>CM036616.1:74607051-75109551 GCA_020745705.1 Hemiprocne comata
TGCATTTCTTTTCTAAAAGCAAACCTAGCAGTCTGCAGTGACTTGAAGGTTTCCCTACCCCAGTGTCCAGGATTAAGGTTGAAGTCCGGAGTCCGTGACTTTTTGAAAGTGGCATAAATCGCCACAGTCATCAAAAACTTCCCTCATGTCCTTTCTCTGCCCCCGCTTCTTGCTTCCATGTTTCTCCCTTCCTTGTGCTAAGTTAAACACTCATCCAGCTGCACTCAGAACCACATCAGTGAGCTAACCTTTCTCTCTTGCCCCTGGGCAACTGAGGTACAAAAGATGAAGGCTTATTTACTGCAGACATGAGATTTGGATGCCCACATTCTTTTGAGAATCCTGGTAGACATCTGTCTGCATCTTTTGGCATCACATGCTTTTAGCAATCTAGTCTAAAGTTACTTGGTCAGGACTTTCCAGGAAGTCCTAAGAATTAAAAATGGGATTTGGATATTCCTTCATGCAGTCTGGATTCCTATTTAGTGATCTCCACTCTGTTGTAAAATAAGAGAAGCTGGACAAAAAGTTATTTGGCTGTGAATTAATAGAATAATTTGTAATCCAAAGGTTATCCTTATCAGAACTTGGTTGTGTACTGAAAATGGTGACTTAAAATGAGTACCTTCTTTTGCATGGGTGCTGTTTGTTTTACCACAGTAGTGCAATAGCAGTTAATGAAGGTTCCTCTGGGAATGAAATATTAATAAATCTTTAGTTTGTCTCACTAACATTTCCAAACTCTCATTTTAAGAAGCAAATATGAGTTTCAGGAGGAATAATCAAAGTTATTTAATAGCTACACTCAATGATGAGGGCTATAAAATGAGAGGGTAGAGACTGACAGTGCAATTGAAAGTGTAGCTCTGTGGTTAGTGTAAAATATGCATTAGCAGTACGACACATTAAAAAAAATCAAAGTATTCATTGAAATCTGTGTTTGAATCCCTGTTAATAGTATTTTAAATTACTTTTCTGATTTTGCTCTTTTCAAACTGACTTCATAGTACTTGGTGAGTTCCCTGGATGATGACTAAGATAAACTGCATCTTCAGTATACTTTTTTCTGGTTTGGAGGTTCATTGCAGCTCTGTGTGGAAATGAAGAAGCATTCCTTCTCTGTGGTTTTGTGCTGATGGCCAGCTGATTTAATTTATTGTGTTTTACAGTGGTTTGATGGTAGGTTAATAAGGATTGTTTTATTAAATGAGGAAGTCCCTGCAGGAACCTTGTGAAATTTGTAAAGCAGCTTTTTAATCATGCACTTGACTGCAAGTTTTTCAAAACAGAAAACTAGTCTATCTTGGATCAGTCTGTGAACACAAACATTCATAGTAACTGAGATTAATGCAATGTGCAGATTCCCTCTTTATGCATTTAATTGACAAAAGGATGTCAAAGTGTAGAATTTTGAGTATCTATTAAGTGTTTGAGAAATGAGGTCTCACTGTGCTGAATGAAGATTGTTTAACATTTGTGTTTGTTTGAAATTTTATTTTAAATCAATGATACATTTCTGTCCAAATGAAGAATTTTTCATTGCTGCAGATCATAAACCTCAGATCTGCTTTTGTGCATTTCAATATAGCTATTAGGTAAAATAGAAAAAAAAATTAGAGAGGGGAAAATTCACTGTAATGGAACAAGAGACTTGTTTCAATAAGGAATGCTTATAAACTCTGGGGATTTATTCTGTATAACTCAACCCTAGCTCTTGTAAAAGGTTTCTTGCCTATGTTTTCTAGAAGCTTTCTGAAGGTTCCGTGAAATGCAGGCTGGTATTGGTTTTACTTCAGGTACACATATTTAATGTTATTTTGACACTATAAAGGAGTAGGCTTAGAAAAGCTTACTTCCTTTCTAATGGTCTCGTAGTGAGAGCTTTTTATTACTATGAATTTAGCTAAAAGTAATTTTAACGAATTTTAGATAGCTAAATATTAAATGTAAATTAACTACTTAACATACTATCCTGTGAATAGTACATTTTGCAAGCTGATAGTAAGCTAAGAAATGCCTATTTTTCAAAGTTGACAGTTGTCCGAGTAGAGCAACTGCAACAAAAATTGCAGATTATTTCCTCCACCTTCAGCGATTTTTATGGGAAGCTGCAGCAGTTAAGCCATGTGTACTGTGGAGATTCTAATCTGCCATCACTATGAAAGGGGTACACTGATTTTATGCTACAAACTGTATCTTTTGTAGACTACTCACTACCCTTTACAGGTCTGCCAAGCCCACTCTGCAATTGGTTGCCAGGGGCTGCAGCTGTTGGAAAAGAGAAATTTCAATGAAAGGCCCTGATTCAGCAACCCAAGCAGCCTGCCTCCCCCAGCCAGAGTAATCAGATTGGCAGCTGAATCAAAGGGTACAGTGGGGCCTTTGTTTGGGAGCTCCAGAGGTTAGTAATTGACAGAAGGTCAACAAAGATTCATGAAGAAAAGAACAGAATGTTAGAGGGTATTAAGCTGAGGAGAGGGAGTTTAGGAGTTTTATGTTATTAGAAGAAAGTTAGAACCTGAGCCAAAGGTTACAGCCATAGGAAGCAAAGGTTGCATATTGTTTAAATCTCAAAATATTTTCAGCTCCAGAAATCAGATTATTGATGAGTGGAAGGAATGGCTGGAAGAAATCTGCAGTTTCCCTTATTGTAGCTATGTGCAATTGATAGCATTGAAGGATTTATTTGTAAGCTTTCAGATTTAACATACAATGGTAGAGGCACTGGTTCTTAAGAAAGATCTTAAGAGGTCCGATTTCACCTTGGGACAAGAAGCATTAGCTGTTATCTGTCTAGTATTATATGCAGTAGATACTTGTCTAATCTACCACCCTTGAAAATTTGATTTACTGAGACCTATGTGTTTTGAAGAATGCTAGCTCTCAGTGTATGCCAAATCTCCTTCAGACTAAGCAGGTGTACTAGTCATTCATTTGTTCTTTTTGTTGGTCATGTTTTGTAGACCATCCTTATGGCACTAGCTGTAGTTTTTCCGTTTGACCCACATCTATCTTGAACAGCAATATAAAAAACTGGAGAAAGAACTCCAGGGCATTATTAGCATTGAGTAGACTAGAATCATAGAATCATTGAATCATAGAATCCTAGGGGTTGGAAGGGACCTCGAAAGATCATCTAGTCCAACCCCCCCTGCCAGAGCAGGGTCACCTAGAGCACTTCACACAGGAACTTGTCCAGGCGGGTTTTGAATGTCTCCAGTGAAGGAGACTCCACAACCTCTCTGGGCAGCCTGTTCCAGTGCTCTGTCACTCTCACAGTAAAAAAGTTTTTTCTGATATTCACCTTGAACCTCCTATGCTCCAATTTGCACCCATTACCCCTTGTCCTATCACTGGTCACCACTGAGAAAAGCTTAACTCCATCTTCCTGACACTCACCCCTTACATATTTGTAAACATTAATGAGGTCACCCCTCAGTCTCCTCCAAGCTAAAGAGACCCAGCTCCCTCAGCCTTTCCTCATAAGGGAGATGTTCCACTCCCTTAATCATCTTTGTGGCTCTGCGCTGGACTCTTTCAAGCAGTTCCCTGTCCTTCTTGAACTGAGGGGCCCAGAACTGGACACAATATTCCAGATGCGGCCTCACCAATGCAGAATAGAGGGGGAGGAGAACCTCTCTTGACCTACTAACCACACCCTTTCTAATGCACCCCAGGATGCCATTGGCCTTCCTAGCCACAAGGGCACATTGCTGGCTCATGGTCATCCTCCTGTCTACCAGGACCCCCAGGTCCCTTTCACCTACACTGCTCTCCAGCAGGTCAGCCCCCAACCTATACTGGGACATCGTGTTGTTCTTCCCCAAATGCAAAACTCTACACTTCCCCTTGTTGAATTTCATCATGTTTCTCCCCGCCCAACTCTCCAGCCTGTCTAAGTCTCTCTGAATGGCAGCACAGCCTTCTGGTGTGTCAGCCACTCCTCCCAGCTTAGTGTCATCAGCAAACTTGCTGAGGGTACATTCTATACCCTCATCCAGGTCGTTGATGAAGATGTTGAACAACACTGGTCCCAGTACCGACCCCTGAGGGACTTCAGTAGTCACAGACCTCCAACTAGATTCTGCCCCATTGACTACAACTCTCTGACTCCTTCCTTTCAACCAGTTCTTGATCCATCTCACTACCTGATCACCAAACCCATACTTGATCAACTTATCTACAAGGATGCTGTGGGAGACGGTGTCAAATGCTTTACTGAAATCTAGATAAACCACATCTACTGCTCTACCATCATCTATCCACCTAGTAATTTCATCATAGAAGGCTATGAGGTTAGTCAAACATGATTTACCCTTGATAAAACCATGCTGACTGCTCTTGATGACCCCCATGTCCTTGATATGCCTAGAGATAGTGACAAGAAGGATTACTACTATTTATGTGTCCCAGTATGATGTTTGCCTTGTTCTCAATAACTTGAAATTGTTTACTCATGTTCAGTTCTAATCCATGTAGGGCATTTCAATGTTGACTTCTATATTGGTTGGTACTCATCTCCCTGCTTAATTTGAAGGATTAAAAATAACCTCTTTGTTCCATTATTTTTTCTGGAATTGAAGTTAAACTGATGGGTCTATAATTTCTGTCCTAAAAGCATGTTGAAGTGATAGTGTTTTGTATTTATGAGTTGCAAAGTACACAAATGATTTTCTGTTTTAACTTTGCTTAGTTATGGAGACTACCAAGCACAAGAGTGAATCACACAAAGCTATTACTGAAACATTTTCATATTAGCAAATGCTTTTGTTTCTTTCCATCTTTGCTTTGAAAAGCTTAATTAAGAGATAAGGGTCTGGGAAGGCGGGAAAAGAGAGGAAGAAATTTCTGTGGTCATTTATCTGAACATCCAAAGGTTTTTGCTTTTGTGAATCCCACTAAATGACTGAAGAAATCGAAACAACTATTTTAAATTTGAACCCTGGTATTAAACCAGAAGTGCCACTCAAATCTTGGGCAGTTTGGAGTCTGGAGGTCTGAGTGTCAAGCAACCCAGTGTCCCTAAGAATGAGCTTCCACAAATAGTGTTTCAGCCTGTGGATATTGGTGAATTATTATCAACGGAGCAAGCCAAGCACGAGCGCTTGTGGACCAGAAGAACAGTTGCTTTTCCTACCCTTCTTTTTATTCCAGCATCTAACCTTGCATTGAGTGCACCATCGGCAAATTTGCTGATGACACCAAACTGTGTGGTGAGGTCAACACGCTGGAGGGAAGGGATGCCATCCAGAGGGACCTTGACAGGCTTGAGAGGTAGGCTAGTGCAGACTGCATGAAGTTTAACAAAGCCAAGTGCAAGGTTCTGCACCTGGGCCAGGGCAATACCGTGCACAAGCACAGCTTGGGTGGAGAATAGATCAATAACAGTCTGGAGGAGACGGACTTGGGGCTGATGATGGACGAGAAGTTTAACATGAGCCAGCAATGTACACTTGTATCCCACAAGGCCATCCATGTCCTGGGCTGCATTAAAAGAAACATGGTCAGCAGGTCAAGGGAGGTGATTCTTCCCCTGTACTCTGCTCTTATGAGACCCCACCTGGACTACTGTGTCTAGTTCTGGAGCCCCCAGCGTAAGAAGGACATGGAGCTGTTGGAGTGAGTTCAGGGGAGGACCATGAAGAGGATCAGAGGGCTGGAGCACCTCTCCTTTGAAGACAGGCTGAGAGAGCTGGGCTTGTTGAGCCTGCAGAAGAGAAGGCTCTGCGTGGACCTTTAGAGGGTCTTGCAATACCTGTAGGGGGCCATCATCCCAGATGAAGAGTATAATTTCTATTGGGCAGTGCTGGGAATGGCAGAAGATTATGTCTCCCCAAGCCTTAATTGTTCAAATTTGAAAAAGAGTAGTTTACCAGGTATACAGCACTGTCTTCAACATCAGTCTAATTTCAGTGTCTGGGAATGAGCACACAAATGAAGTCAAATCATTAGTGCTGCCAGGCTAGGAAGCTCAGGCAGTGAGAGATCAAGAGAGAGATGGAGTAGTGACATGGTGGCAGTACTGTGACAAAATAAATACTTTCAGACCCAGCCTAACATAGATGATGTGTATCTAATTTCTGTGTTTAAAATTTTCTGTTCTCAAATAATGGGTAAAAGCATAAAGGAAAAAATAAAAAACAATGACAGTTCTGATTCTGTTCTTCTTTCATAATATGGTGGAAGATAGGGATGTGATTATTGTGTTTCATCACTGTAACTTGCAATCAGAGAGTTGTTGTACGGTTTAGTCTGAAGGAAAAGGAGGTGACAAAAGGAAGAGGCAGCACCTTTTCCCTACTTTTCCCTATTTATCCAAAATATTACCATGTACACCCCTTACAAATCTACCACAAAAACCTTATGTTTTACTATGGATCCTGGTGAACTTAGATTTTTGTGCTCTCTTGATGATATGCTGAGGTGGTAAGGAATTTGGGTCACTGAATGTAAATTAGGAAATACAAAAAATATAGGGGATGTCATTTGAGAAGCTGTTTTAGTGAATGTGTCCCTATAGCTTGATCTGATTTGTAAGTTCAGCTCTGTTCCTCACAGCATCATTTTTCAAAAAGGGAGATTGAGCAGGTGAACCCCTGTTTTATATATTGGTAATGATTTTTTAAGACCTGCAAAAGCAGAGGAACATGGAATTATTGTCCGCTGCCTACAGCAACTGTTGCCTAAACATTGTTTCTAGCTTATTGTAATGTGTTAGACACAAACAAGGAGGATATACAGAAAGATGTCTGTCTGTTTCATCACCCTTTGGGATACTTGGCTAATGGTTATTGTGTTTTCATTTCTGGGAGATATCCTCCAGCGATATGGCTGAGAGCAGGATAAAAAAGTCAGCAGAGGTAATGAATTTGACATCCAGAAATAGAATCTGAATTACTGTAATGTAACTTGAAAGCAAATTTATGCCATTTTGTAACAGATTGTCAATAAACCTCAGATATCTGCTGGGGCAGCACTGTGTGAATTTTACTCTGGTAAGAACTGGAAAGTAGTTTTTAATGCTGTCCATATTTGCCAAGCACAAGGTCGGTTCACAAGGTAAATTGTTGTAAAGTTTTCTAATCTTCAGTGGATAAATCTTGACCTTGTTACTAGGTGTTTCCTGTCTGCTACTCTGGAACCAGGATCTGGACTGAATGTGTTTGCTGAACTCACTGCTGCAACACTATTTAAGAGAAAGATTAACTCAGAACCTCAATTCAACATTTATTTTCATTTCCCCTAGGTGAAATGGAAATCCCAAATTCAAATAACCCCTTAGGTCATGCAGATGGACTTGAGAGACCAATGCCAACACCTAAAGGTAAAACTAATTGTAGTTACTTTTTATTTGCTCCACCTAAATATAAGCATACCTCGGAGAGGACCAGAAAAATCGTGTTATTAAATGTTTACTTGATTTACCTGTGAATACAAGTCTGTAGGAAAGGCAGCCTTGTGTGACTTAATAGTTCTGATTCTAAGGTATAGCAAGGTTACAGCAGTATATAAAAATTAATTTTAAAGCATGTTCAGTCCCCCCACACTGGGGGATTAAGTGTTTGACCCAAACACAGAGAGCTATTATTATCTTCCTAGCATATTTTCTGTCACGTTGGTGCCATCAAAATGATTTAATTTTGTACAGTGCCACACTTGGCATCGATAAGTACATCTTAAGTCTTAGTATGTCTAAATATCTTTGGTTTGAGATAATTAAATCTAGCCCCTGGCAACACAAGAATACTTACTTTTTAAGTAGTTCTGAGTATTAGTGATTTTAAAAAAAATAAACCAGATTGTAATGGCAGAATTTCTCCTAACTGTTTAATCGTATATTCTTATAATACTTTGTCACTTAAACTCTGGATACAAATGCTGTTCTGGAATCTGAAAATGCATATATTTATTGCAAATTGTAATTCCAATTACAATGTAATGCAGCTTCCCAAAGCAGGACTTTTTCAGTGTTGTAACGGAAGAAATGTGTTTTCCCACTTGAACAGATTTTTTTCTTGTATTGATGCACTGCTGTAATAAACTCAACCTTTGTGCTTAGAAAAAGTCTCAGATAATCTTACTAGCATGAAGAGCTCAGTCTGCTTTCTGCCTAATTGTTAGCATTCTAAACAAGTTGAGCACATGAAGCCTGTGGTCAGATGTTCTGCTCAGAGCTTGTCTTTCAGACGAACATAAATTTTGAGAGTACCTTGGAATATAGTCTCTGTTCTCATAGATAACCAACATAATGTAATCCTTAATGTGCTTCACCTGGAATGCTAGTTAGATTTCTTAACTTGACTAGGTTTATTAGAACCTTTTTTCAGAATCTTCCACTAATTTCTGTCCTTGGTTGGGTAAAAGCAGACATCTTTATGTTTGCATATCTCTAACCAGGTTCTTACTGATCACAAGTAGGAACTGTCCCCCTCTTATGTGGGAGGAAGACTTGATGTACTCCTTAACCCTTTCCCACTTCCTGAAGCTCCCAAATGGTTTTAGAAAATTAAACTGTATCCTCCATTATGGGAATAAATTTCAGTAAGAGTCATTCCTCTTAGCAGCACTGTATACTATGGTTGTTTTATCACTCTGCACTCATGTACCTACTACTTTTCATGGCAAAAGGTCCATGTTTAATTTTTAACTGCATCTAACAGCCTTGTTTACTTGTCAATTACTTTACTCTTTTGTTATTTCTGAGCTTTTAAGACATAAAATAAAATGTTTTTTCATGTGACATTACCTGGTTAAATTCTTGCTGAGAAAGAAGTTGCAGTTATTTCATTTTTTTGCAGGGCCACTGGCAATACCTGTCTAAGGAAGTGATTAATCACATCTCAAACATTTCTGCATCAAAAGGAGTTTGTATTTCCTTCAGGAAAAAAAAGAAAAGAAAAAAAAAAAAAGAGGCCCTTGTTCTTATAGGGCTCAGTGGTATAGGGTCAGTTGTTAATTTCCAGCATGTCTGGTCTGGAAATGGCCTCTTTTTCTTCCCCTTTATTTTTGTAGCTACAAAATTCTCCAAATAAGCAAAAATCCCTTTCTTGATTTTTTTGGTTTTTTTTTTTTGTTCTTTGGTTGAAGTGTAAACCCATGTGTTTCTGTATGACAAAGAGGTAGCAATTTTTGTTTGAAAAAATCATTGGGCAATTCTACTTCACAGTTTGTGCATACCCTTGAGACCATTAGAAAGAGTTCTTCAGTTTCTTCCATCACATCGACCTGCTTTTCTTCATTGACAAATGTTTAGTAATTCTGATTTGTTTATGACCTCTATTTGTTTCTGATTGTAGAATGGACCCAAAAGAGACATGAAAATAATAGTAAATAGGCTTTAATAATGCCCAAAATTAAAGCCACTTTAGAACTACTAAGTGTGTAGGTCACTGTCTCCTCTAAATCATCTGGAAGTCCTGAAAAATGGTTCTGTCTCCAAAGAAATAACCAAGTTAAGAAAGGTAATAATAATATGTGCTTTTTAAAAGCTGGAAGTACCTTCTTACAAGAGAAGCTGAAGTTCAGATAGTTGATTGTATAGGACCATGACTCAGCTAGGGCGTTGAGGAGAATTTGTCTTCCCCTGTTTGTTTTAAGTGAGCACCTGAACCACCAGAAAAGCACTTCATCTGAGCAATGTTTCACTGAAAACCAGAGCAGAACAGTGAGCATTTGCTGTATAAGATCCCATGTCTGGTTTGCAATAAAAATTAAAAGGATTTTAACAAAAATCTCCTCCTAGACGAGTGACTCTTTGCAAAGATGATCCTTTCCCCAATCTCAATATCAATCGAGTGTCTCCTGGTGGCTTTCCATTTTGCAACAAACACTCTAACAAACTCTCTCTGGTTCCTAAAAAGTCCCTTTCCCTTGCTCAAGGGATAAAAGTGTGTCAGCTCCATCTTCCTGTCTGGAACCACCCAGGCTGACTGCCTGCTGAGTCTTGCTCTGCTTTCTCCAACCCTCCTGCACTCAGCCCCCTCTTCCTGTCAGGGATCCTGGGGAAGGAGCGAAGTTGCTTCTCTCTCTCTCACTGCAGTAAAGGATCAGCCAGGACAATGTCAACAGGGAGTTTCCCTTTCTGAAGCCCAGAGCTGTTAATCACAAATAAATGCAAGAGTTGTGGCACAAGCTGAAAACAGTCCTCATCACAGAGGGGCTTGCTGCTTACAATTTTGTATTCTTACAGCAAGCCTGGGGAAGGTATTAAAGGATAATATATGAACCCTTAATGCATAGATGAGATGCCAGTAAAATCTTACATCATAAGTAATGTCTGGTGGGACTCTTAGAGCAATACACTTTAATAGTTAAATAAATGCATGGGTAAGGGCAGCCTACAATAGCTGAGACACTGAGTGAACTGGGTTACTCCAGGAGAAATGATGCCTTAAGCATCTGACCTTAACTATGGTTTCTGCTCAAGTTTGTCTGGGAACTTATTCTGATTCAAGAGGTACCTATATGATTAATGCAAGCTGTGACTGGTCTACCCTCTTTGCTTTTACTTGACATAAGGTAACCTGTCAAGAATAATTCATATTGTATTCTAAATAATAATAATAATAAATATAATAATAATTCATCTTGTATTCTAAAAGTGGTGGCTTTTTATCTATGTTACTGGTGACCCAAAGAATGGTCTACATCCTGACTGCACTGGTGTCACCCCAAAGATTGGCTCCGAAATGTGCAGTAGGCTAGGACAGGTAGTACCTGCCCCTTCACAGTCTCATCTGGGAGTTCAGAAAGGAAGAAAAACATTCCTCCCCTTAGAATTGGATTCCTGGGCTATGTAAGATCTTCAGTCCTTCAAGTATGAGAAAATACTAGTCAAAAATATTTTTACTTGTTTTGAACATTGGAGAACTGTGTTTAATTAATCTGAAAATGCTCTAAATTGTATGCAGTTATGAAGACAAAAATATTTGCTTTTTTGGTTTTTGTTTGTTTGTTTGTTTGTTTTAAAGAGCTAATTTTTAACTTTGAGTATCTAAAGCCAACACTGCTTTAAGTTGATGTGTTCTGTAATACCAAACAGATGAGTTTATGGAATTTTCCTTTCTTTTTATCAGAAATTGGACATTCAGTGCTTGCTTCCCTTTTGCAGTGCAGAAATAAAAGGGAATCAACTGTTCCACAAAAATGGATTACCTCATTATCAGATATCATCATTATCTCAGGAACACAGAAAGATGTGAAATTAAGTGTAGTAGCATACATATTACCACTTAGTCAATGTGTGAATTTGAGAAGTCACTTAAGCTCCCCTTGCTGTATTTTCTGCTTTTGGAAAATAAAACTGGTATCTTCTCATCTCATGAGACTTCAATATTCATAAATTATTTAGAAGTCCTAAGACAAGAATAGTTGCAAATTTTATTAATTGGTATTCATGGAGGCAATCATTAAGATGGTTTGAAAAATACGAACACATAATTATTTTTTAAATAATATAAGGAAAAAGGAGTACTAACTAAAAATTAATAGACACCAAAACTCGAATTGAAAACAGCTAAGCCATAATTAACTTGATCTAAAGTATCTAAAGAGGTTTAAAATATTTTTTTAAAACAAACTTTGAAATCACAGCTAAGATCTTAAAATAGCAGGAGACTAATCATTTTTGTATTGTGTTTATGCCAAGCATAGCACATATGGTTTAAACCAATAACTTGGACATCCAAGTGCTAGGATAATATGAATAAAACTATGAAAAATAGTATGCATGTGAGCTCTTGGTGATAGTTGCACTTAGGTTTTTTAGCTTAGTATCTATTCTTGTGCATATCTTGACAATGATTTGACACATGCAGGAAAAGTTTATTTTTACATTCTTGCCAAAACATGGAAAATAGACCTGTCATTTTAATTTTGAATTGCTGTGGAATTCTGTGTGATATATTTATATCCGATTTATTCCATTTAAAAAGATGAAGTATTGGCAACCTAACAAAGGCATTTAAAAAAATGAAAGAGTTTTGCCAGAATCCACGTCAGTCATTTCCCTAAGCTACTTTGTTCATAGGGTACGTAGAGTATGATAGTATAATATAACATACAGATTGAATTGCATTGTCCTCTCATAGCTCCTTGACAAAACAGTTCTTATTCTGTTCAAACAAAAGAAATACTAGTATTAGTTGTACACTATGTTAGAAACCATAATAAAACAAACATTTATTTCAGAGAGTCTTTTCTTACAGCAAATGCAGAAATATCTACCGGTTAACTCCCTTTGAAGTACTTTAAGCCAAGCCATACACCACTGAAGGCAAAGGAAGCATTTTCCTTTGTTTCAATGACCCATGGAACTAAGCCAGAGTAGAGGAAGTAGTATATAACAGCAGTATTTGTGTAGCACTGAAAATTGCTGGCCATTATACTCACATTTTTTAAAAAATTCAACTTGATATCCATACCCCAAATGAAATGGAATTGTTTATAATAAGACATTTACACATTTAGTAAGGCTGTTTCGCGTAGCAAGCCAAAATATTTTATATAGAGTATTTATTGTTTTTTTCATGGAATCATAGACTAATAGAATGGGTAGGTTTGGAACAAATCTTAAACATTCCTAGATCCAACCCATGCATTGACTGGGGCACCTTACACTAGACCAGGTTGCCAGAGCCCCATCCAACCTGGCCTTGAACATTTCTTCCTAATGTCTAACCTAAATCTCCGCTCCTCAAGTCTTAATCCATTACCCCTTGTACTCTTGCTACATGCCCTTTAAAAAAGTCATTCCCTAGTGTTCTTGCAGGCCCCTAGGTATGCTACTAGGTATTTCAAAGGTAGGTCAGTCTTAAAACTGATTAACAAATCTGTTAAATTTTTAACAAATTCCGGTTGGCTAATGCATGGCAGAAATCACAGGACTCAAGTTAGATACAAGTTTTAGTGCCTTCACATTAAATTTTCCACCCTACTTGTCCAAATGAATATTTATTAAGAGAGAAAGAGAACTACATTGGAAAAAATTTGCTTTGCACATTGTTAAAGTCCCAGTTTATCCTGGGAAATGGCTTGTTTTTTACTCAAACAATTGCATCAAACTAGCATTCACACAGTGTTTGCATTATGACATACATCACAAAAAGTACCTCCTGATGATCACCATAGAACCTAAATAAGGAAAACATTCTAAAGAACACGATTGATTAAATTTTCCACTTTGTTTCAAAGATTTGCAATTATGGGTTATCAAAAGTGGACACCAAATAACAAAGTAGCACAACAAATGGCTGCCAATACTGTCATACAATTACTTCAGGTTCAGTAAGTATATGAACACCAGACTTCAGCATCATTTCCCAAAGAGGAAATTAAGCTATCAAGAGAGCATGCCCTTTGGTGTACAGACAGAGACAGTGGATAGGCAGTGAGTTGCCCTACTGCTCCTAAGCTGCTCTGCAGAACCTTGAAGAAAACATGTGTTTCAAAGCTCAGTAGGTTAAAATATTTATTATTCATTAGTAATAACTGGGTAATACAAAACACTGCAGAAAATTACTGTAAAACTGGCAGGAGAGATTATGAACAGCTTCTGACCTGCAGGAGATGGATTCAGTTACACTGACTTCAGGGAAAGTGTATCTAATCACGCTGAGACTGAATTAATCCATAAATCTTTGGCATTCCTTTTGGTAGTAATAATTTTATTCTAGTTATTAATATTATCTGATTCATAAATTAATATTAAATATTTCTGATTGCTTAAAAGCTATGGACCATATACTTCCTACGGTAATTCTGATTTAATTGGTGTAACAGAAAGGTTTAACACGTTTTTGATCTTGAGTTAATAATGTTTGTTGGTCCTAATAAGTAAATTTAGTACCTGTTTTCATCAAAATGGATTAAAATGTAATGTCTGTGACTCATCTGAAGTGAAGATTCAACCCAGTTCTTTTTAAATCAGGAAAAGCAAAATAGTGGTGTTTGAGAAAACTATAAGCTGACCAATAGCACAAATGCTGATGAATGGCACAAGAATGCAAACCTTTCATATCCCTCTGTTTTAAGAACAAAAACTGCTGAAGAGGTAGAAGAACCACATTCCCTGGTTGTCAGCACCTGAATTGGCTTCACCTTTACAGAAAACATCTTTTCTGCCTCTTTCACTTCCTAGGAATCAGGGACATCTCTGAGCCAGCTGATTGTAGTTCTGTGCTTGTTCTGTGGTGGAAGTGGCCTGTGATCTTCTCAAAAAGGACTTCAAATGGTCACTTTTGCCTTACTTTTGTGATCACATTAAAGCTGTCCACATGATTGCTGCATCATGGTCCTATAGCACAATGGAACAGCTGTCCTGGTTTGAGCCAGGATGAAGCAAATTTTCTTTTTACTCTTTTTTTTTTTTCTTACTGCAGTGACCTCTCTTTTAAGCAGCACACTTGCTGAAAGTAGAAGCAAGTTCTCCAGCCAGTGGACTGATAACACTCAAATGTTTATAGTTACTGCTGAGAGACCAAGGGCACTTCTCTCTACTTGTCGAATTTGCTGCTTCAGACACTAAAGGAACAGAAGCATTGTATCTGCAACCCTCCCATAGGGAGGAGCAGACTAGATGGATGGCAAAATTGGCCAGAGATATTCCATACATATATTTACATGGCTCTTGGTATAAATTCAGGGATCACAGAAGTCAAGCCCCTCTTGCTTTTCTTCCATCTGTGGCCAGCATCTGGGGAGGGCTCTGTCTATCCATCACCATTGATCCCCAGGCCCGTGCATTCCTGACCCTCACAACTCTCCCCTCAGCTCCTGTCTGCTCTGCCGCTCTCTCCGGCAGCTCCGGGACATTTCAGAACTGCTCACAGCTCAGGAGATGCCGTGGAAGTTGCTGGGGGTGAGGGGAGGTGAAAGGGGTTTTGCACATATTTGTATGTAATTGTACATATTTTTTTATCATTAGTATTTAATTAAAGTTGTGTAGTTTAGTTTTCAATCCAGAAGCCTCTCTCCTTATTCTCTCTGTCCTTTCCCTACATGGGTGGGAAGGGGAGTGGATCAAGAGCATTGTTGTCATTGGTTTAATTGCTGTCCTGAGTAAAACCGTGACAATAGCCCATCGATAGGGACCTCGAAAGATCATCTGGTCCAGGTTTTTTTGGAAAGGGAACCTAAACAAGATCATCTAGCACCCTGTCCAGCCGCATCTTGAAAATCTCCAGTGACTGGGACTCCACCACATCTCTGGGATGGTCGTTTTCTAGTGAATGATTGCTCTCTGCAAAAAAAGTGTCTTCTATGGAGATGAAACCTCTCCTAATGCAACTTGCGTACACTGCCCCATGTCTTCTCCTTGTGAAAAGAATGTCTCCCCTCAGCCTCCTCTTTTCCAAACTAAACATCTCGAGTTCCCTCAGCCACTCCTCATATTACTTGCTCTCTAGACCCTTCACCACCTTGGTAGCTCTTCTCTGGACTTGTTCCAGCACCTCAATGTCTTTCTTTTAGTGAGGGGTCCAGAACTGAACACAGTACTCAAAGCGCAGCCTGGCCAGCGCCAAGTACAGGAGCATGATCACTTCCCTACTCCATCTGGTCACACTGTTCCTGATACAGGCCAGGATGCTGCTGGCCTTCTTGGCCACCTGGGTACACCGCTGGCTCATGTTAAGTCGGCTGTCAGCCAGCGCCCCCAGGTTCCTTTCCTCTGGGCAGCTCTCCAGCCACTCTTCCCCAAGCCTGTAGCGCTTGAATGGGGTTGTTGTGACCGAAATACAGGACCTGGCACTTGGCCTTATTGAACCTCACACAACTGGCCTTGGCCCATCGATCCAGCCTGTCCAGGTCCCTTTGTAAAGCCTTCCTACCCTCAAGCAGATCAACACTCCCTCCCAACTTGGTGTCGTCTGCAAACTTACTGAGAGAGCACTCAATGCCCTCATCAAGATCATTGATAAATACGTTGAACAAGACCCTCCAAAACTGAGCCATGTGAGCTCACTCAAGATGAGCCTCTCCATGATCTTTCCCAGTACCAACGACAGGCTGACAGGCCTGTAGTTCTCCTGGATCCTCCTTCTGGCCCTTCTTGTAGTTGGGTGTCACATTAGCCACCCTTCAGTCATCTGGGACCTCCCTTGTTGACCAGGATTGTTGATAAATGATGGAGAGGGCTTGGCAAGCTCCTTCACCAGCTCCCTCAGTGCTCTCAGGTGGATCCCATCCGGACCCGTAGACTTGTTCGTGTCCAAGTGCAGAAGCATTAACTGCTTCCACCCGAATTAAGGGGAATTGTTCTGTTCTCCATCCTTATCTTCCAGCTCAGGAGTCTGAACACCCTGGAGGAAACTGGTCTGACTATTAAAAATGGAGGCAAAGAAGGCATTAAGTATCTCAGCCTTTTCCTTATCCTTGGTTGCAATGTTGCCCCCCTCATCCAGTAAGGGATGGAGATTCTCCCCCTTTTTAAATTTTTTTTACTGTTGATGTATTTATAAAAGCTTTTTTTGTCCTTTATGTCAGTGGCCAAGCTGAGCTCCAGCTGGGCTTCTGCCTTCCTAATTTTCTCTCTGTATGACCTAACAAGATCTCTGTACTCTTCTTGTGTTGCCTGTCCCTTCTTCCAAAGGTGGTAAACCCTCCTTTTTTTCCTAAGTCCCAACAAAACTCCCTGTTCACCCAGGCCGGCCATCTTCCCTGCCCTTTGATCTTGTGACACGTGGGGACAGCCTGCTCCTGGGCCTTCAAGATTTCCTTCTTGAAGAACGTTCAGCCTTCCTGGACCCCTTTGCCCTTCAGGACTGTCTCCAAGGGACTCTATCAACCAATGTCCTGAACAGGCCAAAGTCTGCCACCTGAAAGTCCAAGGTGGAGGTTTTGCTGATGCCCCTCCTTACATCACTAAGAATTGAAAGCTTCACCATTTTATGATCGCTAAGCCCAAGACAGCCTCTATAGTCCATCTCTGTTTGTGAACAGAAGGTCCAGTGAACCACCTCCCCAGGTAGGCTCACTTAGCAGTTGTGTCAGTTTCATGGTTTGACTCAGGATCAGCAATTGAACCAGTGACATAATGCTCCCAATCCCCTCCCCCCTCCCCCAGGTAGGGAAAGGAGAGAGATAGTACAGAGAGACTTTCTGGATTGAAAACTAGACAGCTTTCATTAAACACTAATGATAAAAGAAAACATGTACAATTATGTACAAGTGTGTTCAGAAATGGGCAAAATCCTATCGCCTCCCCCCACCCCCATCAACTCCCCCAGCATCTCCTGAGCTGTGAGCAGTTCTGAAATGTCCTGGAGCTGCCGGAGAGAGCGGCAGAGCAGACAGGAGCTGAGGGGAGAGTTGTGAGGGTCAGGAATGCACGGGCCTGGGAGTCAACGGTGATGGAGAGATGGAGTCCTCCCCGGAAGCTAGCCATGGAGGGAAGGGAAGAAGAAGCAGGAAGGGGCTTGACTTCCATGATCTCTAACCTTACACTGAGCTTATATAGATATATGGAATGGAATTATAATTCTGCGGCTATGAAATATAATTGGAAACCACTAGAATTACGTTGTTGTGGCATGACATTGCAGAAAGCATTTATGTGCTTTTTCTCCTTTTTTATCAGGTGTTTGAAAAGAAATACCTTTTGTGGTCTGTCAAAATGACTTAAAGTTTGCTAAAGATTTGTAGATTAACATTAGGGAAAACTATTGTAAAATTATATACAGAATAATGTATTATTTTATAAGGAAGAAGGATGACGAAATAATTTTCCAGTAAGTTTGCAATGTCATATGGAGATCATACACTTTTTTTTTTTTCTTTTTCTTTTTTTTTTCACAGAATCTTAGGGGTTGGAAGGGACCTTGAAAGATCATCTAGTCCAACCCCCCTGCCAGAGCAGGGTCACCTAGAGCACTTCACACAGGAACTTGTCCAGGCAGGTTTTGAATGTCTCCAGCGAAGGAGACTCCACAACCTCTCTTGGCAGCCTGTTCCAGTGCTCTGTCACTCTCACAGTAAAGAAGTTTTTTCTGATGTTTATGTGGAACCTCCTATGCTCCAGTTTGCACCCATTGCCCCTTGTCCTATCACTGGACATCACTGAAAAAAGCCTGGCTCCATCATCCTGACACTCACCCGGTTTACTTAATTTTCTATGTAGTGACCTACTAAATTCACACTTGCCTAAATTGTATTTTAATATTATTCATTAAAGCAGGATTTCTTTTGAAAGGTCAGTGGCAGAGAACAATGTAATACTCAGTTTTCCAGCAAAATCTCAATTTGAAAATTCATATTCTGATGTTTCTACTGCTCCCCTCTCCATTGCTGTACCTAGCCATTATGGAGGAACTGATTTTCATGGTCACGTCAAACGTAAATCAAAGCACAGCATCAATTTTCTTGAAGTATTTCAGCAATTAGACTGCGAATGTTGACCATTACATTACTGGTGTTAGATTCCTGCACAGTAATACACTATGTCCTAATTAAAAAACTGCAAACTAATTTAACTTACAGGAAAAAGCACACATGGAAATCCATCAGTGTTATCTGATATTTGGATCCAGCTGAAATAAAAATGTAATCTATAAATTCACCAAAACAAACATATGAGTGTGACAGCTTGATATTTTTTTACTTGTTTTGCCAATCACAGTATTATTTCAGTGGGTACATGCTTTCAACAAGGAATGTGTGTCAGTTGCCACGCTTTTGACACCAAATTAAATTAAAAAATTACAATCTACAGAATTTTTGATTGTCACATTTTTGCAGTGTTCTTCCATCAATTATTTTTTTTAATCAGTTGAGGTCACCAATACAGCATACATGCTTCTTGACGAGCCGTCTGCTTTCAACAAACCACAAATTAGTGCTTCTAGTTTCCATTTATAAAACTAAATTAATGTACTTGATATCCATATAGACCTTTATTTGTCCAACTTAGCACTATTTTAGGACTTGATGTAAAAAATGGCAGCCTATCAATTTAAAAGTGCCCTCTGTATGACAGATTACTTCCACAATTGAAATATTCTTTCTTTAAATTGAATGTGAGATTTACCATCTTTGAGATCAAATACCAAGATAAACCTATTCAAATATGGTTCTTTTGAAGTTTTTTGTCAGATTAGTATCTGGCAAGTCAAATTAATATCTAAAAGTAACTTTTACAGTTTTATTTATGAGTTATATATTGTAAGACAAATAAATGACCATGTAAGAAGATTAAGTGGTAAAATGATAATTATATTCTAAAATGGTTGCAACTGGGATTAGTCTTTTATGGAATAAGGGTGTATTTTTCTGGTATAGCGCTAACCTTTTCCCAAAAGATGTAGAAACTAATCAGAGAAAGTCATTATTGCTTCAGAATAGGAGTCCACAAAGGGATTTAAGATTGTGGTGGAATTAATTCATGCTTGCATCTGCATACCTACCTGTGAACAAACACGCAGTCAATCATGAAAGACAAATTGGACTGTGATGTTATAGTGCCCCTAGGACAGTGCTTTTTGGACTATATGCTTAAAAGAAAACTGAAACTGTTTCCAAGATCCCCTCTTAAAAATGTGCCTTTGGGCAGTCTTTTATTGCAACACAGATGAAGTTTGATCTTTTCTGACCTTTTACCCTCTTAGGTTACTTCCTGACCTTTTTGGAACCAGTAAACAATATCACAGTAGTACAGGGGCAAACAGCAATCCTTCACTGCAAAGTAGCAGGAAATCCACCTCCAAATGTCAGATGGCTAAAAAATGATGCTCCAGTGGTTCAGGAGCCAAGACGGATAATCATCAGAAAAACAGATTATGGTTCCCGTCTGAGAATCCAGGATCTGGATACTACAGACACAGGATACTATCAGTGTGTGGCTTCAAATGGAATGAAGACTATAACTGCAACAGGAGTGTTGTTTGTAAGGCTCGGTGAGTTCCTGGTTTTTATAATTACTCCGACTGCTTTGTAGACTTGGTATTAGTTTTTACAATAGCATAAATAGAAGTGAATTTGATGTTTTAAGAAGAATTCTTAACATGAAAGGAAATAAATAAAGTCAGTTGCCCTGGAGCCTCTCCCCCAGTGCAGAACTTACTGGTTGAGCTTAATATCAGCTTACTGGCAGTAAAAGAAAGTAATACAGATAGAAAGGTCTGTAAATACACAGTGAAGACAAAAATACAAAGAAGTGCCAGTCTAAAGTACAAAAAGGGGACATTTCATTGCCTGAAGTTTTCATTGTACTGCTGAACTCTGTAAAACAAACTGAAGAATAAGAAGTAGTTTTCTATGTGATGTTTGTAGTGCTGGGCCCATCCTTGTGAAATATCATGTCTGTACCACTACATGAAGCCTGGCCAAATTCAACCCTTTGACAGCTGAAGGTAGACCACACCTTTTAAAAAGTACTTATATTGCATTTCAGAGACTTAATCATCCAACCTGTGAGGCAGGCGTTTTCTTAGTTTGGTTCTAAAGCAACAGGAAAAAAACCCAAATGATCTAGAGACATTTTCCTAAAATTTCTTCTCATTTTATGATTAAAATAGTTAAATCCACAGTTCAGTTTGTAATGATTAATTAAATTCTAGGTATTGCATCTTTTTCCTGCTATGACAAAGGTTAAGAGCGTAATGTAAACCTTGCCATAACATAAACTCTGAGAGTAAGAATCAGGTGCAGCTTAGTAAGAGGTAAGTGGTGTGTCAAGATAACACAGTGTCTTTTTAAAAACCTCTGTTTTTATAGTGGGAGACAATGTCTAACAAAAATTAGATCCACTAAAGTTGCTGCCTGAGCAGACAGAAAATGCATGGGATTTTGATTTGTGGCTTTGAAAATAATATATAAACATGCACAGGAACACAGAGGATTTTGTTTGAATCTTCAGACAAACCTTCCTTAAAGAGACATTTTTCTTTATATTGCTATTTGTATTTTTATGCCATTGTTCTTGAGTAAAACTTGCCAGCAATGTTTGTTTGTTTTATGTTTTCAGGTCCAACAAACAGCCCAAATCACAATCTTCAGTAAGTACTTTTTGGAATATTACTTAATGTACTCAGACCAATTTTGTTCTGTAAGAATTTAGTTCATGACCTCAGTAAACACTGCCTGCAACAGCAGTGTGCTTGTTAAAAATATCTAATTGGATTGTAAACTCACAGAAAAGATGGAATTTTTTCAGACGGGTAGTATTTTGTTACAGTGGGTTTTGGTTTGATTGAATTTTCTGGAGCAATTTCAGCTTGCTTATTTCATATTTTAGACAAGCAAAATACCACAAAGTCATGGTGTTTGAACAGTAATTGTTTACAGAGCAAGTATGGGCTGGAAGAGTGGTTAAAAATGAATGGGTAGAATGCTTAGGTTGCTGTGGTTGTAAATTTACCCATGTATTATTATTATTATTACTAGAAAAGTCAGATAAAACAAGACTAGAATCCTGTCTTTGAGTAGCTAGGTAAAGCCTCTGTTTGTTGGTGTAATTTTTACACTTGGTGATTTTTATTAACTGCCTGGACTCTCATGCTGGCCCAGTCATAAGGATGAAAACAGATCAGTTGTGTTTCATATGCGTTGCTTTGTGTGTTAGTTTTTAATTATGTATTGCTTACTGTATAATATCTTGAATTAGATCCTGCAGTTGATCCATTAATGGAGTGAGGAATGAACGTTGAGGTCTTTTTATGTGGTAATGACACATAATCAGTGTTAGTGATGGACTAATTAAAATTAAGAGTAAAAGCAAATTTATTACAATGCACAGATGCTTTTCAGAAGTACATTACTGATCGGTGTTTTTGATTTCTGCAATCCCAATGGCTTGGGTGAAAACACTTTAAATAACTGCAGTGGGCCGACCTCTAATCCATCCATTTTCATAGGGTCATAGAATCATAGAATGGTTTGGGTTGGATGGGACCTTAAATATCAGCTAGATCCAACCCCCACTGAACGGGCAGGGACACCTCCCACTAGATCAGGTTGCTCAGTGCCCCATCCAACCTGGCCTTGAACACTTCCAGGGAGCGGACTTCCCTGGGCAACCTGTTCCAGTGTCTTAACTACCCTCATAGTGAAGAATTTCCACCTAATGTCTTATCTAAATCTCCCCTCTTCGAGTTTTAAGCAATTACCCCTTGTCCTCTCACTAGAAGTCCTTGTAAAACGTCCCTCCCCATCTTTCCTGTAGGCACAGTTCAGATGCTGGAAGGCTGCTATGAGGTTTCCCCGGAGCCTTCTCTTCTCCAGGCTGAACAAGCCCAACTCTCTCAGCACATCTTTGTAGGAGAGGTGCTCCAGCCTTCTGATCCTCATTGTGGTCCTCCTCTGAACTTGCTCCACGAGCTCCATGTCCTTTTTATGTTGGGGGCTCCAGAATTGAACACAGTACTCTAGGTGAGGTCTCACAAGAGCGGTGTAGAGGGGAGAATCACTTCACTTGACCGGCTGGCCACACTTCTTTTGATGCACCCCAGGACACAGTTGGCTTTCTGGGCTGCAAGCTTATGTTGCTGGCTCATGAGGAACTTTTCATCGACCAGCATCCCCAAGTCCTTCTCCTCAAGGCTGTTCTCAATCCATTCTCTTCCCAACCTGTATTTTTTTGCTTGAGATTGCCCCGACCCAGGTGCAGTACCTTGCACCTGGCCTCGTTGAACTGACTGAGGTTGGCATGGGCCTGTCAAGGTGCCTCTGGATGGCATCCCTTCCCTCCATCAACTTCACCACACAGTTTGATGTCATCAGCAAACTTGCTGAGGGTGCGCTCAATGCCACTGTTCTGACACTGACAACTATGTTAAACAGCACCAGTCCAAGTGCCGACCCTTGGGCAACACCACTTGTCACTGGTCTCCATCTGATCATCGAGCCATTGATCACAGCTCTTTGAGTGTGACCATTTGTCTGGTTCCTTACCCAATGATTGGTCTATCCATTGAATCCCTATTGTTCCAGTTTTGATACCAGGATGTCGTGACCCCATTGTAGATGGCCACCAAATTAGTCATCCAGGATTTGCCCTTAGTGAAACCATGTTGGCTGTCACCAATTGCGTGTTTGTTTTTCACATACTTTAACAGGGCCTTCAGGAGGTTCTGCTTCAGGATCTTGCTGAGCGCAGAGGTGAGACTGACTGGCATATACTTCTCCGAGTCTTCCTTTTTTCCATTTTTGAAAATGGGGGTTATGTTTCCCCTTTTCCAGTCAGTGGGAATTTTGCCAGACTACCAAGATTTTTCAAATATGATGGACAGAGGCTTTGCAACTTCATCAGTCAGTTCCTTCAGGAGCTGTGGATGAACTCCATCAGGTCCCATGGATTTGTGCTCCATCAGGTCATTCAGATGGTCACAAACCTGCTCTTCTCCTATAGTGGGTGGGATCTTCCTTTTCCTGGTCCTGCCTTTGCCTTCTGCAACTTGGATGGTGTGACCAGAGCCCTTGCCAGTGAAGACTGAGGCAAAGTAGTCATTGAGTACCTCAGCCTTCTCTATGTCCTGCATGACCAGGTTTCCAGTTTCCTTCTGAAATGGGCCCACATTTTCTCTCATCTTCCTCTCATTGCTGACATACCTGTAGAAACTTCTCTTTTTATTCTTAACATCCATGACCAGATCCAATTCTCTCTGTGCTTTGGCTTTCCTTACCTGATCCCTTGCTTCTCTGACCACTTGTCTGTACTCATTCCAGGATACCTGGCCCTGCTTCCACTCTCTGTAAACCTTACTTTTACATTTAACTGGGTCCAGGAGCTCCTTGCTCATCTGTGTGGGCCTTCTGGCACTCCTGCCTGCCTTCCTCTTTGTTGGGACATGTTGCTCCTGGGCATGGAGAAGGAGGTGAGCACTGAACATGGGCCAGCTTTCCTGGGCTCTGGTGCTCTCCAGGGCTTTGTCCTCTGGTACCCTAACAAGCAGATCCTCGAAAAGACCAAAATCTGCTTTCTTGAAATCGAGGGTAGTGAGCTTGCTGTGCTCCTTCCTTGCTGCCCTAAGGATCCATGTCATGGTCGCTACAGCCTAGTGTCCCATTAAGTTTTGTATCATCAACCAGCCCATCTCTGTTGGTGAGAACAAGGTCCAGCAAAGCACCTTTTCTTGTTGGTTCCTCTACCACTTGGAAACGGAAGTTTTCATCAATGCACTCCAGGAACTTTCTGGATCGCCGATGCTTTGCTGTGTTGTCCCTCCAGCAGATTTCAGGGTGGCTGAAATACCCCATGAGGACCAGGGCTTTCGAGTGCAAAGCTGCTCCTATCTGCCCATAGAGGGCCTCATCCACTTGGTCATCCTGGTCCGGTGGCCTGTAGCAGACCCCCACTATGATATCTCCTGCCCCTGGCTTCCCTTTAACCCTGAACCGTAAAGTCTTGGTCAGCTTCTCCTCCATCCCCAGGTGGAGCTGCATGCATTGATGTAGAGGGTGACACCCCCTCCTCTTCTCCCCTGCTTGTCCTTCCTGAAGAGGTTGTACCCATCCATTCCCATGCTCCAGTCATGGGTGGGAGTCATGGTGGGAGGCATCCCACCATGTCTCAGTGGTGCCAGTAACATCACAGCCCTGCAGGCATTCACATATCTCTAATTCCTCTTGTTTATTCCCTAGGTTCTGTGCATTATATAGAAGCATTTAGGATGGGTCCTCTTTGAAGCAGTCTTACTGGCAGAGTTTACATTTTGCAGGGCAGATGCTTTCTTGCTGGCTTGTGGTCCTCTTGCAGGCCCAAGGCATCCGTTACTGGCCCTATCCTCAAAGTGGTGGCAGTGGGAGGAATTGAGGGTCCCTTCCCCTGGCATCGCATATTTAAAGCCCTCCTAACTAAATTGGCCAGCCTCTGGCCAAAGACTCTCTCCTCTTTCTCTGACAAATGAAACCCATCAGCCACCAGGCCAGGTTTCTTAAAGTGAGTCCTGTGGTCTAGGTAACCGAAGCCCAGACTATGGCACCACTCCTTAAACCATTTGTTGACTTTTCCGATTTGGTTGGCCCTTTCCAGTCCTTTCCCTTTGACCAGAAGGATTGATGAGAACACTACCTGTGCTTCCAAGCTCATCACCACTGTTCCCAGTGCTCTGTAGTGTTTCCTGACTATTTTCAGGCTTTCAGATTGCTCCTCACTGTGTCACTGGTGCCCACATTAAACAGCAGAAGCGGTTTAATGTGGTGAGCTGTACAAGTTTGTGTAATCTTTCTGTTATGTCTTTGGTATAAGAACCCAGTAAGATGCAGACCTGTCTAGTAAGTGGGTCTGGTTTGCAAATGGGTCCCTTGGTACCTGTGAGACAGGAGTCTCCCACAACTATTACTTGTTGCTGTTTCTTCTCAGCACTTGTTGTTACACGGTGTGTCAAGTGAACTGCCTTAGTTGGCTCTGGCAACCTACCTTGCATGTGTTGTTTTTCCCCTTCAGTCCTCAGGTTCTGAGGGAAGTCTCGTATTCCTTTGGATTTTTGATTTAACAATATTCCATTCTGCTTTCTCTTTTTACACTTTATCCATTTCCCTCCTTTGTTTTTTAATGGGGAACTTTTTGTCTCTGTGATATTAGGCTGTGTGTTTGCCTCGGTGTGTATCTGGAGCCAGTGTAGATAGAGTGTATCTACCTCCTTTTCTGCCTCCCTGATATTCCTCAGCCTTCTCACTGTCTCCTACAGTTCAGCCACTTGCTGCTGAAGGTCCTTCACTTGTGCATGCCTTTTACATGCAGGATTGCCACCTGTCCCTACCCTGTGGGATAAGTCTAGGCATTTCCCACAGCCTGTGGTCTGCACAGTTACCTCCTTCTTCACTGCCTCTGTCTGGGTGAAGGCATCAGTCACCAGTGGGGTGGATGGCGCAGACCCCCAGCTGTAGGTGCAGCCTTGGCTCTGTGCTGAGTGCTCACCATTGTGCCCTGTGTGTTGGTTAGGACAGCGCACTTGGACCGTGCAGATGCTCTCAGGCTCTGCCCTTTGACCGAGTGCCCTCCCTGCGCAAACTGCCGCACCACACCCTGTCTGCCAATTTGTTATTTGGATTATGACACCTCTAAACTGGCCTGGTACCAATGATATTGGTGGTGGATGTGGAAGCAGTAGTGCCGTCATCGTTTTGAACCTGTTGTTAAAGTGTGAAGAGTAGAATGCTGGTAGTTTATTTTAATTTTTTTAAATTTTTTTTTTATATCCACTAGATTGAAGAGAAAGCTGAAACTTGAGAAAAACAAGCTCAGGTTGAAGGGCTAGTGAGAAGTTGTGAGGGACTTAGCATATAAGATCTAGGAGCTTTTGGGGCTTAAAGATCTTTACTTCATTGCAGTGCCTTCTTGCATTTCAGTTTTTTTATTTTTCTCTTTCCTACTTAGCCGAATTTTGCTGACCTTTCCAAAAGTCCTATTCTTCCCATGGATGCTGTCTTTTTTTTCTCTTTTTATGCCTCACAATTATTCTCATGTTCCTCTGCTCCGTGCCTTCTACCTAGTACTTCCAAGTAAAATACCGTAATTTGGCAGTATTATTTTTTCTTTTCGGAAATTGATTATGAATTTTCTATTGAATGTATTCTATAAAATTGTGTTGGTCAATTTGTGTGCCAGAAAAGAGGAAAGGTGAAAAAGGTGAAAGAAATAGCTAAATGCTTATAAGGAGCCCACGTGGAACAAGGGGCTCTTTCTGTTTTCTGTCTGCACAGCACGGTCTTCTGTTGAGCCACCCAAGAGCTGTTCCTCCTGGCAGTAATGCTTCCAAAACAATACGCATCAGTGGAAGTGCTGAAGCCTAAAACCATTTAAACTTGGTTTTAAACTATACCTAAAGCATTATTATTAAGGGATAAAAAACATTACCTATGTAGATACTATCTAGTAAAGTATTTTTATGCAGTCCATGTGTTCTGCTGTGGATTTCTAGAAATTATCTACAGTTAAAGATTGCCAGAGATCAAATGTGCATTATGCAGTTAGACTTACAAAAATAAGTGCGAAAAAAAGGGCCCTGACCTTCAGTTAGTGAAGTTGAGATGTTTCCGTAAAAATCCAAAAGCAAAGATTTTCAGCCAAATACATAGTCTTAAAATGGTGTGGATCTTTTTTTAAAGAGTGGAGAGGTCTTTAATTTATGTGAAGGTCTGTATCTGTAGAAATTTCTAGGGATTTTTCTGTAGAAATTGAAAAACACAATCTATCCAAATTACTTATTTATCAAAAGTATTAAAATTATTGGAAGTATTAAGAGCTACTACAAATTAATTTACAAAGGAAATAAAATCAAAACACAGTCTGAAAACTAGTCTCTGACCAGCCTTTGCTGTTCAAAGAACTGTGGTACTAGAGGACTGTGGTACTAGAGGACAAGCAGGTTGAATCCTTTATCTCACTGCATAATGTTGTTATGTTTTCTATTATTCCCATTACTAGCTTTTGGCCTTTTAAAGAGAGACATCCTGTCAGTTCAGAAAAGTATGAGTGTATGGGAATAAAATAAATGGGTAGCAAACGCCATAGAATACTTTTTAGCATGATATAAAATTAAACAATGAATGTTAATCTCTTGGAGTTTAAGAGCAGGAGGGCAGAAACAGTTGCCTTCCCTTTTAGAGGTGTTGCTCTTACAAGTTAACGTCATTCCAAAAGACTATGTGTTCTCTAGTCTAATGTGTTTTTCTTTGGAATTGAACAGTTAGATTGAATTTTACCCATTGGCCAAATTCCTATTTTAAAGCTGTTTAGATTTCTCATTAAGACTGTGACTGTAGTGGTGCCACCTTGAAGGGAACTTGGAATGGGAGGTATCTGGCAGTTTGTTGGCTCTAAGGGCTTCTGGAAAATCTGATGAGGCTTTAGCAGAAGTGAGGAAGGCACAACAGAGCAGCGGCAGAAAGAAGTAGCTATAAGCTCAGCCCTTGCCAAGTGTAAGTGAACAGAACTGGCTCTTTTACCAGTGCTGGACTTTTTCTACATGACCTTCCTGCAGTCTGCTCAGGATGCCAGTAGCTAAAAGTTTTCTTTCAGAGCCCTGCAGAGGGGCACCGGGCTTCTTAGAGAAACTTTGAGAGGTCCCTGTTCTGTAATTCTGGTTAAGATCAGTTCTGAGTCTGCAGTCACTGATGCCTGTATGCTGAACCCTTACAAGGAGAAATATGTGGGAAGAAACACTGTCTTCAACTAGAAATTGTCATTACTTTGGGGAGAAATTTTTGAGGAATTAATTTTTCAGAATAGATTTGCCCTGTGCCTGGGGTGGGCAATTTATTCTCTGTGGATCTGTATATTTCATGGCTATTATCATATAGCCAAAGCACATCTCTTCTGTGACTGCAAAGGGGACTTTCTGCATGATGTGACAGGCACTCATACAGCTTTTTAATAGGGGCAAGTATGTTTTCGTCATATGACATTATCTTCATATAACTATAAGGTTGAAGATGGAATATGGGGCCTTGGGAAAAAAAGAGGGTGGAAAGGAGTGAGTTATCAGAGGCCTTCAGCCTGAGGCCACCTCCCTGCCCATGGCAGGTAAAAGACAGTAGCTGTGGGGGCAAATAGTTTTGTATACTGTATCTGGCAAACCAAAGGTATCCAACAAGACATTAAAAAGGAAGAGTACTTTCCTTACTGTCACACAGGAGCACCACTTGTATCTTCCTTCTTTCCTCAGGTAGCATGGCAAGTACTCCTTAATCTCAGTGCAGTTCAGCCATGGACAAAAACATTTTTAATCTTGTAAATTATGCAAGATTATCTTAAAATTCACATAAACAGATGTTTTTATAGCCAATAAAAGGTTGTCTCAACTCAGAAGTTACAGTGTTTATTCAGGCCCATGAGAACCAAGTGTTCAAAGATGGGCCTCCTCCAGAATGACATGCACGCCTTTGTTTCATCAAAATACACACTTGGCTGAGATAACCATATTTGAAGCATATATATTTATCTAAGATATTTGTGGTAACATGTTGAATCTATAGAATAAGCACATACTTTGTGTTCTGGTTTTCTGTTTTAATCAAGGCAGAAGAAGGATTTTGTGATTAAAACCCTGGACTGTAATTTTAGAAGTCTGGATTTCATTTCTGGCTGTGCTCCTGTCTCCATGCGTGATTGCAGCAAGTTGTTTAACCTTTGTCTCTCCATGTTTTGTACATCAAATAGAGACAGTCGATCTTGGGAATTTTTTGTCTTCCTTTATTATGGGATCAGATCGCTTTAAAATGTTTAGGGTACATTCTCTCCTCATAAAGCACGGAATGTTATTCCTATTTTATGAATGAGGAACTAAGGCACAGATTATCTTGGGATGGTCTACATTAAACAGCATGTGTTTGCCTTGGCAGATTTCCTGGCTCCCTGGCAATCCAATTCGGGGATATGGCTGGAACATGCTGCAATTACCTCCTAACTCCTGTGTGTCAATTCCCTTTTTTCTTTTCAAGGTTGGTGGGGAAGCTGTATTCACCCTGGTGTGGGTTGGGGTTCCTTTCAGGGAATTTTGATTCACAATCTCAGATCTGCTTCTAGGTCCATCAGTTTATATGTCCTTTCGTAGCTGTTCAGGCTGAGATAGAAAATTTGCAGAGGAATGAGGTAACTGAAACCAAGGCTGCACTATACTACTTTACATACTCTTTTTTCTCTTATCTATTTTAGATTGTAATTTTTTGGTACAGTGACTGTTTTGACTCTACCTATGTAGGATACAGCCTGGTAGGGCTAATGAGTATACCATGTCACAAATATAACTAAACATTACACTCTGGTCTCTCCAGAGCTGTAGAGTACACTCAGAAGAAGCTGACCCTCTGTCTTGTAATGGAAACTGTGAAATTTTTATAGTAATCTTACTTTTGTGTTTCAAAAAATATTTTTTTCTCACAATAACCCTACAATATATGAAATTCAAGGCAGAGTTGAAGAGCAGTGGAAGTACTGGTTTGGGTTGCTTTGCAGCACACCAGATCCCACCTTCTTCGCACACTGTGTTATTACTTCAGGTTTAATCTTCCACTTAAATATTTTTTAATCACTGGTAAATAAATGATGAACGATCTAATGCTTTTTGTATTATTTACTGATAGAAGTAAAAATTCAATATGTGCTTACAAAATTGACTGATTTTGAAAGCCAGATGTGTATTTAAACTAAAATGCATGGCATCTTGGAGTGGACACTGTGTCTCTATTCATGCAACTTGTTATCTGGTGAAACTGTCGAAAGTGTTACTTTGGAGAAGGGGAGAACAAAGGAAATAAGCTGACGGGGAACATAGAAAAAAGGATACTAGTTTCAATCTGTTATTTTTACTAATCCATATTGTTCAGGAACGCCCCAAAATCAAAGGGAAGGCACGCATATGCAAAGGTGATAAAAACAGTCCTTCAGGAAAGCTTTACCTTCTTTGTACTTCTGTATAAATCAAATGCCTCCGAGACTTGTGTAATGCAGCTGTTTTGTACTGCTTTACTGAGAGAGCCTGGTTGCAAAGACAAGAAAGCAGCCCTATGGGACTGTTGGGCAAGGTTTCCAAATACCTTAGGAAGAAGAAGCAATTAGTTACACTTCAGTCTACTCTAACAGTTAAGCTAAGTTAGGGTTAAATGTGAGGAAGCACCTTCCTACTTGTGATTAGCAGTACTGTGAAGATAATTTTAAATGGGTTTGATCACACAGGGTAAATAATGTAATTCTTACCAGTTTTGCATATATATATGAGACTACAGTATACAGTACACCAAAGCAAATAAACACTTTATTACCTAAGAGTTCTGCTTTCCAAAATTTAGAAATTTAGCTTGTAGGTAGATATTAAAGGAAGTTGCTGTTTTCTGTAAGGGAGAATTTACTCACAGTATGTGTGCTGGAAGAGCCTCCTTCAAACTCTTCAGAGCAGTGGTTAGGTTTTTGATAACCAGCAGGCTATCATACCAGGCAAGCTGTAAGGTGCAGCTCTGAGATATGCAGTGCATGGCAAAGAGCCAAATACAGCTCTGACTTTATAAATATGTGACCCCAACATGCCCTCTCCAGCAAATTCCAGTTCAGCATCAGGTGCTTAGGTTTGGCCATCTGAAAGAAACAATTTTCATTGCAAAGGAAGCTGCAAGCAAACAAAGACATTTGTTAGTCTGTTTAAGGACATATGTAAATTGATCTACAAAGTAGTAATGGCCCTTGGGCTTTTGGAAAGAAGCTACTGCAGCTGTTGGACATCTCTGATATAACCAGGGATCTTTAGTTTGTTTTGATTTTACTTCCTCTCTCTGTCCCTCCCTGTTTATCCTTGGTTAAGTAGCTTAAATGGTATTCAAAGTATTTATTGTATGTCCTACAAAAGCACAGTTATATGTCCCTGAGACTTCCTGTCAGCATTTGATGCCACATTGAGTTTAATTAGAGTCCCTTAGGGTGCTGAATAGCCTCTAAGTACATGCAGGGACAGGGTGAATGTTGTAGTTAGGCACAAAGATAAAGGAACACTATTCTAATGAATAGAAAGTAATTTAACAAAACAAGATAATGTTTTAACACCACATCATAAATAATCCTTTAAACTTTTAAGGCTTTATGGTTAATCCTTCTCTACTTTTGTATTATGTTGTTCTCCATTTCAGTTTGAAAGAGCCAAACAAACTACAGATGCAGCTAATTTAGTGTACTTGAGTAAAGGTGAAACAGATAGTACAAACTGATAAAGCATGAACATTTCCATTCAAACTCACATGCATGTAATTCCCCACCACCGCCCCCCTCTGGTTTTCTTAACAGTTCAATTTCCAGACCAGAAAGCATATTTACCCCTTCAAGTTGGAAAATAAGTCTCTTTAGTTCAATGGGACACTCTTAGCAGGCTGACCTGTGTCTAGAGAGCCTGATATTTTAATCTGTCTCCATTTTTCAAATCACCTGGAAAAAAATCCATTTTCTTCACCTACCTAATGTTAACAAAATAGTTCAAGATTGCAGAACAATGAGTAGAGGGGTAAATGAATAGAATAGAACAGAACAGAACATATACAGTTGACAGGGACCTACAGCCATCATCTAGTCCAACTGCTTGATCACTCCAGGGCTGACCAAAAGTTAAAGCATAATCTGAAGGGCATTTTCCAAATGCCTCTTTTTAAGGCACTTACAGGCATGAGACATCAACCACCTCTCTAGGGAGCCTGTTGCAGTGTCTGACCACCCACTGCCAGGGCTGCCAGCGGGGCATGGGCTCGGGGCGAGAGACCCTCCTTGGGAGGCAGCAGGGCTGGGGGCATCCACAGGGCTGCCCTCCCATGCCCCAGCAGCATGAGTGTCCTGCCAGCCTGGCAGATGACATTGCCTCCTTGCTGCACCATTGCACAGTCACACAGGTAAGCTGTCATACAAAAGTCACCATGTGCTCTTAGAGAGATTCCCTCAGCATCTGGACCAGCAGCTCTATATCCATCCTGTAGTTGGTCAGGATGGCCATGATTGTGTCCTCCACCGTGATCGCTTCTGACCTTCTATTGTCAAAGATCTGCCTCAGCATCTGTTGGACCCAGGACTACAGGATCTGTAGAAGTATTGGGCAATGCTGGAAAAGGATCACCCATTTGTTGGACTGGAGGCCACCCACAGGATGCCTGGGCACCCCTCCCATGCCCACTTTTAGGCTGCTTCAGGGGGATGGAGGTTGTGGGCACATGGGTGTCTGGGAGATACTCCTGCCTGGCCACTGCTGACCGATGGTGTTATGGCTGCTGTGATGATGTGTTCCATGTAGTCATCATCTGCCCGCACCAACTGCAAGATGGAGAGGATCCTCCTCATGCAGAGGAGGCACTCAGGCTTGCTGTCAGCCCAGCACAGGATGCATGGGCAGCAGAACTGAGGGAGGCATGGAATCACAAAGCTGGCCTCCTCCCACCTGTCCAGGCAGATGGGAAAGTGGTCCTCCAGACCTGTGGCCATGCTCTCCACTCACTGCTGTGGACTGAAGGGAGCAGGGGATGTCAAGCTGCTCCCTCTCACTGGTGCTGCAGCAGTGGGTGCCATGCTTGAAAAGGAAGAGAGGTCACAGTCATGGGCCGGCCTGGGGAGGGCTGGAAGAAATGCCCGGGTCCCTCAAGAAGGAAGTTCTCTCAGCTGCCCAGGATGAGGTGTCCCCTCCCAGCTCACCTCTGTTGCTGCCAGTGTCCCTCCTGGATGCCCATCAGTGCCTGAACCTGTCAGGGCTGGGAAAATCCTTCAATGGCCCCAGGGTCAGGCATGGAGAGCTGCAATGAGTAACTCTCCGAGCACACCAGCTCCAAAGGCTCAACTCTCCAAATCTCACAGCCTGCTCAGCTGGAGTGTGGGCATGAGCTCTCTGGGTGAGACTCTGCACCCAGATTTAAGCATTGAGGGATGCTGGGTCACGATCCATTGCTCAGGATGTCACAGTCCATCAGTAGGTAACAATTACAGTCTGTCACGTCTCAGTCCATCCCCTGGTCTTCCCAGGGCCCTGTGAGGCTGCTTTCACCATGGCAGATGTCTCCAGGCACATACAGCAAGAAGCTTCACTCATGCCTCCCTGGGAGGCTGCAGGACAAAGTCCCATGGGCTCTCCCCACATCCCAGCACTGCTGGCCAGCCCTCTGTGCTCCCCTGCTTCCTTCCTCCCATGACAGGTCACAGCAAACACTTGGCTCACTCCTGTGGGTGTTCTCCTATCTTTCTCCCCAGAGGGCATAAGGCTGATCCCTTCTGGTTACCATCCATCAGGCTTCAATCAGGCACCACATCCTCTTTGGGGTCCCAGAGACAGGCTGACAAACCAGAGGGGCTCAGGGGAGGCAAGGAGGGTTTTGGGGTTTGAGGCTCATTTTGCATGTAGCAGAGGTGTCAGGGCACCTCACAGCCCACCCCAGTGCCTGTGGGGAAGGCATCAAAGGAATGGGGCAGGCTCTTCCCAGCATTGCCTGGTGTGAGGGGGAAATGGTGGAATCTCCTAAAACTAGAGAGGTTCAGGCTGGAGATAAGGAAGAAAAAACAAAGTCCCTGTGAGGATCATGAAGCACTGGAATGGGTTGCCCACAAAGATTATGCCCTCCTGGGCCTGGAGGTCTTCAAGTGCCCACAACCCAGAGCACAACTGCCACAAGCCCATGAAGAGGTACTCACTGAAGTCCTGCAAGAGAAAAGCCAAATGTTGGGTCCTGCATTTTGGTCACAACAAACCCAGGCAATGCTACAGGCTTGGAGAAGAGTGGCTGGAGAGCTGCCTGGCAGAAAAGGACCTTGGTCTATTGGTTGACAGTCGGCTGAATATGAGCCAGCAATGTGCCCAGGTGGCCAGGAAGGCCAATGGCATTCTGGCTTGGATCAGAAATTGTGTGCCTAGCAGGACTAGGGAAGTAATCCTGCCTCTGTACTTGGCACTGGTGAGGCCCCACCTCGAGCATTGTGTTCAGTTTGGGGCACCTCAGTACAAAAAGGACATTGAGGTGATGGAGCAGGTCCAAAGAAGGGCAACAAAGCTAGCACGGGGTTTGGAAAACATCCCCTATGAGGAACGACTGAGGGAGCTGGGGCTGTTTAGTCTGGGGAAGAGGAGGCTGAGGGCAGACCTTATCACTCTTTACAAATACCTGAAAGGAAGTTGTGGTGAGGGTGGGGTTGGTCTCTTCTCACTGGTGACTGATGACAGGACAAGAGGAAATGGGGTCAATTTGCATGAGGGGAGATTTAGGTTGGATATCAGAAGAAACTTTCTTACAGAAGGGGTTGTTAGGCACTGGAACATGTTGCCCAGGGAGGTGGTTGAGTCACTATCCTTGGTTGTGTTTAAAAGCCATCTAGATGTGGCGCTTGGGGACATGTCTTAATGCTGGACTTGGTAGAGTAGGGTTAATGGTTGGACTTGATGATCTTGAAGGTCTTTTCCAACCTAAGTGATTCTATGATTCTATAAGGAGGGACCCCTGTCCTCAGACCAATAGTCTTGGTGAGGCCTGATATCCCTCCTTCCCTCCCTCCCTCCTCCCCTCCTCTCTTCCCTCCCTCCCTTTCTCATACGGCTTCACATTCATCAAAGCTGCCCTTTGCTCCTTCTTTCTCCCATTGACAGTTTTTCCATTCCCTTGGGCAGCTGACCTCTTAGTTCTGCCCTCTCAGTTCTTCCCTCTCAGTTTCAACCCTCCTTCAGCATTAGTAGCACAGCAGCCCAGGCGAAGCCCTCTGTCCCCTGCACTGACCCAAAGGCCCTGTGAGACCCATTGCTGAACCTTTTCTGGTGGCCTTGGATGACCCCTACCAGTTTTATTGCTACCTGTACACAACAGCAAGTATAATGACATTTTTGGCTGGTAGACTCTTCAAAGACCTTTTTGGAGCTGACCTGTATGTACTTACTCAGGCTGGCATGGCAGGAGGGGAAAGATACAAGCAAAGCAAAGTTTTGCTTTCCTCTGGTAGTGGGGGAATTAGGCAGCTGCTTATCAGAAGTTCTTAAAAGGACTCACTGGCCCTGCTGTTTTTTCTTGTGATGTTTTATTAGACAGTTGTAACACACTGAGGATAATTTGCCTTAAAAAAAAAAGGGTGGGGAGAGAGATTTGTAATTATTTCTTTGGTTTGTGAGAAGCTGGAATGCTGCATGGCTAGGTCCTTGTTCCTCCTATATGTCAAAACTAGTTTTTTGAAGTTGTTTGGTTTGGTTTGGTTTGGTTTTTTTCCAGTTCTTCAGTAACACTGGTTGTAACAGAGATGTTTCTGTTAAAAATATCTGACACTCAGCAAGACAGACCTCCAGCCTTCCTTGGATTATCAGCTGACTCATCTGATTTCAAGATTTGAGCCCAATGTGCTGACACTTACGAAAGCAGAGAGAGAATTTCCAAAATTGTCATATGAGTAAATTGAAAGAGAGATTTTGTAGGTGGTAGTAATATTACATCATCTCGTTGAAGTTACATGTGGTAATCAGAGGATCATGGCTGGTTACACCTCCAGAGACAATCCTCTGTTTCTTGCAGAAATTCAAAATTTAGATGTCCTTGATTAGCTTTACTTCTTTGATGGTTTTACAGAGGTTACTGTAGTAAAAGCCATCCTGCCATCCATGTTTATACTTCTCTTTGTAATTACTATACTCAGGAACAGTAACAGTTTTTGGTACACTGAAACCTTTTCTAAATATGTAAAGCAATAATGTCTATCAATGCCTGTGATACTGTCAAACCACATCAGCGTGTAGTGTATTCTAATGATCATCCTGCCAGAGTTTTAGGTGTTTGGTTCTTTCCTACGTTTTTGCTAGGGACAGCTGTGTGTTTTTCTTGTTACAGGAGTAACAGAGGATGATTCTGTGATGAAAAAGAAGGCAATACCATTTTCCATTTATTTTATCCACTTAATAACTGAACATGTTAACTTTTAGCAAGGACACAGCTCTGCTGGGGGTGTTGACACCCACTTAAGGCAATACCTAGTGAAGAGAACAATTTGGTTCGTGGTTCAGTGAAGACATATGCTTAAAGCCTATCAATGTCCTCTCTCTTTCTTGTGTTTAATTGCTTTTTAAATACCTCTTATTAAAAAACATCCTTCTTTCATGGTAACATTGGAATATATGTTTAAAACATTATTGTAGAGGCAGACTTTGAAGCCTTGATTTTGTGTTTAAAAATACTGGTCATGGAAATAATTGCAACAGGCTAAAATTAAGATTGTTCACAAGTTGCTGTTTGACATACAACTTACTTTTCTCTAGTTTGTCACAAACAGTAGGTTTATTTGTGGTTGTGTTTTTACTAGTGACATTTCTCAAATTGTTGTATCTATTACCTGGCTTAAAATGGTGTCTCAGATAGTATGATTAACATTACAAATTCATCATTCATTCACTTCAGCAGGAAGATCTGGATAGGCTGGAGTAGTTGGGCTAAGAAGAATCTTAACAAGTTCAACAAGGACAACTGTAAGGTCTTGCACCTGGGAAAACATAATCCAGAACTGCAGCACAGGCTGGGATCTGCCTGGCTGGAGAGCAGCTCTGTGGAAAGGGACCTGGGCGTCCTGGTGGACTACAAGCTCAATATGAGTGAACACCTTGCTGCAGCAAAAAAGCCAACAGAATGGGTTCCATCAACAAGGGCATCACTAGCAGAGATAGAGAAGCCATTACCCCAATCTGCTCAGCACTTCTGAGGCCACAGTTGGAATACTGTGTTCTGTTTTGGTCCCCACTATGCAAAAAAGATGTGGACAGGCTGGAGATGGTCCAGAAAAGGGCCACAAAGATGATCAAAGGACTGGGACGTATGTATACAAAGAAGATGGAGACTCCCTTTTTAGAAGGAGTCACATGGAAAAGATGAGGGGTAATGGGTAAAAGTTACTCCTTATTCCAGTTGTTGCTGAGATTCTGACTGGACACAAAAGCAAAATGTTTCAGAATAAGAACAGTCAGCCATTGAAATAATCTCCCCAGCAAAGTGGTGGATTCCCCAACCTTGGGCATTTTTAAGATTCAACTGGACAGGTTGCTGGGCCATCTTGTCTAGACTATGCTTTTGCCAAGAAAGGTTGGACCAAATTATCTTTGAAAGCCCTTCCAATCTGGTATTCTATGATTCTATGATAATTTTTTACTGGAGTTTCAGTTGACAAAGGAACTAGCGGACAAGCAGTCAAATCAAATACAGCACAATTTCTCTGTTCAGTAAGTGTGATTTTAAGTATATTATTTAAGGATTTTGTTATGTGTTACTTTCCAGATAAAAAACCCACAAAAATAAGTGCTATTTATTAGTATTTATCTAAGTTGTATGCTAGACATAAGAATCTTGCTTTTGAGGTCTGTTACACTCAGTGGGCATTTGATAGCAAAATTCATGGACCATATCCCTGGTGAGTGTAAATTGTCATAGGTCCATTTACTTCAACTGAGCTATGACTATTTATACAAACTCCCCTGTCTCATAGTTTTCAACTTTTTAACACTAGATTCCCCTTCTTTTCTGATGTACATTCCTTTAGTGTATTTTAGTGAAAAACATGTATTTTAGTGAAGTCTCTCTTTGAAGTGTTGACTACTTTGATGTGCATTTTCTGATATCCCAGGAGCACTGATTTTTAGATGCAGGTGCAGATGTCCAAACAAATGATTTTTTATTGCTAGAAAGGTGGGTTATTTGCAGTTAAACCTTTGGTCAGAGAATGAAACTGTTTGTTTGGAGCATGAAAAGAGGTAGGGCAGGAAGCCTGTGCCCTTCTCCCATGATGTGGGTGCACAGTGCCTTGATCCAGGCAGGGGCCTGATGCAGCAGTGAAGTTGTCCTTTTAGCTTCTTGACTTCAACAGAGAAGACCCAGATGTGCAGGTGTGTGTTTGTTTGTGTCTTATGGTTTGTGGGGTTTGGGGATTTTTTCAGGTTTTCCTGCACTGATGGGTTTTGGAAACTTCTCTTAAAGCCTCCCATCTATTTGTGCATATCACTGAATTTTTGCCCTATATGCGCAGAAGTTATAGGTGATGTGCATTACCATATAGGACCACCATGCATTAGCCCAGCCCTTCTCAGTGGATGAATAGTTCAGGCAATACTGGTTTTGAAAAATCCCATTATTTTCCTCCATCAAATAGTTATACCCCAGTCCTGTTGCCTTGAATGTTGGAAGTAGAACTTCCATTAATCTCCTGTGAACAACAGAAGGCCTATGAGAAGGAGCAATATCGTAGGCTATTGCAAGTATTACTTTAAAAGACAACACTCTTGAAAAATTGTAATTCAAGATAAAAAAAGAAACTGAATGGTTTATTTGATATTTTCCCTGAAAGGTAAATACAGAAACCTGACCGGAAAGTACCAAGCAGTTTTCTCTAGTAACATTAATATAAAATCACTATATTTTTGACAAAAGGCAAATTTTTAGATGTGATGCAGCATATGGCAAGGCTGATATGTTTCTCTTCTCTTAGATCTTTGTGACCTCTTTCAGTGGGAGACAATGAATATTTGGAGACATGAATTAATTTTAGCCATCAAAATGTGATCCCCCTGTGAGCTGAGTTCACTCCTCAGCACTATAATACATGTCAAGAGTACGAGTAACAAGTTAAAAGGCTGTAGTGCCAGGTTATAAGAGGTTGTGATTTTTAGATGCAATACAAACAAACCATGACTACGTATGTACAGTAATTGGTGTTTTACTACAGCTCTTTTTAATGCCCTTCCCACAAGTCAGAGTGATTTTGCCTCTCTTAAACATAAACCCTTTGTTCCTTTAATTATTTGTATCGCAGGTCATTTAACTTCAGTGCTTTATGAAGTAGCCACACACAGGGCTAAGTAATCTTATAATCTGAAAGATGATGCCTCTCATTTTCCTTCTGATCTTACTGCAGTTATAATAATCCTCTTTACACAGCTCCTGCCGTCAGTTTTCAAGCTGTAACTATCAAAAACTCTGAGACTGTCCCAAAAAACGAGTGACTGTATACCAATTACTGTATTTCTTTAGCAATAGCAAAAAGGATGACATTTTGTCCTTTCCTTCATCTGTCACTGTCTAACTGGTTTTCTGTGCATTTTTCCTTGCTTTGCCACTCCACTTGTAATTAAATATGAGAGGGAGTCCTAGTATAATTTCTTAGCATTTAACAGCTCTTAATTAGAAGCATTTTAATTCCTTGAAAATGTGAAAGAGGGTCAAAACTTAAGGCTTTTTGTTTTTGTGTGAATATTTGTAGGAAATTTTAAGTCCACTTAGTTTGCTTGTGAAACTGCTGTAACAAAGTTTCTACTTTCTTTTAAAAAGTAATCTCTGGAATACCCTATTATATTCTATGAATTGGCTTTGATAAGTGTAAGTTGAGGATGTATCATTCCAAATAACTTCTGAAATTATTATTTGAGCACATTAAAATAAATTATTCTCAATTTATAATTTTATATAACATTTTTATTATGTTTAAAAAGGTTAAGTTGGTATGGTAGTATTAAATTATTTGAGTTTTTTAGTGCATTCAATTTAAAAAGTTTTTCTTTCTGAGTTCTCTGGAGGATTTCTGCAATTCTTTTTATGGCTAATACACAGTCTTGTGTCTTTTCTATTTTCAGGAAAATATATTTATCTTACAAGTTTCTGTTGCCTTTGTAAGATAAGTTTGTGGGATGCCATCAGAAAAACTAGCATCATCTTACTAGCAAAAAAAAATCTAGTACCTCTCAACTTGGCTTTCATAATTCCCTTCATGAACCCTTGCTAAAGCTTACTATCCCTTCATGTGTTTTCTCTTCAGCAAAGCACTAGGTCTGCACTTACTGTATTTTCAGGGGCAACAAATACATACTTAAAAGCTCTCATCAGACTTACTTGCTTCACAAGGTGATACTAGTATTGAACAGATTTTCTACTGTTGCCTTTTTTTTCTTGGGAATTTTTTGTTCCATATGCCATCTGGACTGCTCAGTTGTGACAGTTGCGTACAATAGATTTTGTTACATAGGTATTATAATAGTGTATTGTGTCCAGATGTATTATTTCAGCATTTCAGATTTTCCATTTAGAAAAGCCTCTTTGTTTCCTCAGTATTTTCTTTTGTAGTCTTTTGTTCAGCATTCTTTCTGTATTACATGTGAAATTAAAGTAGTGCTTAATGCAAGGGTGGAGGTGGCCGTGTTCAGCACATTTTTGCAGCACATTCGGTACTCTAGAAATCTCTTAATACTCTTCTAGGGGAGATGTCTACCTTATGGAAGTCTTGCATGACCTCCATCTAGAGAGATTCCTGTTCATGCATGCTGAGTTTTATTGCTGTTCAGAGGCACCTTGTTCTTCCAGTACTTCCTTTATGGACCCAGATGTCCCTGGAAGTTATGGTTTCTGTCAGTGAGAGGCAATTCAGCTAGCACTGTACAAGTGAACCTGCATTTTCTTCTACATTGCTGGTTTGGTTAATTCCTTGTTTCTGGCCACAAACCTCAAGACAGACTGTGTTTAATCAGGCAGTGAAGTGCATGCGTAATAAGGAAATTGTAAATCTCTTGTCAGTGCTTGGTTCTTCAAGATGTTTCCCAGCCTGGCAAGCTTGGTCAATCTTAGAGACAGCCCATGTCAAACCTGGAAGTATTACCAGCATTTGAATTTTATTTGTGCATGTCCAAAATAAAAGGTTCTCCTGCTTTAGTTTTATATTAGAAAGGCTAGTTCTTAACTTTACTGTTCTGGCAGAAGACCATCTTATGGGCCTGGAAAACTTACGGGCATTCATCGTTAAAAACAGAAGTTGGGGTTTTAGGAATAGAGGGTCTGTTTAGTCAGATTCTTTATGATTTTAGTTTTAAATCCAAACTCTGGTCAAACATCTGACAAGTAGTTGGGAGAAGAGTTCTCTCAGTAGGAGAATACGCCTTATCTCCTGTCTAATTGAGGGCTGAGAAAATGAATCTTCTGGGTGTGCTGTCTTTGGGACTGCCCTCCAGCAAAGGTGAAAATTAGAAGGTAAACACTTAGGATGTTTCTCAGTCCTTTTTGTAAAAAACAAATAGTTATATTAAAAATGAAGAAAATCACCAGAAAGAAAAAGTGTGCCATTTTGAAACATTCAGAAACAAACAAAGTATAAAGGTAGAAAAGTACCTATGGTGATTTGCTTGTAAGATTTGGGCAAGTGGAACAAATTTAACTCTTCTGGATTCCTCCTGTGGAGTCAGGTTTCTACTTTTAATAGGGTTCTTGATCAGAGCAGACTTTACTGCTCAAGCAGCAGGAAATTGAAGCGTCAGTGTTTCTGCCTATTTTCAGCAACTTTTAACTCTTGCTCTGATCAGCAACTGAATTGCTGGCATATGGTTTGGAGCACAAACCAAAGCCACATGTGGTTCCAAATACTCCTGTTTGAACTGAGCATGATGCCACTCCTGTGCTGTTTTACCAAATTCCCCCCAGCTTGCTTCTTGCTGTGGACGTTTCGACATGTGGTGGGTGTACATGTAGCCAAGAGAAAGAGTAATCTGTAAACTGAAATAAACTCTTTTCCTAAGAAGACTAATGTAAATTTGTCCTCTTGATCACTGGTACTAGTCAAGCTGTATTCACTGAGTTGCCTGACCTGACAAAGGTATCTGAGTATCTGACATCAGATTACTGTTTACTTTTTTTTTTGCATCCATGGTAGTAGTCAGATCCAGTTCAGTTTAATCAGCAGTTGACTATAACAAGGGAGAAGGGAGCATACGTGTGTGTATATATAGTATCTAAGCTGTATTTAGAAATTCTTGACAGAAATAAATAAACTGAGCTAAGAAAGAGAGCACACTGCTTTAGTCACAAAACCCATGCTGTTTGGAGCGCTATTTAATAGGGTGGTGTGTGTCTGTGTGTGTGTGTCTGTGTGTGTGTGTCTTTGTGTGTGTCTGTGTGTGTGTGTGTCTGTGTGTGTATCTGTGTGTGTCTGTGTGTGTCTGTCTGTGTGTCTGTGTGTCTGTGTGTCTGTGTGTGTCTGTGTGTGTGTCTGTGTGTGTGTCTGTGTGTGTGTCTGTGTGTGTGTGCTGCACTGAGAGCTGAAGTGTGAGATTCAGTTTCAATTAGATACATTGCAGACTTCGTTCTGCAGGATGGGTTATTTACTCTTGAGAAGGAGGTCAAATAGGAGTTCATCTTCATTCAGCTCCTTATGGGAATTGCTGACTTCATATTGAGGTGGTCAAGGATCATAAAAAAGGCACAGACAAAATGCTTTGATATTTTTGTCCCTTCAGGCGTGATGCAATTACTGCAAAATTAAAGGTTCTGTTATGAGAGTGAAAGAATTTCACTGCAGGAATTAATTGATCCTGAAAGACTCCTCCTTTACTTCATTCACTGTAATAAAAAACTTACATATCTTTGTGGAAGCAGAACTTGTTTCAGAGTTTGTAGAAAAACGTTACTTTATGAATTTTTGACAGTTATCCTGTGATAGAAAATAAAGGCCATATCTGGACAACAACTGCATGAGAGACTTAGTATCACCGTATTTTATCTAGCAGATGTGTGATAAATCAGATCCTGTTAAGTCATTGTCTTTCTGGGAGGAAAGGGAAAGATGCTGCTCGAGTGGTGATTGTTGGTTCCAGCCTTTGGCTACACTGTGTAGACTGTGGCACCCCACCTTCCACTGCCAAAGTGTTTACCCTTTAAGAAATAGTGGTAACATTTCCCAGAAGAGATGTTCTCCATCAGGTAGACATAGCAGAGGAAAAATGAAAAGAGGTTCCTAACACAGAATAAGATACCAGAAATAATGTGCTGAACCCAGTACTGTGTAGGTGTTGGTTGATCTGCTCATCATGGCTAGCTGTTGTCAGGCAGCAGGTTTTCGTGATGATTTGGCACCGCTGAAGTAGTGTGGTTTTACACATACTCATTGACCGTCCTGCTCATATGACATTCTAAGGAAGGTGAAGGTATCTGTAAGAGAAGTGGAAACATGGGTGACTGTCGATGTTCCTCAGTGGCTTGCTACATGACCAATGAGCAGATGAGGCTGCTCAAGTGTTCCAAATAGACTTAGACTGGGAACATAAGGGTGAACTCTTTTTAGCTCGATGGGCCCATGACACTTCAGGTCATCAGGGCAGAGATGCAACATACAGATGGGCTTGTTACCAAGGGGTGGACTTAACCACGGATGCTATTGTGCAGGTTATCCACGACTGTGAAACGTGCGCTGCGATTTTCAGGTGAAACAGTTGAAACCTTTGTGGTATGAGGGGAGGTGGTCAAAGTACAGGTATGGGGAGGCCTGGCAAGTTGGTTACATCACACTGCCTCAGACCTGCCAGGGTAAGTGCTATGTGCTTAAAATGGTGGAAACAAGTACAGGATGGTTGGAAACATATCCTGTGCCTCATGCCACAGCCTGGAACACCATCCTGGGCCTTGAGAAGCAAATCTTGTGGAAACACGGTACTCCAGAAAGAATTGAGTCAGACAATGGGACTTATTTCAAAAACAGTCTTGTGACTGACAGGGCCAAAGAACCTGTCATGGTATTGAGTGGATATACCATATCCCGTACTATGCACAAGCCTCAGGGAAGATTGAAAGGTACAGTGGTCTGTTGAAAGCTACCGTGAAGGCAATGGGTGGTGGAACTTTCAAAAACTGGGGCAAAAATCTGGCAAAGGCCACCTGGTTAGTTAATACCAGGGATCCATCAATTGGGCTGGTCCTGCTCAGTCAGACCTTCTACACACTGCAGATGGGGATGAAGTCCCTGTGGTATGTGAAAGGAATCTGTTGGGTAAAAATGTTTGGGTTTATCCTGCTTCAGGCAAAGGTAAACCTGCCTGGGGTGTTGCTTTTGCTCAGGGACCTGGACATACCTGGTGTGTGATGATGGAGGATGGTGAAGTACAATATGTACCTCAAGGAAATCTAACTCTGGGGGAGAATCCTTAATTTGACAGTTGGTAAAATATAAAGCCTATATGTAATATATGGTATGGAATAAGGTGTGGAAACTAGGACTCCACATGGCAGCTTTCCACTTCCGGAGGTTTCCTACAAGACGACAGGAGCCATCGGTGAAAAGAGCAAATTGTTTCTCAGTCTCTGGTAGATGATCATATGGTGGAGCTTCTTGAGCCTGTCTTACCACTTCTTCTGGTGGCATTCCAAAGTGTGTGCCTTCTGGTCAGTTTGTAATTGCTTCTACAATACCTGGATCATTAGGCCTTCCTATTCGAGTTTGCTGTGTAATTAAAGCAGTCCATTTACTCCAAGTCGCATCGGTGGCATGATGGATAGGAGAAAGGTTACTCTGGAACATGAAGCTCCTCCTGGCACCCAGATTACCAGTACTGAGCTTCACGTTGGGCACCAATAAATTGTTGTCACGGTTTGACTCAGGATTGGCAATTAAATCAGAGACAACAATGATCTCAATCCCGTCCCCCTCCCACCCAGGTAGGGAAGGAGAGAGAGAATTAAGGACAGAGACTTTGCTGGATTGAAAACTAAACTAGACAGCTTTAATTATATGTACAATTATATACAAGTATGTTCAGGAATGTGCAAAAGCCTCTTGCCTCCCCCACCCCCAGCAACTCCCCCGGCACTCCCCTGAGCTGTGAGCAGTCCTGAAATGTCTCAGCCCGCAGGCAGGAGATAAGGCAGAGCAGACAGGGGCTGGGTTATGAGGGTTATGAGGTCAGAGATGCCTGAGCCTGGGGTTGACGGTGAGGGATGGATGGAGTCCTCCCTGGACGCCGGCCATGGACCAAAGAGAAGGGAAGAAGAAGCAGGAAGGAAGTTGTCTTCTGTGATCTCTGACCTTCCTTGGAGCTTACGTAGATCTATGGAATGGAATACCTTTGGTCAGTTCTGCTGTCTGTCTAGTCCTGCTCCCCTATAGGGGGGTCACAGATACAGTTCTCCTGCCCTGGTAGCCTCTGTAACAGCAGAGCTAAGAAGCGACCTTGGAGTCTCAGCAGAAACATAAACATTCCAGTGTTATCAGCCCACTAGCTGGAGCACTTGCTGCTAGTTAAAAGAGAGCTTGCTGAAGGAAAAAAAAAAATCAGTAAAAGGAAAATTAGCTTCATCCTGGCTCACATCAGGACAGTGACCAAAATAGGTGTTTATATCCAAGGGTAATAAAGTACAAAGTACAGAGGAGTATTGAAGTAATACTTCAAAAATTGCTGGTATGGGAGAAATGCCTCAGACTTTTGAACTGACTGTTTAGTTACAAAAGCTGATTAAGCTGATTACTCTAAAGTCATGGTTTTCTAGATTATGTTTTATGCCTTTTTTGGTTCATCGTGCAGTGAATGACACAATGTGAATCCATCAGGCTAGTGAATACCATGACAGAGGCTGTGCCGTGTCAGAGAAAACCTTTGGCATACTGGATATTAACTCTGAGAGTGCTCTCACTCTGATGCCCCTGTTCAGTGCTCAGTTATGAGCTACAGATCAGGTCTATATTATTTACTGGGGCTTTGGAGGTGATGTGTTGAAACTCTGAGCCTTTAGACTAATGCTTTTATTCCATGAAAAGGAATGGAATGAAAAGGAGTAAAAAAAAGATGAAAGGGAGTAAAATTTGGCCAAAAATGTCACTGAATTGAAAAATGTATTAAGATACTTGTTAGAAGAGGAATTTGGCATTGACTCTTACTAGAGAAAAGAAGAAAAGAGGTTAAAATCTTTATTACTTTTTATTCATTCACCTAATTCAGAGTTCAAAATTATTCTTTTATTTCATTAAAGCTTGGCAGGTTGTCTTCTGCTGTTCACTACAGGAAATGAAGAAAGGGAGATAAAGGTGGGAGAAGGGAACCAGTGTTTGCCTAATTATGCTGGGTGCAGCTAGATGCCAAAACTGTATGGGAACATGTGAAAAGATCTCTGTTGTGGTTTCAGTGTAACAACTTTTTAATAGATTTGCCTGTCAAATCCCATTACATTAGCATATAAATTTTAAATTAATCTTGGGTTTTCTGTTACTTTTTTCTCTAATAAGCTATTTACAGGGTGCATCATTAATGCTGCTAAGGTAGTGTAGAGTGAATTGGAGGAAAAAGCTGCACCTGGTGAATGGAACGATTTCAGATTTATGGTCTTTCAGGGTTTTCTTCTTTTATAAGAATACATTTTGTAAAAATTCATTGTGGACAGCTAGACTTTTGCTTATGAAATCCTATCCCGTCTTTTGCAGAGAAGATTACCATGAAGATGGGTTCTGTCAACCATACAGGGGAATTGCATGTGCACGAATCATTGGGAACAGGACCATTTATGTGGACTCCCTCCAGATGCAAGGGGAAATTGAAAACCGAATTACTGGTAAGCTTATACATCTCTGTAGCAGGGCAAAAAACATACAGGAAATTAGCCATTTCAGGTATAAGTAATGCTATCAGTCTTTTCAGTTTTATCTGTCAATGACTAAAACATCATTATATCTGACCTTAGAGGAGGGCAACCAGTTTCCCACTTGTGGAGTTAGCAAAATTTGGAGTAAGGAAGATGAGTATCTGCTGTCATGTGTAGATTTTTTTCCTTAAGTAAATGTCCTTAAGTAAAATGTCAGAGCTTTGACTTTTAAACAGCTTATAGTTTATACTGGAGCTTTTTGCACGATGGGTTCAAACAGAAGATTTTTTTCAAAAGCAGTTTGTGATGTAATAAAAAAGTATTGGGTTTTTTATTTTCTTGAAAAATGTATGGTAGCTTTTGCCTAGGGTTTCCTCCCCTAGTGCATAAAGCTGATGGAGTGTGGATTTCACACTGATTTCTATAAAATAAGAGTTGACTTTCCTGTGCTCTGCACCTGCTGATTCTTTCTGTGATTATAATTTAGGTAGAGTCACAAACATGCATCCAAAACCTTAATGACTTTTAATGGGCTGTACATCAACCTGAGTTTTCTTCACTGGACCTTAGGTAGCTGACATTAGCATCTGTGACTCTGATGTACACAAGTAGAACAAAAAAAAAACAACAATCTGTGAAATAGAGCAAACTGTTTATTATAATATATGGACAGTTAGCTCGGTTTGGCAGGAGCTTATTTGCATCCGGCCAGATAGGGCTAACTAATTGAATATGCAATTTTAACATAACTAGTTGCCAAAAAGACTTTGACTTCACTTGTGAGCTCTGTCTCCTTAAAGGTGTTACCTTAAAGGCTCATTGTCAAGACAAAAATACAGGTGAGTTATTTTTCTGCTCTTGAGATGATGATCAGATTCTGGGACTGGCAAAATCCAGGTGTTAACCTTTCCTTGTGGTGTTACAACTCATTCCTCTCCCTCCTTTCTCCTGTAGTCTGTTATAATTTCAACCTTTTTTCCCCATTATGTCATTAATTAAGACATGCTATTGATAGAAATTTTTTTCTACAACATAATCTCTATCATGTTTGGATGGTTTTCAGCAGTACGAAAATGTTCAGCTGTATTAAATTATTACAGTAGTAACACCTAGAATTATGTTCATAATGTCCTTTAAAACAAAACAACAAACAAACAAACAATCTCCAAAACCCTGTGTTACCTTTCATAAAAGGTTTACTGCTCAAGTTATGCTTGTGTCTGGAATATACAACATGGACATTCATGACCTGGCTGCTGGATGTGTAATAGCATTGATTAATGGTTAGATTTGAGAGGCTGGGGGTGAGGCTTTCTGTGCTGGAGTTGAAGAGAATTTCTGATGAAACTGTTTTAGGAAAACTTTGAACCACCATGTAGAGCTGCCCAGTGCCTTCCTAGGCAATAATGAAAATCCATAAATACTACAGCATTTTCAAACTATATACATCTTAAGGACATACCAAATGTCTTAAGCAAAATAATCCTGAGGACTTCACAGCATATTTGCTTCTTTGGAGTTTTCTTCTATGTAAAACAAGTATTGCAAGACTGGGTGTTCTTTCTCCGAATGATAGGGTATCTTTGAAATTACAGTAACTTGTTAAAAAAAACAATTTACTCTATAAATGCTGCTGATATTTTGCTTGTGCTTTTGCCCATACTTCCCAAGAGCAGTTTTTGGTGGGAGGTTTCTGCTCTTAAAGCCATGGGGCACTCAGGGGAGGCTGTGCATGGGAAGCTGGGTCACCAGAACATTCAGCAAGGTGACATCTATGAGGAATTTTTATGCTCAATTTTCATTTTCCTGGGGTGCTGATGTGTGAAATACATTCCCTTTGCCTTTATGGCCCCATGTGCTGTTTGGTCCTGGCCATGTGTTTTGGTAAAGATTGCAGCCTTCTATTAAAAAAAGAAGGACATTTCTGGAGAAAAACTTGAGACATGACTTGAATGACTGAAAGGCCAACAATAAAGAAGGTGTGGACCTGACCCCTGAACTGTGAATATGTGTGGCAAGACATGTCTTTGCTGTGCTGTTTAAAATCTGCTAAATAACTAAAAAAAGTAAACCCCTTAGATGCCATCACACAATCCTGCTGGCTTTTGTGCCTCCCATCAAAATAAGGACATGATTGTGAATTGCCCACTCTTCACTCATGCTGATCTAAATAATGTAACACCTTCCAAAAATTAGTGTGGTATTTCAAATGGCCAACAGTGAACACTTCACTTCTCCAGGTTTATTTTTTCCCTGTTGGTCTTTGTGACAAGCATGTATTACAGCTGTCAGTTGAGGCCTGATATTTTGCTTGCATGCAGTGTTCATTCCCTGACAGATAAATTGTTGTATTCTCCTGTTAATATTCCTGTGTTAAAATAAGCAAAGTTGTAAACAGTACAGAAGGCTGCAACTGGGGCTGCTTGCTGCATGTGCGGTGGAGAAGAGACACGAGACTTTCTGATAGCAGGTGGCAGAAGAAAGTAGATTATTGAAGGGAGAGAGCTGGACAAGCAGGAAATAACTGTTTTGTAGGTTGTAAGTAGACTGCTGAATGACTCGAACTGCTCCTTTCCACTCCTTTTACACTGCGAGTTGGTGATACATGCAGTCTAGCAAGCCTCATTCACAAATTATGCTTTCCAGTGTGGGAATGAATGTTCCTACATACGAAATTTGATTCATCCTCAGATACATGATGCAGATGCATATTTGTCTTTTCTTTGCAATGTACAAGAAAATTCTCAGATAAATGTTAGCGCGTAGATGCTGAGAACTAAAGAAGAGGATTAAATTCCTAATTCATTATGATTTTCATCTTAATGTGGTCAGTATGCCGAAACTGATAACATTGATTTTTCCCAGAAGTGCTGCCTCTTAGGCATTTAATGTCTATTAATAGCAGTATCTCCTCAAATACCAGTTGCACACTTCCTTAAGAAACATTTGTCTAGTTTATTGATCAAAATGTCTACAGGAAAAGGAGCTAGTGGATCCTTGTTCAGATATTACCTAATTAGGAACTTCAGAAGTATATGTCAGTGTCTTGGTAGGTGTATCTTGCTTTCACTCTTTATCCTTTCCATTAAAATTGGTCAAGCGCCAACAGTTTGCTTAATGCTAATCACTTAGGTAACTGCAGTCTTACAAGTTCTGTGCAGATGTCAGAGGGACACTGGGATGCTGGGTTTGCTTTCTGTATTTGTCAGCTCTCCTTTATAGCAGAAATTTCCTCATTTCCCTGCTGCTCACTACACCTTTCAGAGCCTCTAGAAAAAATGAGCATTGTAAAAGGCAAATTATAGGAAAATTTTGTTGTTTCTCATGCTTTTCATGAATTAAAACTGAAGCAGTATTTTTGTTCCTTTCCAGCTGCGTTTACCATGATTGGCACTTCCACACATTTGTCTGATCAGTGCTCACAGTTTGCTATACCATCCTTCTGCCACTTTGTGTTTCCCCTGTGTGATGAGCGCTCTCGGACCCCTAAGCCACGGGAGCTGTGCCGGGATGAGTGTGAAGTTCTTGAGAATGACCTCTGTAGGCAGGAGTACAACATCGCTAGGTCAAATCCCCTCATCTTGATGCAGCTACAGTTGCCTAAGTGTGAGGATCTCCCACGACCTGACACCTTGGAAGCTGCCAACTGCATAAGGATTGGGATCCCAGTGGAGAGACTGAGCCAATGTAAGTCTGAATGTTTCATCACCGCGATAAAGTAAGGTTTGTTGCTTCCTCAGGTTGGGTCTGAGAGACAATATTTATCGGTCATTCTTTTTGTAAAGAAAGTTCTGCTATACTGGATGCTGCTACTTTTATCATATTAATACTAACCATAATCTTCCATTGTTGTACAGTTAGGGTAGCAAGGAAGTTTAAAAGGATGCTGCTTAGTTCAGAAAAGGGTTATATCAGCCATCCCATGCTGTAAAACTGCATGTTCACAAAACAGATTTTACTCAGTTTTCTGAGGAGCAGCAATGCGTTGCAGGCTTTCCTTCCCATATGCCTGCCCCCATCTCTGGCTCAGTCCTTGCCTTTCTAGGTGAGTCCTCCCCACAAAGCTATTTATGAGTTCTCTTTACTTATCAAGAAACCTCCAGTAAGTTGTGGAAGCTTCATTGGAAAAAATCTGTTCAGAAATTAAACATTTAATATTCAGTCTTTCTATATGGAAATCCACAAGAATATTAATCCTGTAAATCGAGCAAGGAGTGCAGTTGTCTTTCTTCACCACTACAGGATAGATAAAAACATTGATCTCACTTCTGTGAATTTATATTTGCATCCAGGAATAGACAGACTGTTTCATTGTTAGTAATTATGTGCTGACAATTTTTCTTCCTACTCCATTTCGTAGCGATTAATCACCACGCCTTAGAATATTCAAGAAGGAAGCTCAAAGGTATTTGAAGTTCAAAGTGTGATAGGATTATTCTGAATATCCATTGTCTGAATCCACAGCTAGGAGCATGAGTCATGTCATAACTGGACATTGAAGACTAGCTGTGTGCTAGTAAGGCAATAATATAGTGAGAAGCAGAAATAACTGAGAAAACGATGATAGAGACAAATCAGCCAAGGAAGTGGTATCAATAGAGAATAACACCAACAAAAACTCTGGCAAAAGTAATCAGTGATCCTCAGAGCCAGTGGTGCTGGTGGAACAGCTGCTGCGTGAGTACCCTGAGTGTTTAGAGAAAGAGCTTTGACAGAGCTGTATTCCTGAGGGCTTGGGAGGCAGACTTGGAAAAATGGAGAAGGTTATGTTGCAAACATAAAGAAAAATGCATGATTCAGATCAGGTGATACATATGGGAGACAAGCACTCAGAAAATATGAAGAGAGGATAGCAGCAAAAGAGAGAGAGAATAAAAATAGGAGTTCAGCAGATATGGAAGTAATGTACTTAAAGAGAAGAAAAACCTGAATCCCTTCTTTCTAAAGAAGAGAAAAAGGAAACATTGGCAAGATGCATTAACAAATGCAGCACTAATTTCTCTAGGAAGTGAGCAATGTGAGTAAGACAGGAAGATAATGGGAAATAAAAGTGGCAAGAAGGTTACACTGTTGGCATCTGAGGACATTTCCTGAAGTGAAACTCATATCTCTAATGTAGTTTCAATTGTCCTGTATCAAAATGTCCATATATGCTCTTCAGTATCAATTTGCATTCAGAGTTATCACATATTGGTGTGTGTATAGCAATGAAGCTGAGACACTTCAGGGACAAACCCAGAAATAACTGTGTATAAGAGTACAATGCTGAATTTTCAAAACCCGTAACTTTCATTTGAATCCTGAAGTACATAAATTTAAGTCCTTTTTTCATATATGATCTATGCACTTCAACCACCTTGGTCTTGGTGGCCCTTGATTGTGCTGTTATTTGCAACTTTTTTTCAAACTCTTGTGTTGCAGATCATCAGTGCTACAATGGTTCAGGAGCAGACTACAGAGGGACAGTCACTGTTACCAAGTCTGGCCACACTTGTCAACTCTGGGACTCCCAGAGTCCACACAGCCATGATCTGACAAGCACACAGTTTCCAGAGCTAGGTGGAGGACATGCATATTGCCGCAATCCTGGAGGTCAGATGGATGGGCCCTGGTGTTTTACAAAGAATAAAAACGTACGCATGGAACTGTGTGACATACCTTCTTGTAGTATGTATTCTCTTTCTTTTTTCCCTTACTACTGCCCTGAATCCTGTGTAATTTTGAATGTTCCCTATTTTTACAAGTACAACTCACTTGAAAGGGTTATGCTTTCAAATGTTTCACTTGCTGTAATGTGACACCCTTGTTTTGTGTTGTAGAAGTTTAACATTTTCTGGAGTTTGGAGCTTGTAACTGAGATATTGTGGCACTTTTTTACTATGTGTGGAGTGCTTAAGCTGAGACAATAATTAACGGTACTGCTGTAGTTTGTATTCTAACTTGCCAAACGCCAGACTTGACGTACTTATTGCCTGTGTGTGTTTGATTTGCTTGCAGTACTCAACGGCATATTGCTGTCACTCCATGTGGCATCGTGCAGGCATCTATCTCCCTGTAGAGGGAGATGTAGCGCCAGGCTTGGTTGGAAGGAAACCTTGTGAAGTGCAAAGTAGAGACTTCGTAAAACAGATGATCTTATCAGAAAAGGCCTACACTATGTGCTAGTGGCTCTGTGCTGTACAACTGATAGCAAATATAAAAAGCACAGCTTTCACAGCATTATACTGTCCCCTCCACTTCCCTGTATTAGTACAGCCTTCACCCTCGAGCTTTTACAGTGCTAACACTATTTGGACATGACAAAGCAACTTAATAATGTGCTTAATTAGGAATAAAAACATGCTTCCTGTAGCAGCAGGTGTATCATGGAAGCCTTAAAAGTGGTTTTGTTACAGATTGCCTGGATATTTAAGAATGCTGAAAGTTGATCTGACATTTCTTAGTTCCTTCACTTTTTACAATAACGTGATTTGACGTTGCATGTCAGATGGTGTAAAGATAACGCTATGATGTGGTTGTGGTGAAAGCAGTAGCTACAAATAGCAAAACCACAGATTGCAGAAAACGTCCCAGGCAATTCCAATGAACATTTTGGACATCACTGTGCTTTCATAGAGTCTCTAACTATCAAGAAAAATAAAGCATTTTGGGAGGGCTTTTTCATGTCTCACTGTAACATAAAAGCACTTTAATTCTATTAAGTACAGAACAAATATCTCAGCTAGTGAGGAGTGAGATTTATATTATTCCAGGCAGAACTGAGCAAAATCCTGATGAAATGGCTGAAGTTGGGCAAGAAGGCCAGACTGCAATTTTGTGCTGCAGTTTTATCACATTCACTGCTTTATATGCTGTGATGATGACTACTCACTCAGGTTTTATACTCTGAACAAGATAATGCCATGATACTCTGGTCTATGCTCTGCAGTTGTCACAACCAGAACCCTCAAAACTAAAGTGAAACGAACCACATACTGTTACAGTCAACACAGTAAAAGCAGGGTTCTAGTTTATCTTCGTACTGTTAGTTGCTATGTCCATTCAAACTTCTTTGAAAAATGTAATGGAAAATTATGGAGAGGAGGGAGAAGTTTATGTGACTTCTGCTTTCAAGCTACAGGAGTTTACTTTTTCTTTAAAATAAAAAAGTATTAATAATTACCCCATAGTTGTTTTGGTTATGTTTTGGTTTGGTTTGGTTTTTTTTTCTTTCCTGTTGAATGCATGAAAAATATTTATTGTGAGCAATGACCAATTCTGTGCCTGACAGGTCCACGTGACAACAGTAAAATGGGAATCCTCTACATCCTGGTTCCCAGCATAGCCATCCCTCTGGTTATTGCCTGCCTTTTCTTCCTGGTCTGTATGTGCAGAAACAAGCAGAAGGCATCTGCTGCTACACCACAGCGCCGCCAGCTGATGGCATCTCCTAGCCAGGACATGGAAATGCCGCTCATTAATCAACACAAACAGGTATTTTTTCCAGAATTTGCTTAGGCCACGTATTTCCAAAGTGTTGTGATTTTCAGTATTTCAGGTTGTGGGTGTTCAAATTGAGCCGTGTTGTAAGTGACCTAGTTTTCATAATCTGCTAGCCATTTTTTCAGTGAAAACCAGGTCTTGCACTTGCTAACTGTATCTGGAAATCCTGGCAGGCAACAGCTTTCAGAACCTAGTCTTTTATGACATTTGCTCATCACAGAATCATAGAATGGTTTGGCTTGGAAGGCACCTTACAGATAATCTAGTTCCAACCCCATTGCATGGGTAGGGAGACCTCCCACTAGACCAGGTTGCTCAAAGCCCCATCCAACCTGGCCTTAACACTTACAGGGATTGAGCTTCCATAACTTCCCTGGACAGCCTCATCTAATGTCTCACCACCATCATAGTGAAGAATTTCTTCTTAATATCTAATCTAAATCTACTCTCTTCCAGTTCAAAAGCCACTTACCCTTTGTCCTGTCACTATAGGCCTTTATAAAAAGTCCCTCCCTAGCTTTTCTGTAGGCCCCCTTCAGGTACAGGAAGGCTGCTATAAGGTCTCCCCAGAGCCTTCTCTTCTCTAGACCAAGCAACCCCAACTGTCTCAGCATGTCTTCACAGGAGAGGTACTCCAGCCTTCTGATCATCTTCATGGCCCTCCTCTGGACTTGCTCCAAGAGCTCCATAACCTTCCTGTCCTGGGGGCTCTGGAACTGGACACAGTACTCCAGGTGGTGTCTCACAGGAGCAGAGTAGGGAGGGAGAATCCCCTCCCTTGACCTGCTGGCCACACTTCTTTTGATGCAGCCCAGGACATGGTTGACTTTCTGGGATGCAGGCACACATTGCTGGCTCATGTTGAGCTTCTCATCAACAAACACCTTCAACTCCTTTTCCTCAGGGCTGTTCTCTGCCCATTCTCTGCCAAGCCTGGGGTTGCCTCAACCCAGGTGCAGGACTTTGCACTTGGCCTTGGTGAACTTCATGAGGTTGGCATGGGGCCATCTCTCAAGCCTGTCAAGGTCCCTCTAGATGGCCTCTCTTCGCTCCAGCATGTTGACCACATGACACTGTTTGGTGTCGTTAGCAAACTTGCTGAGGGTGCACTCAATGCCACTTTCCATGTCACTGACAAAGATGTTAAACAGCACCAGTGCCCGTACTGACACTTGAGGAACACCACTTCTTACTGGTCTCCGTTTGAACATCGAGCCATTGACCACTACTCTGAGTTCAACCATTCGGCCAATCCACTGAGCGGTGCATCCATCAAATCCATAGTTTTCCAATTTAGAGACCGGGATGTTATGTGGGGCAGTGTCAAACACTTTGCACAAGTCCAGTTAGATGACATAAGTTGCTCTTCCCTCATCCACCAATGCTGTAATTCCATTGTAGAAGGCCACCAAGTTTTGTCAGGTAGGATTTCCCCGTGATGAAGCCATGCTGGCTGCCACTAACTGTGTCCTCATTTTCCATGTGCTTTAGCAGACCCTTCAGGAGGATCTGCTCCGTGATCTTCCTGGTCACAGAGGTGAGACTTAATGGCTTGTAGCTCCCAGGTCTTCCTTTTTCTCCTGTTTTGAAAATGTGAGTTATGGTTCCTCTTTTCCAGTCAGTGGGAACTTCACCAAACTGACATGACTTTTCAAATATGATGGAAAGCAGCTTTGCAACTTCATCTGCCAATTCCCTCATGAGCCATGGATGGATTTCATCATGTTCCATGGACTTTTGCGCTTTCAAGTTCTTTAGATGATCTCAACCATGCTCTTCTACAGTAGGTGGATCTTCCTTCTTGCAGTCCCTGTGTTTGCCTTCTGCAACTTGGGTGGTGTGGCCAGATCCCTTGCCAGTGAATACTGAGGCAAAAAACTCATTGAGTACCTCAACCTTCTCCATATCTCACATGACCAAGTCTCCTGTTTCCTTCCAGAGAGGGCCCACATAGCCCCAAGTCTTCCTTTTATCACTAACATACATGTAGGAGCTTTTCTTTTTACCCTTGGTGTCCCCAGCCAGATATCATTCTGGGATTTAGCTTTCCTAACCTGATCCATAGCTGCTTGGACAACTTCTTTGTCCTTATGCCAGGCTACCTGTCCTTGCTTCCACCCTTTGTAGGCTTCCTTTTTACATCTAAGTTTGCAGGAGCTCCTTGTTCATCCATACAGGTCTGCCTGCATTCTGGCCTGCCTTCCTCTTTGTTGGGACACATTGTTACTAGGCTTGGAGGAGGTGATACTTGATTATTGACCAGTTTTCTTGGGCTCCTTTCCCCTCCAGGGCTTTATCCTGTGGTACCCTACTGGCCTTAAAGTGGTGGCAGTGGGACGGATTGAGAATCCCCTCCACCAGCAACTCTAGTTTAAAGCCCTTTCTCCTAAACTGACAAGCTTATAGCCAAAGATACTCTCCTCTTTCTCTGAAAGATGAACCCCATCACCCCTAGGAGACCAGGCTTCCCAAAGTGAGTCCTATGGTCTAACTAGCCAAAGCCCTGGCTGTGGCACCACTCCTGCAAGCATTTATTGATTTCCTGAACTCGACTGGCCCTCTCAAGCCCCTTCCCTTTGACCAGGAGGGTTGACAAAAAGACTATCTGTGCTCCCAAGTCCTTCACTGCCACTCCCAGTCCTCTGTAATCCTTCCTGATGGTCTTCAGATTGCTTCTCACTGCATCACTGGTGCCCATGTTAAACAGCAGGAGTGGACAATAGTCAGTGGGACGTACAAGGTTTGGTAGTCTTTCAGTGACATCCTTGATATGAGCTCCTGGTAAGCAGCTGACCTCCCTAGAGAGTGTGTCAGTGAGTCATTTGTTCTTACCTGTCAATCCTCATTTTGCCTGTTGTCTCCGTGACTGGAAATGTTATTTCTGATCCAGTTATCAGCCTGCAGCTCATCTTTGCTGCTAGTAAAATGATGTGGCCAGTTTGCTTGCTTAAAGCAGGATATATGGTGGGGTCTCTTGTCCAATCTATTGGCTCAGTCCACTGGTATTCTGAACCACCACTGAGTGGGGAGCTGAGCCAGGGTGCAACATGTTTCTAAGGCTTTGCATCACTAAGGACAGTGAAACAGAAATGGCTTTGAACTTCTGTCTACAGATCTCAGCTCCTATATATGATTTTCTGGGTCAACTAACAGATCTCCACGTGAAAATCCCATGCAAAGCTAATGTTGAATATTTAGTCACAGCATTTACAAAATACAAGCTCTAGAAAACAATGCTTAATTTGGAACAATTAGCAACATCTGTTTAGGAAACTGTGGAATATTTGTGGAATATTACTAATGCAACAAATTGCATTGATTTTGTGTGCTAAGGGGGAGGTTTAATGCCTGATTCTGGTTGGTGGTGGAAACTGTCTAGTCCAGTTCACAGTCTGTGGCCACTGAAGGAACTAGGGATGTTTAGTTTGAAGAAGAGGAGGCTGAGGGGAGACCTCACTGCCGTCTACAGCTACCTGAAAGGAGGTTGTAGGGAGGTGGGTGTTTACCTCTTCTCCCCAGTGAATAATGACAGGACCAGAGGAAATGGCCTGGAGTTGCGGCAGGGGAGGTTTAGATTGGATATTAGGAAGAATTTCTATGCTGAAAGGGTGGTCAGGCACTGGAACAAGCTGGCCAGGGAGGCAGTTGAGTCAGCATCCATGGAGGTATTCAAGAAACATGTAGATCATAGAATCATAGAATTCTTAGGGTTGGAAGGGACCTGTAAGATCACCTAGTTCCAACCCCCCTGCATGGGCAAGGACACCTCCTGCTAGATCATGTTGCTCACAGCCCCATCCAGCCTGGCCTTGAAAACTTCCAGGGATGGGACTTCCACCACCTCTCTGGGCAAGCTGTTCCATTGTCTCACCACCCTCATGGTGAAGAACTTCTTCCTAACATCTAATCTGAATCTACCCACCTCTGGTTTTGATCCATTCCCCCTAGTCCTACCACTACCCGACATCCTAAAAAATCCCTCGCCACCTTTCTTGTAGACCCCCTTCAGATACTGGAAGACCACAATAAGGTCTCCTCGGAACCTTCTTTTCTCCAGACTGAAAAACTCCCAACTCTCTCAGTCTGTCTTCATAGAAGAGATGCTCCAGCCCTCTGATCATCCTTGTGGCCCTTCTCTGGACACGTTCCAGCATGTCCATATCTTTCTTGTAATAGGGGCTCCAGAACTGGACGCGGTACTCCAGGTGGGGTCTCATGAGAGTGGAGTAGAGGGGGAGAATCACCTTCTTGACCTGCTGGCCATGCTTCTCTTGATGCAGCCCAGGATATGACTGGCTTTCTGGGCTGCAGGTGTACACTGCCAGCTCGTATTGAGCTTCTTGTCCACCAGTACCCCCAAGTCCTTTTCTTCAGAGCTGCTCTCAAGCCAGTCACTGCTCAGCCTACGTTGGTGCTTGGGATTGCCCCAACTGAGATGCAGGACCTTGCACTTGGTATTGTTGAACTTCAGGAATTTGGCATGGGCCCCCCTCTCCAGCCTGTCAAGGTTTGATGTGGCACTTCAGGACATGCTTTAGTGGCCAAGATTGTAGGTTGTGTGTTTGTGGGGGTTTTGGGTGGTTTTTTGGGTTTTGGGTTTTTTTTTATGGTTGGACTTGGTGATCGCAGAGGTTCTTTCCAACCATGACTATTCTGTGAATCTGTGATTCTGTAAAATTTGAGCTTGTTCCCAAGTCACCTACTGAAGCCTCTTCTCAGCCTGCCTGCTCCCTCCTGCTGTGTGTGAAGCTACCTATGCCAAGTGCACCTGGCTCAGTCAGAGTCTCTTCCAGCCTACACTGGTCAGAAGAGACCCATTATGTCACTGTCACAAACTCCCTTGCTTTGTCTGCTAACTGCAGCAGGGAGGCTATTGGCATTTCTCACTCTTGGCTTTTCCACCTTTTCCTTCATATACCAGAGAGAAATTTCTTCTGTTTTTGCACCCCGTCTTCATCAGAGGTAGCATGAAGTTTCTCAGTGGGGGTATTGTGTACTGCTACCCACAGGCCGGGGCTGTTCCTGTAGTGCAACAGAAAGGCCATATCTGCTACTGCAGAATGAGAAGAGAGAGGTTTTGTCCCTCCTTCTGCTGGGAGAGATGTTTCAATTCACCTTGAGGCTGCTTCCTCCTCAACCAGTGCCCACAGGTTTTCTGACAGATCTCCAGTGGGCACCTCTGGGCAAATCTGTAGGGCAAGTGCAGCTGCAGTTGATAGATGTCATCATTCGTCAGATTTATTCTGAACCAATTATTCATTTAGCTTGCAGGAAATATGGTTGCTTCTTTGTAAAAATAATTAAACTCATCATCTTACAGCATGATTCAATTTACACTTCTGATAGTAGTATAACTTATTTCATGGTTAACTGTAAAATCAATATACTGATGTGAATATACAAAGAGCTGAAAAGTCCTTTTGACCCAATTTATCTTCCATTTGGAGCATCTAACCCCTGGGAACCTTTATTTAATAGGAGATTCTGTTGTTCAGAAAACATTGTGATTTTTTACTAATTTACTTTCTTCATTTCAGACTAAACTGAAAGAGATCAATCTGTCCACTGTGCGGTTTACCGAAGAGCTAGGAGAAGAGAGATTTGGCAAAGTCTACAAGGGTCATCTTTTTGGAACAGCACCGGGTGAACAGACACAAGCCGTTGCTATCAAGACACTAAAAGACAAAGCAGAACTGGCTCTTCGGGAAGAATTCAAACATGAGGCAATGATGAGATCACGATTACAGCACCCAAACATTGTTTGTTTGCTGGGAATTGTGACGAAGGAGCAACCCATAAGCATGATTTTTAGTTACTGTTCTCACAGTGACCTTCATGAGTTTTTGGTGATGAGATCGCCCCATTCAGATGTTGGCAGCACTGACGATGACAAAACAGTAAAATCCACTCTGGAACCAGCAGACTTCTTCCACATCATGACTCAGATAGCTTCAGGAATGGAATATCTTTCAAGCCACCACGTTGTCCACAAGGACTTGGCCACAAGAAATATACTGGTGTTTGATAAACTGAATGTGAAAATATCTGACTTAGGCCTTTTCAGGGAAGTTTACGCTGCTGATTACTACAAACTGATGGGAAATTCCCTGCTTCCTATCCGGTGGATGTCCCCTGAAGCTATTATGTATGGCAAGTTTTCTATTGATTCAGATATATGGTCATACGGAGTTGTGCTGTGGGAAGTTTTCAGCTATGGCTTACAACCTTACTGTGGTTATTCTAACCAGGATGTTATTGAGATGATCAGGAGTCGACAGGTTTTGCCATGTCCTGATGACTGCCCCACATGGATATACACTTTGATGTTGGAGTGTTGGAATGAACTTCCCAACAGAAGACCAAGATTTAAAGATATACACAACAGACTAAGAACATGGGGAAATCTTTCTAATTACAACAGCTCAGCGCAAACCTCTGGGGCAAGCAACACCACGCAAACAAGTTCTCTCAGCACAAGCCCTGTTAGCAACATCAGCAATGCTAGGTACATTGGACCAAAGCAGAAACCGTCAGCTTTCCCACAACCACAGTTCATACAAATGAAAGGGCAGATGAGACCAATGGTCCCACCTCCTCAGCTCTACATTCCAGTCAATGGTTACCAGCCAATGCCTGCCTATGGTGCTTACTTGCCAAATTTTTACCCTGTCCAAATTCCAATGCAAATGGCTCCTCAGCAAATGCCTCCCCAGATCATTCCCAAACCAGGCTCCCACCACAGTGGGAGCGGATCTACCAGCACAGGCTATGTAACAACGGCACCTTCCAACACGTCAGCAGCTGACAGGGCTGCTCTGCTCTCAGAGGGCACAGATGACACGCACAATGGAATGGAAGACATCACCCAGAATCCCGTCCAGGAGGAGGAGGAAGAGGAGGGCTCTGTACCTGAAACAGAGTTGCTGGGTGATAATGACACGCTTCAGATGGATGAAGCAGAAATTCAATCAGAAGCCTAAGGAATTTGGCTCATTACTAAGAATTTCACATAATTTCCATGCAGGGAGACGGTGGTTCCTTAAGCTTAATAGCAGTTTTTTAAATCTGCCTAAAAGAAACAAAACTAAAAAACCTACATCCATATGAAGTGCAACAGTAATGATACACCAGGTTTATTGACCATTTCCACCATCAGATTTTGCACATATGATGGTATAGAATTGATAGGTTAAATCTTTTGTATTGTCCTACAGTTATTGAGGGAAGCTGCTTTTCAGTTATGTACTGTTGCTGTGCAACATGTTGCAGAGTAGCATTGCACATCATGTATATCATGGTATATGAGTGTAATGTTAGTGAATTATGCTTAAACCAATAACACAAAAAGAAATACATATATGGTTGCAGAATTGCTCTGAGCGTAAAGAAGTGCCCTGGATATGATGGACAGCTTAGTTTATAGTATTTATCTCTTCGAGATAATGGACACAAGATCATTGTTTGCTTTTTGAGTCTGAAAAAATAACAAGTTGAGAATACTGATCTGTGTTTGTATTATAATAACCAGAAAAAGGGGGAAACTGAACATAAAATTGGCTGTGCTGGGTCAGACCATGGGTCTTTCCAGCCCAGTAGCATGTCTTGAAAGGCCATTGATAATGTCTGCCCAGGGAAGACTGCAAGGGCAATTTACTTTATAGAATTTCCCCAGGGTGTTTCCCCAGCCTCCAGCAATTTGTGGCTTGGGGACTTCTCAAGCCAGCAGTGGACTTCCTTTCTGTTTAGTAGCCCCTCAATGGAATTTTCTACCATGAATTTATGCAAATGATTTTCAATCCACATAAACTTATAGCATCCAAAACATCCTGTGGAGTAACATGAGAGGAAAAAGGATGGCTTTCTTTCATCATTCCCAATGAATGACTGTGACAGAAGCTTCCAAATGACATCACCTGACTGCATTTGTGGATGGAAGTATCCCTTCTCTGCTGTGTATTTTCAGCAGCAAGCAGCCTTAATACACTGTTAACCAAAAATGGGGATATTGTAGGGGATATTGTAGGTGTGCACTAACTTAACAATCCAACTTTAATTGCATATTGGTTATCAAGTATAGAAAAGGGCTCCACATATATGTTCCTACATTGTAAAGGTGTTGGGTTTGTGCGGGGTAATAGACTTACTTGATTTACTGCAATTACTGCTGGGTTGCATGTGAAACCGTGTTTTTTCCTGCCTCTTTGCTGAAAATGAATCTTCAAACTTTAGAAGACCAAAATGAGCTATATGGTACAAAGTGCTTGTTTTGTGCTTCTGTTTGCAGGATTAATCATGTACAGACCCTTAAATGTAATTTATGTTTTACTACATTTTATATACTTTTTTTTTAATAGTTGGATTTTTGAATTAATTACTTTATAACTTAACCATTTACAATATTCACATGTGGTGCAGTTTTATTGTATTGCTGTTTCATTTTGTTAAACATGAAGACAGGTCCATACATTTCATGACCATTTCTGTAATACAAGCAATACACATTCTCAGTGTAGCATTGTAGCCAACACACACTATAGCTATAAGTTGTACATCCAACATGAAGTATTCAATAAAGTGATGCAAAAAATATGATTAAGTATGTTATCTTTACAGCTCTTACAGCTGCTGTTTTGTTATGGTACTTTGTGGAAACAGAAATGGCCATAGTTCCATAGGTTACAGTTTTCATACCTAAACTGCAACTTCATCTTTTCTTACATTGAGATTCAGTTTAAGTCCTGTATCATTGTGATCTACACCCTGTGCTCATGGTATGACAGCATTACTTATTTCCAGTATTACACTTGGATTTGGAAATGCACTGGTAAGAATAAAATATGAAAGCTTTATTACCTGTGTTCATATAATGCAGCTTTGGGTGCTAATACAAAATAAAGGATAAAGAAATAAAAAAACCCATGAAGTTTATTTATTTTAAGTTCCTTGTTTGTTCTAGGTTTCACATTCTCAGATTAATGAACTTTATTAATTAGCTACATTTGCTTCCTTTGTTAACTTACTGCCTGAAAAAGGGAGGGTAAGTGGTTTAGTTACACCACAGATGCATCAGTGAGAGCAGAAATATAATAAACAAAAAAATGGCAGTCAATGGAAGCTTCTATACAACACTGTCTGAAGTTCAGCCCATTTCTAACAGTCAAAGGAGCATTACAGCTTTGGGTGCTTTGAGTGCAGGTTGAAAAGCTCCTAATTCCCTTCTTTAATCCTTGTAAATTCAAGCCTATAATCACTGTAGTCAGAAAAAATAGGGCAGACTGCTATACTGATTTTCCCATCCCCACTAACATGTCTATATGTTCTCAAAGGGACAGGAGAGGAGTAATGCACAATTCTCCAGGCCAGCCTTTGTGATACAAACAGTACTGCAGAAGGGTTTTCTCCCCTCTGTTGATGTGTATGCACTTCCCTTAGCTGCTGTGACTGGAGGCATGATGGCATGCAAACACCTTGTTTGTGGCTTAAGTGAGCACCTCTGCACTACCACTACCAACAAGTTAGTGGCTACTGTAAGTCGTATGGATTGGCAGTAACTTGTTGCTCTGCAACTCCCCAGGCTACTTCCCTGTGATGTCTGCTGCAAAGACCCAGCCAGAGTCAGAATCTGCCTCTCGCCCTCAAGATTTGGAAGCAAGACCATGGAAGAGCAAGGAAAGGATGTGACAGTAAGTGGATGGGGTAAGGTTGTTAGGGAAGAATAGGGGAGGGAAAGGCTGGGGCTGGAGCCCAGCAAGCCAGCGAAATGCTGCTCACTAGGGCATGCAAAGTTGCTTCTTCCTGCCAGGGCTAGCAAAGTTGGCATTTGTCCTGGTGGTGTAACAGCTTTTCCAAGCAACAACTGCTATGTTTGGATGGCCACGAGAGGGCAGGGTGTTTTTGAGAAGACTGAGATACTTCAGAAGTTTTCTCTTGCCTCTTGCTAGTTCCCAACTCTGCTTCAGCCAGTACGATCTTCCTAAGAAGACAAGGACTGACATTGGGAACCACTGATAGAGCATTGTAGTGCCCACAGCAGCCCACTGATGAGGCAGAATGCAATAGCTGACAGAGACTGCCTCTTCCCCTACTCCAGTGGTATATGACACTGGACTGACTGGGTGCATGCCTCCTCCCACCCATCCCAAATGGTTTAGCTGTCCTCTCTCAAGTCCAGCTCTCTGATACAGTGCAGATGTCTGATCTTGGCTCAGACTATTGTGAAGAAAGAGCAGTTGGAGAAAGAGGTAGAAGGAACCCTAATGGCATCAGCCCCTTCTCTTATGTGCAGCCTATGTCTGCAGAGCATGAAAATGCTCCTGAGATTCACCTCAAGGGCAGGGCAAAGCACCCTTTTGCTGAATAGGTTCCTGGCAAGACTGGACATCTGAAGGTCTGCCCATATTCATGAGTCCTAGTGAGGAAGAGACGAGGAGAAGATGAAGCATGACACAGGAGAGCTTTTGGTATAGCACAATCACAAGTGCCAACACAAAGTATTGGCCCATGGCAGGACTTACTTAGGATTCATGTATTCCAGAGCATAAAGAGCTCCATAGGATCCAACAGTTCCTTGGTCAACCAGGCATTTGCTATGCCTGAAAATAAGTTTGGATCCCTGTTTGCAGAAGTATGTGGGGAATGGATTTGCAGTCGCACAGGGCAGGGAGTACTGGGGACAGTTCATAGTCTGAGCAGGGACACAGAGTGACTGTAGATGTGCATACCTCCTCCACCATGCTAGTGCAACTTTATAAGAATACCAGACTGAATCCCACCCTCATATTCTCCTAGGTCTGGGTTACTGCCAGGTGTTTTCATCTGCTTTACCCACTGGGACTCTAGAGAAGACAAATCTATAAACAGTGCAGTATAAACAGGTGTGTACAAACAGAGGATTTACTGACACTGAAAACTGATGAGTACAAATACATGGCCCCTGTGGATAGGTGAATGCTTTGCTTCCTGTATCTGCCATGGCTACGACATCATAGTAAGTAAAAAGAAAATTACTTCACAGTAAGAGGATCTCAAACTTTTATTAGAGTTATGAATTTTAATTTGTTTGCCACTTTTTATCTAAAGAGTTAATTAGATATCACTTGCTGAAGTAGGGAATGAAGGGAAGAGATCTAATGCTTTCTGGGAGAAAGCTCAGGGACATCTGTTGAGTTGCAGCACCCTCAAAAGTTGGTAAACCTTGAGGTGTTTACAAAAACAAATGTGAAGATTAAATATCCAGCTGTATCTTCAAATAAAACCACTCTCTACATTTTTTAAGTCATAGTTTGACCCTGTGTAGACAGTAACTGTTTCTAGGCAGGCAAACTGTACCACAAACTGTCCTCAAAAACAGCATTTCAACTACCCAAAATACAAAGAAAAAAATCCACTAGTAAAATCTTCCATTCTCTATTTGAAGAAAGGGCCTGAATTAATATTGTAAGGAACAACGTATGTTACTGTTCTATAAATAAATATTAAAATGTTAGGGAATGACAGGTGTCAAGTTTTGGGGATTTCTCAGACAGTGGGAAAGGGGTATTAGGAGATTAGAGGAGTTTTGCATACAGCTTGAACAATGGCATGGCTCAGTGATGAAGTTTAGTTCCATCTTAATAGAAAACTGAATTTAGTTCCCATTTTTTCATAAGCGATATAGTCTAATCTTTCAGTGTTCCACAGGCTGCATATACAACAAGTTGTTGGCTCCTTCCATCAGCAGTACGAGGTCTGAGCAATCTAGGGACTATCAAACAATACTGAATGTGCTCACCTGGCAAGATAAACGAAGTCCATGATATCCTGGTCAGGCAGATCTTTCTCTAGACCTAAGCATACTGTATGTACTGTGATGAAATGTAGGAGAGTTGGTTTGGCAGGGTTTCTTTTCCAGAAAATTGCTGTAAAATTGTACTCAATATTCCTGTCTTGCACTATGTTTGATTTTGAAGAGTTGTAGTATGTGGACCCTACAGCCAATGCTCCTCCTTGGTAGATATATAGTGGGGGCTCCTAACACTTAAGTTCCCACTGCAGAAGACTCGCCTCCCTGGCTTGCTTTGTGACCTCAAGTAGAAGGCAACCCCTGTCCTATAATATAAAGCAATAGCTCTGTGTTCAGGGTGAAGTGAATGTGTCTGTTTGCATGCACATATGCATGTACATACACGTGTACATATACACACAACACGGAATAGCAAGAGGCAACACATAGGTAATTGCAATTCATTTGGGGGTGTTTTTCCCTTTGTCCTCTCTGCAGATGCTCCAGATCTGTGTGAGGTCTTTTGCGGATCTGAATCCAAAAACAATTCCTCCTAGTGTGAAGTGAAGTCCTTCCCTGGCACTGTTTCCAGTCGGTCCAGGTACTTGGGGCTGTGCCAGGAGAAGTCTCACGGGGCAAGCCTGGCACAAGGAATCCTCTAGCAGCATCCATGGGGTGTCTTCCCCATGTAGGACTTTCAGAGGGGGTTGCCACTGTCACCTGCTCCTGCTCTCCCCCTGACACCTGTGTTGAGGGTCTCATCACTCTCCTTGACCCAGGCCTGTCCAGTTACTTTAAATGCAAAAACATGGCTCCAAATCTTAGCTGAATGCTGTAAGATTTCATAAGCAGAGGGAGGTAATATAACTGAGATAGTAGCAGTAGCTGGAAATGGTGCTACAGGGCTGTAAAGATCCTGGCGAGTCAGAATTTAAAATAATATGATACCAGGGGAACACAGAATCTGATGTAGCTACTTCTCATTTCTATTGATCTGAAAGAGAAACTATTTCAATTGAAGTGTACCTGATGGCTTAAGTGACCTGATGGTCCTTTTGAAGACCTGTGTATAAAACTGGAAATAACCTATCTGTTGAGTAGGTTCTTTTGTTAACTCTAAAAGTGGTGGCATTAGAAGGGGAAAAATAGATTACAATTACTGCATTCATTTAATGTTTGTTTCAAGCAATAAATAATCATCATGGAGATTTACAGAAAGTGCATTTGTTACCATGTATTGTAAATTGTTTATATTTGAAGAAGAACCCACCCTCCACATAGACCTCTTGCAAAATTCTTTTCAAACTACTAAAGTAGTGACTGGAGGTTTTGGGAGCTGTTGTAATTTTTATTCATAACCATCAGTTTTAACAATCTTCTGAAGAAATCTAACTTGTAATTCTTACTCTGCTTTACAGGTAACTGTTTGATATATACCACCACTAACAAATGAAAGAAATTCCTTTTAGAACCACAAAAGACACTGAAATTAACAAATGGGATGGTGGGTAGGAAAACAGGCAGAAAAGTAAAGAAGTAATTGATCACATAGGGGCTGTCTCTAAGTCATTTAAAAACAGAACCATTTCAGGTGTACAACATTAATTTAATGTAGATGTAATATTATTTCAGTTGAGGCTGATTAGTCCCAAATGTAGTCTGAGGTTTTACAGCTATGGTAAAGATTTTTGTCTTGCTCTGTTGTTAATCCTACAAATACGTTTTTTCATAACTTGATGTGGTTTACCATTGAATTACTTTCATATCAGATTTAAGTTAAAGATATATATGAGATGTAACCTGAAATGTTGGGAGAAATATCTTGTAAAAGCGCTAATAGCCATGCGCTTTTCTTAACAGTGAGAGGATGTTGTGTTCCATTTTTTCCCACTGTCTTGTTTCCTCACCAAATGCATGCCTCCTCAGTGTATCTTTCTGTTCCCAGCTCAAGTAGGTGATCATTTTGGTATAGATTACTGACAAAGAGGTGAACAGCTTTGGTGCAGGCACGTCCGCATCGGAGTAGAGTATCAGCCAAAACAGGAGCATTTCCCGAGCTTTCTGTAGCCAGGAGCAAGCCCGGACAGCGCCGGGGAAAGGGCAGCTGGTCAGAGAGCTGCTGAGGAGGCGTGGGCAGAGCTCACCCCCCACTCCCACAAAAGCTGCCCCAGGCAGCGCCAGTGACCAGGGGCACAGCGACCAGGGCGGGCAAACAGGGCGCGGCAGCTCGCACAGGCAGGGTGTGCTGGGAGGGCGCTCCTTCGGAGGGCTCAGCTCCAGGGTCGTCTGCACGGGTCAAGGGTGCTCATCTTCACTGACAAGGCAGAATGGGGAGCACTCGGCAAAGGCTGCAGCTCTGGCCGGGGGTTCTACACCATCCAACCCGGTGGTGATTGGTGCCTCGACTCAGAGCTATTGAGGGGAGCGGTTGCTGCACAGACTGCAGGCTGTGGGAAGTGCCTGGACCTCTTGTGTGGGGCAGGACCCGCATGCATAAGGTGTGCCCAGGTAGAGGACCTGCTGCAGCAGCTGGGTGGGGGCTGAACTGAGGGCAACTGAAAAGGCTGCTAACATCAGGGAGGCAGAAAAGGAGAGAGAGAGCTGGATCCAGGCCCAGGCTGCAGCGAAACCACAGCCTGTGGCCACACAGCCATGAAATGCCCCACCAGCACACAGGGAAAGGAGAGAGGCCAAGAAAGAAGAAGAACGGACGATGCCAAAGATAAGGAACAGCAGGAAGAAGAGGCTTCTTGCACAATCTGAGGTGCCCCTGCAAAACCACTTCCCGGTTCTGCAGACTGGAGAGGAAAAAAAACCAGGCTGCATCAGGTAAGTTGCTGGAGCCAAACAAGGCAGCCCAACCAGCTCACTGGATGTTGACAAGCGCAAAGAAGAGGAAGCGACAGGTGATAGTGGGGGAGACTCTCACCTGAGAGGTATGCAGGCACCCATTTGCTGACCAGACCCAGTCCCTAGAGAGGTCAGTTGCTTGCCAGGGCCTTGCATAAGGGATGTCACTGAAAGACTACCCAAATGGGTATGTCCCACTGACTACTATCCACTCCCACTGTTTCATGTGGGTTCCAGTGATACAGCAAGGAGCAATCTGAAGACCATGAAGAAGGATTAGAGAGCCCTGGGAGTGGCAGTGAAGGACTCAGGAGCACAGATAGTCTTTTCATCTGTCCTCCCAATCAAAAAGAATGGGCTTGAGAGGGCAAATTGCATTGGGAAAATCAATACATGCTTACAGGAGTGGTGCCACAGCCAGGGCTTTGTCTTCCTAGACTATGAGACTCACTTTGGGAAACCTGGTCTCCTAGCCCCACTAGGGGCTAGTGGGGTTCATCATTCAGGGAAAGGGGTAAGTATCTTTGGCCAATCTGGTAAGGAGGGCTTTAAACTAGAGTTGCTGGGGGAGGGGATCCTCAACCCATCCCACTGCCACTCCTTTGAAGCCAATTTGAATAAGAGATGCCCTGGGCCTGAAGAGGGATCACAGGCCAGCAGAATACCTGAAATGAAGAAAAATGGAATCCTAGGCAGTGAGGCAGCTTCAATGGGGGCCCAACTTAAATGCCTCTATGCAAATGTAGGCAGCATGGGAAATAAGCAGGATCAGCTGCAAATGTGTGCAAGTCAGTGGGGCTACGATGGTTTTGACATCACTGAGATGTAGTGGGATGAATCCTATGACTGGAGCATGGGAATGGATGGGTACAAGCTCTTTAGGAGGGACAGGCAGGGGAGAAGAGGAGGGGGTGTTCAGCTGGAGTCCGTGGAGCTCCACCTGGGGATGGATGAGAAGCTGACAGAGAGCTTATGGGTCCAGGTTAAAGAGAAGATGGGACTGATGCTATTACAGTGGGAGTCTGCTATAGGCCACCTGACCAGGATGACCGAGTGGATGAGACCCTCTGTAGCTGATAGGTGCAGCTTCCTGTTCACAGTCCGTGATCCTCATGGGGGATTTCAACCCCCCTGACCTCTGTTAGAGGGACAACAGAGGCACCAGCAAGGTGTCTGTGGACAGCACAGCAAGGCACCAGTAATCCTGGAAGTTCCTGGAATTCATTGATGGCAACTTCCTTTTGAAGTGGTAGAGGAGCCATCTAGAAAAGTTGCTATGCTGAACCTTGTTTCCTCCAACAAGGATGGGCTGGTGGACAAGAAGCTTAAGGGCAGCCTTGGCTGCAGTGACCATGAAATGGTGGGATTCAGTATCTGTAGGGCAACACAGAAAACTCACTACCCTGGACTTCAGAAGAGCAGATTTCAACCTCTTCAGGGATCTGCTTGGTAGGGTATCATGGAATAAAATCCTGGATGGGAGAGGAGCCCAGGAAAGCTGGTCACTATTCAAAGATTACCTCCTCCAAGCCCAGGAGCAATGCATCCCAAGAAAGAGGGAGGCAGGCAAGAATGCTAGAAGGCCTTCATGGATGAACAAACACATTATTAGACAAAAAAAAGAAAGTCTTCAGAGGGGTAAGCAGGGAGAGGTAGCCTGGGAGAAATAGAAAGAAGTTGTCCAGGAAGCCAGGGATCAGGTTTGGAAAGCTAAAGCCCAGACAGAGTTAAACGTGGCCAGGGACATCAAGGGTAATAAGAAGGGTTTCTACAAGTACATCAGTGGTAAGAGGCAGAACAGAGAAAATGTGGGCCCTCTGCAGAAGGAAACAGGAGACCTTGTCGCGCAGGACATGGAGAAGGCTGAGGTACTGAAAGACTTTTTTGCTGCATTCTTCACCAGAAAGGACTTTGTCCACTTTCACTGTCCAAATCACAGAAGGCAAAGGCAGAGACTGGAAAAGGGAAGATTCACCCGCTGTAGAAGAAGGGTAGGTTCGAGACCATCTAAAGAACCTCAGAGTTCACAAGTCCATGCCACTTGACAAGAGCCCTCCATGGTTCCTAAGGGAGCTGGCAGATGAAGTTGCAACACTGCTTTCCATCATATTTGAAAAGTCATGGCAGTCTGGTGTAGTTCCCACTGACTGAAAAAGGAGAAACATAAGCCCTATTTTTGAAAAGGGAAGAAAAGAAGACTCAGGGAACTACAGGCCAGTCAGTCTCACCTCTGTGCCCAGGAAGATCATGGAGCAGATCCTCCTGAAGGCGCTGCTAAGGCACATGGAAAACGTGGAGGTGGTTGGTGGCAACCGACATGGCTTCACCAAGTGCAAATCATGCCTTACAAATTTGTTGGCCTTTTATGATGGGGTCACAGTGTCAGTGAACAAGGGAAGAGCAACTGACATCATCTACCTGGACTTGTGCGAAGTGTTTGACACAAAGTGCATGACATCCTGGTCCCAAAATTGGAAGGATATGGATTTGATGGATGGACCACTCAGTGGATAATGAATTGGCTGGATGGTCACACTCAAAGAGTGGGCTCAGTGTCCAGATGGAGGCCAGTGATGAGTGGTGTTCCTCAGGGTTCGGTACTGGGACCGGTGCTGTTTAACATCTTTGTCAATGGCATGGACAGTGGCATTGAGTGCACCCTTAGCATGTTTGCTGACAACACCAAGCTGTGTAGTGTGATTGACACACTGCAGGGAAGGGATGGCATCCAGAGGAACCTTGACAGGCTGAAGAGGTGCAGCAATGCCAACCTCATGAAGTTCAACAAGGCCAAGTGCAAGCAAGGTACTGCTCCTGGGTTGGGGCACTCCCAAGCACAAATAGAGGCTGGGTGGGAAAATTAATTGAGAACAGCCTTGAGGAGAAGGACCTGAAGGTATTGGTCAATTAAAAGCTCAACATGAGCCTGCAATGTGTGCTTGCAGCCCAGAAAGCCAACTGCGTCCTGGGGCGCGTCAAAAGAAGCGTGGCCAGCAGGTCAAAGGAAGTGATTCTCCCCCTCTACTCACACTCGTGAGACCCCACCTGGAGTACTGTGTACAGTTCTGGAGCCCCCAAAACAAAAAGGACATAGAGCTCTTGGAGTGAGCCCAGAGGAGAGCCACAAAAGTAATCAGAGGGCTGGAGCACCTCTCCTACAAAGACGTGCCAAGAGAGTTGGGCTTATTGAGCCTGGAGAAGAGAAGGCTCCAGGGAGACCTTCTAGTGGCTTTCCAGTACCTGAAGGGGGCCTACAGGAAAGCTGGGAAGGGACTTTTTACAAGAGCTTGTAGTGAGGTAATAGTGAGGACAAGAGGTAATGGATCAAAACTGGAAGAGGGTAGATTTAGGTTAGACATTAGTAAGAAATTCTTTAGAGTGAGGGTGGTGAGACCCTGAAACCCAGGGAAGCTGTGGATGCCCCCTCCCTGGAAGTGTTCAAGGCCAGGTTGGACGGGCCTTTGAGCAACCTAGTGTAGTGGAGAGTGCCCCTACCCATGCAGGGGCATTGGAACTAGATCCTTAAAGGTCCCTTCCAACCCTAGCCATTCTGTGATTCTATGATTCTGTGATTCTATGAAGCATTTCAAATTATACACTGTCAACACTGAGAGAACTGGGAATAAAGAATTCATTTCTTTATTAAGGTATTTTATGCTGCCTTTGCTTCCTCGGTTCCTTTTTCCTTCACTATGTTTCTTACCTTTGCCCTCCTCTACTTGAAATAGTGTTCTCTAAAGGCAGGCTAAAAGAGACAGTTTATGTATTTATAAATATATATATTTAAAACTAACTCAGTTGTGACACATCGAAGAGCACGCAGTGGTAGAAGTGTGATAATTTTGTTGTTCACTCACTTGTAAACCCAAACGTTTCCAAATGAAGGGTGTATGGAATCAAGGTCTGTGGTATTCAGCGCAAGTTCACTGCTGGCTTTGCTGTGGCCTGCACTTTTGCATCCTATAAAATGTGAATACTGGCTTTTCCTCAAAAATTTTCAATGTCTTTGCTTATAATTATTGAATATTTTTTGTAATTTCTTTACCCATTCTGTATCCATGTGTCTGACATTAGCAGTTCAACTCTTAAGTAGTCCTCTGCTGTTGATGTCTGCCAAGGCTGCTTTTGTGGGAATGGCTATGCTACATTAAAAGAAGCAAATCCACCCAAACCAATGCAGAATTCACTTCTGTCACAGTTTGACTCAGAATCAAAAAATAAACCAGAGACAACAATGCTCTCGATCCCCTCCCCCTCCCACCCAGGTAGGGCAGGAGAGAGACAATTAGGAGAGAGACTTTGCTGGATTGAAAACTGAACTAGACAGCTTTAATTGTACGTACAATTATATACAAGTATGTTCAGGAATGTGCAAAAGCCTCTTGCCTCCCCCCACCCCCAGCAGCTGCCCTGGCACTCTCCTGAGCTGTGAGCAGTCCTGAAATGTCTCAGCCCCCTGTCTGAGATAACAGCAGAGCAGACAGGGCTGTGGGGAGAGTTATGAGGGTCAGGGCTGAGCCTGGGGTCGATGGTGATGGATGGATGGAGTCCTCCCTGGACACTGCCCATGGATGGAAGAGAAGGGAAGAAGAAGCAGGAAGGAAGTTGTCTCCTGTGATCTCTGACCTTCCTCAGAGCTTACATAGATACATGGAATGGAATACCTTTGGTCAGTTCTGCTGTCTGTCTAGTCCAGCTCCCCTATGGGGGGGTCACAGATACAATTCTCCTGCCCTGGTAGCCTCTGTAGCAGCAGAGCTGAGAAGCGACCTTGGAGTCTCAGCAGAAACGTAAACATTCCAGTGTTATCAGCCCACTAGCTGGAGCACTTGCTGCTAGTTAAAAGAGAGCTTACTGAAGGAAAAAAAAAAAAACCACTATAAAAGGAAAATTGGCTTCATCCTGGCTCAAACCAGGACAGAGACATTGGTCTCCCACAGGTGCATTTTATGACAAATCTTATGACACATGAGGCCTGAACCAAAGCCCATTGAAGTAACTGGGAAAAACTCTTAAAAGAGTTTAGGATTAAGGCCATAGGAAACATTCATCTTGTTCTTTTAGATAAACACTTTCCAACTTGTAATCATGGATTTATTGAAACGTTGTTGTTTTGGGGTTTTTTATAGCTTCTGTAACACAGAGCAAACGTATTATTTTCTGAATAACTTAAAAAGCCATTGCAATGTCATATAACAACAATGAAGGTGTGATATTTTCCTAAGAAAGTCCTTAGTTTGCATAGCTCTGAGGAAATGCTAGACCTGATTCTTCAAGAGTTTTGCACAGAAATTCCGCTAAAGCCAGAATAACTTTAAACTTAACCTTGAAGTGAATTGCACATACTTTACATTCTTATTTGTTTAGATACCTGCTGTACACACATGCATGTGCACACCTTTGTACTCTTGCCGAGCCTGAGCAGACTGTTGAAGAAATACATACTTGCAAAACTGGCTGATACTCCCAGTGTTTTAGAAACTACATTAAACACAGTGAACCTCCTTCTCACATAACACAGTCAAAAGCAATGCTGTTTTGGCAAAGGGTGCACTTTCAGCACTTTTTTTAAGGGATTTTTTAAATAATGCTTTTAAAAATTTATTTTAAATAAAGCAATGGCCCAGGAAAATGTTCAGGGAAAAGGGAGTGAACAGTAAGTCCCGCAGTTTCAGGGATGGAATACAGTGAGCTACTGGCCAATAATTTCTTTTGTTTTGTATAGCAGGGTAATATTACATTTTCATAAATGAAGGAAATAGTGAATTATGAACTTGGTCTTTTTTTTTTTTTTTTCTTCTTTTAAATCACAATTTCTGTTTCCTGTGTAGTTTTTCTGCATTTTAGAAGGTACAAATTCATCCAGCTCATTTAAGAAGCAACCTCAAGAATGTTTTTCTTTTCCATTACATTGTTTTGCTTATGCTATGGTCACATCCCCACAAGGAGATCCCAGCCACATTTGAAAGAGCAAGTGAGAAGCGGGAGTGAACCTTGCTGATAAGTTTTGCAATACCTGTCCTGGTTTTGCTGAAATCCAGGAGAGATGCCATATCACCAGTTCTTTGGAGTGAATCTGACTGTCACAAAGTTTGGCATTTGTGGTTGATCTAGATATAATTTGAAAATCTTCTGGTTTTGTAATCTGACTTCCTTTTAGTACAGAACATAGTAGGGAGAAACCAGGCTGATTCACTTTATTGCAATTCAAGTTCCAGCAAGCAGTGAAAGTTGAATTAAAAAGTCAGTGTAAAACTGGCTTGCTTTTGGTCTCTGACCTTGGTCTTTTTTTAGTCTTTCACTTATCATAGTAAAAAAAATAAAAATAAAATTATTAAAGAGTTTGAACAGCAATACTTTAAAATACATCTTTCCTAAGGGTGCAGAATTGTTAGGGCATCTTACATTTCCAGCCTACAGATGTCCACGTTGTATAAAAGTCTTGTTGGGTAGCAGAACTGAGTTTTTCAGTTCATGTTGAACAGGAAAAAAGTTGACATAATACTAAAGGATGTGATAGAAGACTCTTTCAAGAGAGTGGTGTTTTCTATGTGATGAGTTAACCTTACTGCACCACCAAACCCATGCTTCACATTAACTCTTTGCTGTTCTTTTCTGTATAAGCCCAGATACGGTAAGACTTGTAGTCATATGTTTAACATAAGGCACAAAAATAATTCTTGGGGCTGTTGTGATTAATGCTGAATATACACCGTCAAAAATGAGAGCTGTAATAAGAGAGTACAATGTCCTGAGAGTTGTGTTTAAAAAATTAATTTTCTCCATTACTTTGGAGTATTATTGAATATGTTTTACTGAATATTGCTGCCAGTGCAGAAACTGTGTCTCATTAAAGGTAATGGCCATGCTTTCCTGGCCTTCCCTGCTTATTGTGCAGTCAGAGGCAGTGACAGCCTCTTTAACAACACCTTTTTTTTTTTTTTTTAATTTTCTGGAATCACTAGAGTATGTGACCAAGATATATTCCAGTCCTGGGTGTAGCTTTGAGCTGTGATTTCTAGGTGGAGAGGATAGGCATTTTGCCTGTCTCATGAAGTAGGCATGTGTATGTTTTTAAATAGTTACTTCTGAAACATGGAGATGGAGCTAAGGTAACAAGAGGAGAGTTTCACTGAAACTGTTTTCTGTGGAAATACAGAGATGTTTTGCATATTGCTATATATCTGCAATAGGCATATTTTTGCAAGTGTACTTGCAATAGGACAATATTAAGTGATAACTGTGGAAACAAGAAGTTATTACAGAAGTCATAAATCACAGAAAGACTTGTAAGAAATACGTCAGCTCTTTTTGCAGCTGTGAGATGGGACAGGAGACACACATAATGAGATGTTTCGTTGTTGTACTTTTGAAATTCAGTTTCCATGTGTGCTTTCATCTAATTGAGAACTTATAAACTGGTGCTGCACTGTATTCAATGAGACGATAAAACCACTATTACAATTGTCTGTCAGCATGCTTTGATTTACCAGTAGGACCTCAATAATTTTTCTAATAGGCCAAATTTTGTGCATTTTTTTTCTCAGAAGCATGAGTCTGTTACCAGTAATCCTGAAACTAAGCATTGTTGTTAAAAGAAAATAAAAATAAATACTTATATGCTGTAAATTAATTTCACAATCTTAAAAAAAGCCACTTGAAATGTCTAGGGTTTAAAAAAATGAAGGACACTGAATGAGACAGATGCTTTTGGAATATCCTAGAGTGTTGTGATAGTCAGACAGAGTCGCCCATATGCTTCATTTCACACTTTCTCCAAGGTTTTTATTGATCTGATTAAAGTGTTTTATGAGCAGAGCATTGCCAATAGCAGACTATTAAGATGTGTTGCTTGTGATGGCACTGTAGCTATGAGTTTATTTGGAATCCTTTGTTATGAAACAAAATATCTTGTGTTGACAACCTTATGGAAAACTAGGTTCTTGAGTTGATTGTTTACTTCCTAGTCCATCTCCTGTAAAATGAAGCTCTGTAATTGGGTAAAACCTTTATTTACCAAGTCACCAGTCTTCCAAACTTCCACCTTTGTACCTTGTCTTTCATGTTAGTGACAGTGCTCCTGCTATTGCAGATGACATTTTGGTATATGTTTGCCTGTATTCCTATTCCCATAAATTTCATTTCCAGCTATGGATGTATTTTGTAATCCACATACACTCCATTACACTTGATGTTTTTTCTGCACTTTTCCTTGTATCTACGGTAGATTTATTTATGAGGTGTTTTTTTTTTACCATTTACTTATGATTAAGTAAAGAATTTGTGTTTCTGTATCTTGATGATACATTTTTTCTGTAGTGCTAAAGGACAATATTGTTGAGCAGTTTCAGTACAGATGGCAAATATAAATAGAAGATGATGAAAACATAATGCAAAGGAATATACTGAGAAGAAAATAGCTATATGCCTATACAGCTCATGTATGTGACTTTTACTATTTATAAATTGTAGCACACTTACTGCTTTGCTAGTTTCACTTGTACATCTTGGTTGAGATCTGCCATGTTGCCAAAATACCATCTAATAAATGGAATATGCCACTCCTTCTTACATATTCACGTCCATTTCAATTTTAGAAATCATCACTCATAACTCTGTGTTGCTAAACTACGTTTACATCAGAGATAAGTAAGCAATGATCAATTCTTTCAACAAAATAATTAAGAATGACATAATGACCTTAGTGACACTTAACTGTTGCACAGAAACATTCCACTTCATGATTATTAAAGACAGAAACAGTGAAGGTGTGGTGCTTTTTAACTTCCAGAGATTCAGGCTTTAACAAATACGTATGTTTATATATTACGCCAAACAAGTCTTTCAAAGAGGTAGATATTGACTCATCACTGTTTATTGCAAGTATTTTTCATGCCTACACTCACAAAGCTTTTATTTTTCCCTCTTTCTATGACTGTGTCTTGCATTTAAATGAAATAATTCTCTAGGGAAGGACAAATGTAGGAATTTAACAAACCTTCTTTTCTTTAAGGCTTCATTAAGTCAGTGTTTTCTTTCCCTCTTCCCTTGCTCCTTTGCAAAAGCAAGTAAATACTTATTTTGGAGAAAAATATAGGCAGTCCCTCTACCACACTTTTTTTCTCTGGTGTGTTGAGCTGGGGGCAGCTATGTTGCCTTTTTTGGTTTTTGTTCTGGGGCTGTAAAATAGTCCACAAAATACTTCTGTAGACCTTTGCCTGGCCAAGTAAATGTAAACCAGTTAAGAAAAACAAATGGTTTAAGAATGTGCAGTTTGGACTCTATACTTTAGTATTTCATGCTCTCAGTTGTTGACCATGAAATCTCTGTTCATGTGTAGCTCATTGTTATTGTTACAGAATGTCTTTGTCAATAATTCTAATACTTCCCTGAAATTTTAAAAAAAAACCAAACAGCTGGATGAAAAATCTAAACTCTTTCCTAAAATCTTGTTGAAGTCTTAAGAATTAGCTTGCTATGTTTAAACATAGTTATTCTGTGTTTGTTCAGTAGATGTGCAGAAAGTAGTATTCCCTTCCACAGGTCTAAGCTTAGCAAACCTTTTTCTTAATAAAACACTGAAGCTCAATGAAAAAAATGCTCTACTACTATACATGTAATTACAGCTTTAAATCTGTATATTGTATATCTATTTCTTTATAATAATTCTGAAGGGGTGAGCGATATCTAAAATTTAGGTTGTGTTGATTTCTAACATTTCATCACAGCATTTTATTCTCTGCACAAATTTGTGGTTTTGACAAATTTTTGAAAAAATCTGACGAATGTAACATTTCAGACTTATGCTTTCCATTTTTATTCTGTGCTATAAAAAATGTAGCAGGTGCTAGAAAAAATGGATGAGTAGAGGAGAGACAAGTTCCTAAACTAATTATAATGGTGGTCTCCATAGTTTAATGTAGGCCACTGTAGTAAATAGGTAGTACCTCGAAATGGTTGAGCATTTAGCAGAAAACTAACACAAGAAGCATCCTACTGGAGTTTAAACTCTCTGAACTTTGTTTTGAAATAATTTTGAATTGTATTTGAATGCCAGTCTAAAAAGCTATGGTTTCTTAATTTGCACTTTCCTGTTTTAGTAGAAATATTCTGCATGGCTGCCTCAGCTGGATAGATTGGATATTGCCTTTGGTTGCTGTCACTGCACTAAAGACTTGCCAATATCACTATACTTATAGAGAACTGGCAGCTTCCATATTAGTTTAGAGCTAGTTTGTTTCCCTTTCTTTCTCATTCCGAAGGATTGGATTTTTCCAAGAGACCAAGTTATGGATTTCAAACTGCACCTTCCAACATGTACTTCATATTTTACCTGATTATTTTTTTTTTCCAAGAACTGTGGTTTAATGACCATTTGGAAGTAAATTTAGTATTTATGTTTTGTATGTTTGGTGGTATTCTTTTCAATATTAAGATGCAATGGTTTTATGTAGAAAGTGTAATGCAAAGTTTCTGTTTGCTTTCCTTCCTGCATTACTGGATTTTCTTGTTCTTAACTGTAATTAATTAAAGTTCATCTGTCATATAAGACTGTAGGTCATTGCTCAGATTTGCAATCCTGTTTTAAATGTTTTACTAACACGAAGCTGAAACTAATGTGTAAGTTTAAAATCTCACAGAGCTTACAAAATTTATATGCCCCTACAAAGTATAAGCTTGGTTTTATGTAACTCTGGTACAACAGTGTCACAGAAACAATTTCAGTACTCACCTAACGTATTCTCAGGCTAATGAATTCTGAAATGTGTTTTCTGTTTAAATGAAACATGGAGAATCCTGCTTTGATGTGCTGTTTTCTTCCAGTGCATACTTTTGAGTGTCATGTAAAGATAATGATTTATAATTAAGTTCATTTAATGTGATTAATTTCTTAGTAGTCTCAGAGCACTTTATAGTTGAAGGATTATACTTCAAATTAATTTACAGATTAAGCAGTAAAGTAGTGACAATCATCTGCTGTTCATAAAAGTAAAAAGCTCTCATCTAAGAAATAATTTGCAATTGCCTGAGAAAGAATCTCCAAAACACTTTGTAAATATGCATTACTGTCCTGTTATTTCATAGATTTATAATAACAAGAATCTTTAATATTGAATCTTGCACCATTTCCACTTCACCAGACAAGGGCGTTTTGGCCAGTGTCATATCCGTGGGGGCACAGATGGTCATATCCTCTGCTTTATGCACACAGGTTAGATACAAAGGTCCAAAGTGAGGTGTGGTTCCTTGTAGGAGATCTAGAGAAACTAAAGTCACCCCCAGGTCCTTCCTGAGGCAAGCAATGACACTTTGAACACCACCACTGCTTTATGTACAAGGAGATTAAATAGGAGAAACAAAGCATGCCAAGCATCAAGGCAGGAATGTATTGAAAAGAAAATGCTTGACAGCATGTGAGAGGGTACAGAACAAAAGTTAAGCTTTAGCTATACTGTGAAATGGGAATATGGAAAAATGGCAGGTTTTCCAATGGCAAATTGAGTTGTTCCACTCCTATTAACCTTTCAGAGCCAGCAGAGCTGGGAGGGCATGACCCAGCTCTCCTCCCTTTCTTCCCTATCAATGAGTATTTGGCAATTTCCATTTGGGTCTGTATGTGTGTTCCCTCTGATGACATCAGAATTGCACAGCAATTACGAATGACATAATCTGAAAACTGTGGGTCTGTTTACATGTTATTAACAATGTATTTTGTCTTGCAGAATTGTTATTACTGCTGATTATGTGCTTCAGTTCCTTGAATATGTGTCCATTAACATAGCTACCAAATTGTCCCATGAATTGGGCTGACCTCAGAAATCTTTATTGACTTCTCTATGGCAAGGGTACTGAAACAGGTTGCAGGAGCTATGTCATTGCCAGGTCTCATATATAATATCCAGCAAAATTCTGAAACCTCAAACCTGGAGGCAGGAAACTCAGTACTTTATCCTTCAAAGACACCTGGAAAACAAGATTCAGCAGGACTCTGAAGTCTCAAAAACAAGATTAAAGTTCCTTTAATTCCACTTACCTAATCTATAAGCTGTCCAAGACCACAGTGATGGCTGTTAGGTCTGGAAGAGATGCTGAAGCAGAAGCAGCATCATAGGGATGCTCAACATGTGCAGATTTGTGGACCAGGTCTGAAGCAAGGCAGGAAGGTTACTTGAGGAGATACAAGGGATAACATTTTGACATCAGTTTATACTGCTATAATTCAATACTGAGTGAAAGATTTTGACCAAAAAACAATGCTATTAGCAGCAGATAAACAGTAGCAGCTAAATAAAACAAATGGAAAAGGGCACCCACTTTAATTCTTGTTACAAAGAATGTGCATTACACATTCTGAAAGGAAGACAGCATAACCATTTGTACTTTGTCAGCATTTTTATTTTATAGTCTTGTTAATTTGGATGTGACTGAAATGTGACTTCAGTTCTGCTTCTATTAAAAAAAGGTCAACAATAACCACCTACAACAAGTCTGGTTTTGGTAACAACATCAGAGATGATACTGGGGCAAATCTTTCCATAGGCTTACATTATGAAGAACACTATATAAGCTGTGTCCCACATTAAGAAGCAAAATATTTGTGTTGGAGTAGAACTGCCTCATGGCAGCTCTCACATCAGCGTGACATGGACTAGGCCTGTATAGAGGGATTGTAATTCAACTCCTTGCTATTTGCAACCTTGCTGTTGAGGTTGCAAAGCCTCTGGAAGCAAGAGCAAACAGCAAAGGTGGTGAGGGCAGCCAGCCAGGAACTTAAGCCTGCGTACAGTTGCCTACTGTACCACATGCTGTAGACCAGGGAGACAGAGGGGCTGGGGCTGCATTTTATTTGTTGTCTGAGTCCACTCACAGTAGTGGGTTAAGAAAAATGGCCAAGAAGGACATGCAAGGACTGTATGCCACAGATTCCATGGCTCAGAGCTGTAGCAAAGAGCTGTGTGGAGCTATAGTAATTCCACAAACAGTAGATGCTTCAGTGGTTTTTTTGTGTTGTGATTGACCCACATGTAATGAGACCTTGACATATCAAATGAATAACTATGTTCCTCTGCAAGCACTGACATTCCCCTGACAGGTTCAGTACACTTTATAGGTACAAGGGTATTGCAGCAAAAGTGAAGCACAAAGGGCACTTAATAAGTCAGAGGAATCTAAATTGTACAACTAGAAGGAGATCAGTTCAACAATATGGTAGCACAGCAGCTTGCCATGTCAAGTGGCTTTTATTTAAGTAATCTCTTGATTTGTTGGTCTTGACACTGTCCTTGGAGAACTCTTGACCAATTTAACTACATCACGTAGCAGCATAAGAAAGCAACATCTGCTCTAGAAAGAAGCAGACATATGACAAAAGGGCATGTTACTCCTGAGGTGAGAGATGGGGAAGAGAAAATGGGATAGAGCAATCCCTGAAGTGTTTGCTGGGTTAGGCTGCAGCCGGGCAATTCTAATTCATTTTACAATGAGTAAATGGTGCTAAGCTCCACTGCCATTTTGTTTGATAATATTAATATATTGAAGCATTATCAAATAATAACTGCAAATAAAAGGAAATAATTCAAACCCTCACATATGTAGTTTCTAAATAGAATATAGACATTAACTTACATTGTTGCTAAAAAGAGCTGCATGGTTAAATCCTCAAACATAATTGTTATTCCACTGTACTCTGCCTAAGGTCTCCTAGAGCTTATCATCTATGTTCTTCTGTAAATGTAGTTTGGCAAGTGTCTGTAGATTAAAGATGGGATTTAGATAAGTGTTAAGGTTTCCTACAGGTGGAGTATCATATGGCTGGAGGACAGGAGCTTGTGTTTCAAATTCTAATGGATTGCAAGTGGACTTAGAACACAAAGATGACCTGAATCCCTTGCAAAATAGTACTCTCTGGTTTTCTGAGCACTGTGTGAGGTAACACAGTCCTGTGTATGTTTCTATGACAAAAGCTGTTTTCAGACTGTTTTTGTGCTTGCTCACTTTCAAATTATAACTAATTGACATTATATTGGATAATGGAAAAAGTTAAATGTAATCTTTCATTATTTTGGTAATGTGCTCTTTTTTTCTTTTAATAATTTTCATTGGTTTGGGATTTTAATTTCCATTTTAATAACTTTAATTAAACAATCAGTGAGTATTTATTTTTAGAACAGTTAGTTGGTAATTTTCAAAAAAGAACTGAAAAAAAAATTTATTCTAACCAGCAGTCCAGGTAAGAATACATACTTCTGTTGTACAGTGAATTTTAAAAGAAGCTTTTTTATCTTTCTCTATAAATCTGAACATGAAGGAAGATCTAAAAATAGTCTGCAGCAAGGAAAAGAAATCAAGACTTTCTGATGGGGACCACACAATCCACAAGGTATACAGAAAGTTAAGCCCCTGAGTTTAGGTCGACTTAACTGTAAGGTGTTAACAAACTGGGTTACTACTTTACAGGCAGAAGGTTTTTCATGTAGGAAGCAAAAATAGCTTGAACCATGTTCCTGACATTTCTGCTTACTCAGAACCGTGTGAAATATTGAGACTGTCTTGCAATTAGTAATTTTCCCACCAGATGGCATAAGAAATCAATAATTCTCTTCCTATAACAACAGTGTTATTTTATGTTTTGTTTCTGACAGACAGGTATGCCCTCAATAGCCTACTAAGCAAGTACAATATAATGTTCCCAGCTGAGAATTAGGAATTTGTTGTTGTGCGTTAGTAACTGTGAGATGAGCGTTTCTTACTTGTTGACTAGGGCACACAGAGCAGTATTACTGTAGCTGAATTGTTTTAACTAATATACATAAATATTCATGAAACTCACATGAATTAAATTACAAAGGCATCTGTTACACCATGGGGGACTTAGTGCTGCAACTGGCAGTTAATTCTTCATTGGAAAACCACATCTAAAAAAGCCCTCTCAACCCAGTCCCTCTTCATGTAGGCTAAGATAATAAAATTGATAATAAATCTCTGGTGGAGCCCACTGAAATATTAAGCATAATGAGTTTGGGGGGGGGGAAATAGAAGAAAAAGAAAAAAAAAAGAAAAAGAAAAAGAAAAAGAAAAAGAAAAAGAAAAAGAAAAAGAAAAAGAAAAAGAAAAAGAAAAAGAAAAAGAAAAAGAAGAAAAGGCAGTGACAGTTCCAGTCTGATTTTTTTGCAAATTCCACCAGAAGATACCTTCATAACTAGACACCATGAAATGTCACAGTCTATCTTGTCAATTAAGAATTGTTTGAAGTAATGGTGAATATGATAAGAGTACACTTTACAGCAGATACACATGCAAGTGTGGTCTAAAGGCCATCCATGTGGAAAATCAGGTTTTAATCAAGCTTTCTCCAGTCTTACTGAAGTGGCCAGTCTGAGGCTTCTCTTTAGACATTTACTGTAACTGGGCTATTTGCAAGCCATCAGTAGCTGGCATGTTGGTGTCCACCTCTGCATTTTCCAGGTTGTATTAGGACTTACATATCTTACTGAAAACACTAAAACATGATTACTTTTATTACAATTGTTCTTCCTATTTAAAATGGCCACACTGGCAATGGAGGAAGTCAACTTCTTTTGTCCTATGCCTAGGTGACCCTTGAGGTCCCTTCCACCCTAGCATTCTATGATTCTATGATTCTGTGATGAGATCCAGTAGTAAAGTATTTCCTTCTTTTCCAGTCCTGCTGGTATTGCTGGTCTGATTGCAGAGCCTACATGGGATACAAGCCCTTAAGACAGTCACAGTTTCTGATTTAGAGTTGTGCTTGATGGTGGCTCGTTTAGTTGCACTCCAGAGTAGCTGTTGCGAGTGTGGGCAACAGCATGACAGCTTGCTTTGGAGGCCTAAATGCAGTGGAAGCACAAGAGCATAGGTGGAGTGGGAGGAACAAGACTTTTTGTTTTTCCAGAAGCCAGTTATTCCAGTTTTAAAAGTGTTCTGCATGTTGAGTGATCTAAGTGTCACTGACATCATTGATACTACTAGGACAGATAAAGGTTCTTACAGAATTCAGTCATCTTACAGCAAAAGTGTGTCTCTCTCTAGGAATTAATTTCATCACGGCTTTTATTTGACGCCTGTGAAGTCACATTGTGAGGTGGATGGGTATGATATAAAGGCTTAGAATCTTGAAGTGCCATAATTAATTTCTTGTGCATTTTTTGACATGAGAAAATTTAGGTTATATAGAAATGTTTCAATGAGGCACGTTACCACATGCATTATTACAAATATGCTCAGTTATGTTTGTTTTAAATAAATTGCCTATCTAACGAGGATTACTGAAAAAGTAATTGCAGTACATGCCTGAAAAGGAAATGCCTGAAAGTAAATGCAGTGAAGTGATTCTGTTTATTTAAATCTCTAGGTCTTTTGGATTATTGAATTACAGTACATTAATTACAGAGTCATTAAAGAGGTTTTTCTTTATTACAAGACCTGAAATTCTTTGAATTCTTTAAGCATAGTCCTTTTGTTATGATAAATATACAATCAAGTAAATTTCAGCCCTCGACATAAAGCCAAGGCAAAATCTTCTTACCACAAGAATAGCAGTCAGTGCCCAGGGAAGTTGTGGATGCCCTCTCCCTGGAAGTATTCATAGCTAGGTCTTTAGATGGGTCTTTGAGCAAGCTGGTTTAGTGGGAGTTGTCCCTGCACAGGGCAGAGGGTTGGAACTAGATGGTCTTGAAGATCCCTTCCAGACCAAACCATTCAATGATTCTATTCTATGATTCTCCCTTTCTGTGAGACCTCACCTGGAGTACTGTGTCCAGCTCTAGAATCCTCAGTACAGGAAACACATGGACTTGCTGGAGCAGGTTCAGAATAGGGCCACAAAAATGATCCAAAAATTATCAGAGCTGGAGCACCTGTCCTGTGAAGAAAGGACTAGAGAGTTGGGGTTGTTGAGCCTGGAGAAGAGAAGGCTCTGGGGAGACCTTATGGTGGCCTCTGATTAGATAAAGCGGGCTTATGAGAAAGATGAATAGAGACTTTTCACCAAGGCCCGTAGTGACAGGACAAGGGGCAGCAGTTTCAGATGGGAGTAGGGTAGGTTTAGATTGGATATAAAGAAGACAGTTTTTATTGTGAAGGCGGTGAGACAGTGGCACATGATGCCCAGAGAAACTGTGGATGCCCTATCTGTGAAAGTATACAAGCTCATGTTTGATGGGGCTTTGAGCAACCTGATCTAGTTGAAGATGCCTCCCCTCACTGCAGGGGGTTGGACTAGATGTCCTTTAAAGTTCCCTTCCAACCCAAACTTTTCTATGATTCTGTGATTTTTATTTAAGTGATAGTTGAGATGAATTTCATTCTCAGTGCTCTGTTATAGTATTGTAGTATTTTGGACTTGAATGCCTTATCCTACCTTGTGTGATCTCAAAGAACTTTACACATAATCCGTGGGACCAGGAACAGGAAGAGAAGTGACAGTGGTCACAATAAATGGAGATGGAATAATTTGTCTTGCTATAGATAAAAACAACCCTCTCTTTGTGCCTTCTCACAGTATTTATTGTCTCCTCTTGCGAAGCTGATTACTTGAAAAAAACCCAATTTTTTTTTTAGCCATACTCTACAGAATCATAGTAATACTTTATCAAACAGGATACTGTGTTGCTCTGTATTTCAGTATTGTGAAGGCTTCCATTTCTAAACCAAATTTATAACCTTTTTTATCAGGATTTTTATATCCTGTTTAATAGATAAAATTTATTACAGACTACAGCAACTGATGCAGTTTTCTAGCATTTCAGAACTTCTGAATATCCAGATAATAAAGTCTTAGTGAACCACAGTTTTCCTCAGAGTATACCAACTGTGTTTAAAATATGGATTACCTGAGTGGTTGAGTACAACTCAGTCCCACCCCTAATCTCATTCTTTCACCCACTTTTTTTTTTTGCTATGCTACCTCAGTTCATTTAGATTTTCTTGCCTCTTAGCATCTCTCTTCTTTAAGGAAGGTGTGTTGGTGTCCCACAGATCCTCCCCAATACATTTATTACACTGAGATTTGGTTTTCTCCAGCCACCAGGTTCTGACTCTTTTCATTTGAAGATTTAGGAGCTGTCTGGTTTTCCCCTCTTAGTTTACATTAATAGGTAGTAGTCACTGTGGTGGCTGAGCTGGGGTGCATTCATGCTGAACTCGAGCTATAAATGGTTTACAAGGTGGTGTAGTTAAGACTACAGATGTGAGATGTTTTAATGGTGATGACTGGCCCAGGTTTATGGAAAGATTTTTACTACATTATTAATACTTTTCTTTACTGGAACCTAACCAAATTTTGCCCAAATCCTTCCTTCCCCACGGATTTTGCCTTTGATGACAATGGTGAGATACAAAACCTGACACTTCGTTTGTTTTGACTGTTGTTTTTTTCCTTCAGTAAGGAGAAACATTCAAGAGAGGAATGAATTTTGGGGAAATTGCATGAAGTGAAAGCAGCAGGTTTTGCATAGTTAGGCTCAGAGCTGTGGCTGTCAGGCAAAAAGCAAGAAAGGGGAACTCAGAGTTGAGACCAAGCAAGCCTGCTGGAGTTGCAAGTTAAACTTTCTGAGAATAACAATATCCTCAAATAAACTAATTCAGTTTACAGTGACAGGGGTGCGTATAGAGGTGTCGGTGTGTGTGTGTGTGTGTGTGTGTGTAAGCCTATGTTCTTTTCTTCTCAGTTTTTGGAACGTGTAATCAAATATGCCTTCTCCATGTATTCCAGAGAGAAGGAGGTTTTCTGGAAGCTGCTTTCAGGGGCACAATAAACTGCTGTGGTGCCTCAGAAGTCTCTAAACTTTTGAAGATTTTAACCAAGATAGAACCACACTGTCTGGAACATGTCCATCACCAGTTAAAGCCATAATGAAAGAGATTTGAAGAGATATGTCTGCTTTCTTTGGGTTTTCAAATGAAAATACTCCCCAACTTTCCTTTGTGCAGGAGTGTTTTGCCAGAGTCCTTCGGGGAAAACTGAACAGCCAAACCACATGCTAGTTTACTGAGATACAACTAGGTGAATGAATAAATAATGAGTATATAAATAATTGAGTCTCAGATATTTTTTATGTTGTAAACAAAGATTGAAAGTAGTCATTGGGGAAATCTTACTCATCTTATCTAGTACTCAGGATTCATTCCATTAGAAGTATTTTCTTCTGAAGTGACTACATGAATAAGCACATACTAGCTGTATTAATCCAGTCTGTATTTCACAGCTGTAGATTATGTAAACTGGGTGTTTTTTTGGCCTGGTACACTATATCCCAGGCTCAAGGTGCTTCTGAACATTAACCTGGCATCCAGGCATGCCCTTGTTAAACGTTCATAAAACGTAAATAAGACTGTAACATTTTATGGTGCTCTATATGTATTAATACGAAATCGGTTATACCCATTATATTCCAAGGACTGAGAGGAGAGCTGGCAGAGAGGAAGCGGTCGGTGGTAGTGCTTGCACTCACGAGAATGTCCTTGGCAGGACAGAGGGAAGCAAGCGTTTACTCTCCACAGGCCTTTCCCCTCTGAATTGTGACAAAAACAAATTCCCTTTTGCTCTTACACTTGGCTTTATAAAGGACAGCAGTACTCAGACCTGCTCCAATTGGGATCAAGTTCCTCCCCTGCCTGTTGTGACCCAGCGGCTGACATCTGCCTCCTGCAGACCAGTGGGGAACTCTAACATAAAGTCTATTCTGAAATGAATTTATCTTTATGTATCTGCTGTAGGGAAGGTACCAATCAACAGGTGAATATTCATTACTCGTTGTAATGTACTCTTTGAGATCTGTTAGGCAAGTCACTTAACACCTGTCTTTTAGTTTTGTCATCTGGTAAAATGAAGATTAGATCTTTCGAAACAACTCCAGTTGGAGTGCTGGCCTTCCTATGAGAAGGGAACCAGTTAAGGTGGTGGTGTCAAGTTGTGTGCTGGCCTGGTTTTTGCCCAGATGACTCGCTAACACACTCCATCTTTAATCTCCGTGTCACATCACAAGATGGAGATAAACAGCCCTTAGGCATTGTGTTGAAAGAAGTTTTACAGGCACATTAGCCCGTAATCTCTGGCAACCCTGCCACAGCTCTGGCACTCTGAGCACTTGTCTGCACCACAGCTCCTCTGCCACTCCCTGAGCCCAGCAGAGTCATGCAATGCCAGGTGAGAAGCGGACAAAAAGTAATGCCTCTCACTTCCAGGCCCCATCTCTTGCATGGTCTTCCCTTAGTGAGACATTTCATACCTCCATTTCCAATCTGCAGTTCCCCTTTAGAGGAAAGGGTCCAAGGGGAGAGCATTTGAAGGTAGAGAAACAAATGTATTTAGGGTATGTGTAATCAAGAAATATTGTCATAATTCTGTAGTCCTTTGATCAATGACAGGTCTTTTAATGATGTCAAGGGGAAACAAACTCTTGAGTTTTGGAATCTGCCATGGACTTGGCTCTGCAAAGACTGAGACTTCTGTTTCTTGAATCAGTGAAAATAAAAATTTTCAAAAGAAACAAAAGCTACATTCACTGGGTAACACAGTTATATACTAATATGGAGTACATATACGTACTGTGTGTGTTTACATTTGTGCGTGTTTTCATATACGTATGTACTTCTATAGTTTATGTTTCAGGCAGATTATTGCACATCTGGAAGCACTGGGTCTGTTTTAGGCAAAGCATATTGAAGCAGGACATTTCTCTCTACAGCTAGAAGGAAAAGAAAATTCCACTTTGAAACAAATTGGACTTCTTTTCTCTGTTCCCTCACGTTGTCTTTTATGTGTAGTATTTGCTATTTCTATTTTCATCAAGTATTCCTCATCTCTTCAGAAAGCAATTTGGAACAACTTGGATGAAAGCCACCAAATGTAAGTACACTTTAAGGAAAAAAGAACATTAAAAGTGATGTTGGTAGTTTAATCCTCTTAGAACAAAATGCTTACAACAATGTGTTTGGAAAACATATTTGGCTTATGGCACTTTCAGGAAAGAAAGACAATGTCTTTTGTATTACATTTATCTGCCAAGATTATTTTCTGAGAGATCACAGAAGACTTTTCTTTCAAGACTGTAGATTATACAAACAGACTGTTTTGTATAATCTTGGAGGTGCACTAAATGGGAGCTCAAAATGCTGAGTGCCTCTGAAAATCAGGCCAATTTTTCTTCACTTGCATTTTCTCACACAATTGAAACTTTGGCTTTAATCTTTTAAATATCTTAGGAGCACTGCTACAAATCTGAATCTGCCTCTGAATATTTTTTCTAGAGTTTTTTTTCAGCTGCAAATCTCAGGATATTTAGTTGTTATTTTAGCATTTCAAGGGAAATCAAGCAGTAACAGCAAGTAACGTGGATTGTAGAATGCTGCTGGTTTTACATCTGTCTTCTAAGCAAATCAGACTGTGCACACAGAGGAAATAATGAGATGAAGAAAGTTGAAGCAACTGCAAAAGCATTCTTTTCTACTTGTACTCTTCTGTTTTAGTATGCTGATCATGTACAATGCATAGTGCAGAGTCATTGATGTAATTGCCAAGTTTCCAGCATTATGATATGATTCATCTATACAGAGTCAGTTATCAGAAAACCTACCAAATAACAGCCCTATTTTAGACAAGTCTGACACAGGAGATTCAACATCATTTTCTTGCACTTACAGAACAACAAATCTGGGTGGTACTGACTTCCCTGAAAATTGGTGTCTTCCTTTGCAGAAAGAAAAAGCTAATTTCACAAGACTTTAAGGTAGTCCAAGGTTTTTTTTTGTTGGGTTTTTTTGTTTGTTTTCTTGTTCCCCCCTCCAGTAGATTGATTTACATCAACAAGCAGGCAAAGTTGATGTAAATGGTTTTGGTGGGTTATTTTTTTGTAATAGTAATTTTAGTTTCTTAAAAAGCATTTGATTGTTGTTAATTGGTAACAACCAAAACATTTTTATTAGCAAATTAATGAACTTATCATTGACATTTATATGTAAGGCTAACAAAAAGCCTGTAATGTACCTAAGCATGTTTATTTAAGCAGTTTGTCACTTACGTAAAAAATAGTCAATGGTACAATTCTAACTTACACATTATTTATTCTTTTTTTTAAAGTTGATGTCAAATTGCATTTGAATAGAGCTGGAATTCAATTAAGATGAACAAATATGGTCTTTAAAAAGTATTTCTATTAACCAGTGGCACTTGCATAAATCTGTTGGGTAAGTAATCCACTTTCTAAAGTTAAAATATGGTTCAGGCACTAAATGAATGCATTTAGTCAAGCAAGAAAGCATTATCAACACAAATGGAAATGAAAGGATTGTTTCTGATCACATCTTCCTACAGCTGGTAGATGTCACACAATCATGGAATGCCAGGTTGGAAGGGACCCCAAGGGTCATCTGGTCCAACCTTTTTAGGTAATACTATAGTTTATATGAGATGGCTAAACTGACTTGATGTCAAGCTCTTCAATCTAGTTTCATAGGAACATAAAAAGTTCTAGGTTTTTTTAGACTATTTTTAATGTCTTATTCAGGCTATCAGTAGTTTCATGCAATTAGTTAAATAAAATAAAGAAAGTGTTTGCTCTTATCTGCATTGGCAGAAGAGTTTCTCTCCATCCCAGTCTGATTAGGGAAGCTTCCTGGTTCCACAATCTGGTATTCAAAACTTTGGCAGCAAACAGGTGTTGTTTATTTCTTGAAAAAGGGAATTTAATGAGCTTAAAAACTTTGTGCTTTATTTTGCAATTCTCTGTACAGTCTCCTCACAATTCTAATATTCTATTGATACAGGTTTGATTTCACAGCATAAAAAAACTCCCTTTCCAAATGTTGAGATGCAAGAAATTAATTGTGCTGGTGTAGACTTGAGAGTAATATTTATTAGATAAAGTTTAAAATTATTTCATGTGCTCTAAATTTCATCCATGTATTAATCACCAAAATTACAGAGACTTGAGGAAAGAATGACATTATTTTTCGAAAAGTATAAGTACCTTCCATAGGCATACTTATAATGTAGGCCAACTTTTAGATAAATCATTGAATAGAATCATAGAAAGGTTAAGGTTGGAAGGGACTTTAAGATCATCAGGTTTCAACCTCCCAGCTATAAGCAGGGACACCTCACACTAGACCAGGCTGCACAAAGCCTCATCCAACCTGGCCTTAAACACGTCCATGAGGGAACATCCACAGCCTCCCTGGGCAACCTATTCCAGTGCCTTACTACCTTCATGGTGAAGAATTTCATCGTAATATCTAGCCTAAATCTACCCTCTTTCCGTTAAAAACCTTTACCCCTTGTCCTATCGCTACAATCTCCAGTGAAAAGTTTCTCCCTGTCTTTCCTGTAGGCCCCCTATAGGTATTGAAAGGCCACTATAAGGTCTCACCAAAGCCTTCTCTTCTCCAGGCTGAATAGACCCAACTGTCTCAGCCTGTCTTCATAGCAGAGGTGCTCCAGCCCTTTGATCATCTTCATGGCCCTTCTCTGGACCTTCTTCAACAGGTCCATGTCTTTCCTGTAATGAGTGCTCCACCCAGTATTCCAGGTATAGTCTCACAAGAGAAGAGTAGAGCGGCAGAATCACTTCCCTCACCCTGAGCTGTGGGCGCACACTGGTGGCTCATGTCGAGCTTCTCATCTACTACCACCCCCAGGTCCTCCTCAGGGCTGCTCTCTTATCAGTTCCTCCCCCCAGCCTGTATTTGTGCCTGGGGTTGCACTGACCAAGGTGAAGGACCTTGCACTTGGCCTCGTTGAACTCCATGAAGCTGCCATTGGCTCACCTCTGCAGCCTGCCAAGGACCCTCTGGATGGCATCCCTTCCCTCTACAGTGTCAACTACTCCACACAGCTTGGTATTGTCAGCAAACTTGCTGAGACCCTCAATCCCACTGTCCATGTCACCAACAAAGCTGTTAGACAGCACTGGTCCCAATACTGACCCCTGAGGAACACCACTCGTCACTTGCCTTCACTTGGACACTGAACCACTGACCACAACTCTCTGGGTGTGGCCATCCAGCCAATTACTTATCCATCAAGTGGTCCATCTGTCAAATCCATGTCTTGTCAGTTTGGAGACCAAGATGTTGTGTGGGACAGTGTCAAATGTCCGGCACAAATCCAGGTAGATGATGTCAGTGTCTCTGCCATTATCCACCATCTCTGTAGACTTGTCATAGAAGGCCACCAAATTGGTCAGGTATGATTTGCCCTTAATGAAACTGTGTTGGCTGTCACCAATCACCTCTTTGTTTTCTATGTGCCTTAGCAGAGTTTCCAGGAAGATCTGCTCCAAGGATGCTCTGCCTGATGCAGAAGTGAGACTGACTGGCCTATGGTTCCCCAGGTCTTCCTTTTCCCCCTTTTAAAAATAGGGGCTATGTTACATTTATCCAATCAGTGGGAACCTCACCAGACCACCATGACCTCTCAAATATGGTGGACAGAGGCTTAACAACTACATCTGCCAGCACCCTCAGAACCCATGGATGGACAACATCAGGTCCCATAGACTTGTGCACCTTCACATTCTTTAGGTTGTCACAAACCTGTTCTTCTACAGTGGGGTACACTTCATTCTCCCAGTCTCTGCTTTTACCTGCTGTGGCCTTTGTGATTAGGCTGGAGCACTTGCCAGTGAAGACTAATGCAAAGAAGTAATTAAGAACCTCAGCCTTCTCAATATCCTGCATAGTTAGGTCCCCCATTAAGGAGAGGGCCTACATTTTCCTTCAGTGAACCTCAGAAAAGATTTAGGCTTTAAAGCAAGAAAATTCGAAGTAATTTTATGTAAGTGTGGCCTTGGAAGTTTATCTTGGAAATATTCAGGTTGTAATGAAGTAAGTTCTATGGAATTTTATACAAATGTCAGCTTTTGACTTTACCTACAAGCCGAGTTCTGCAAATGATTAATGTGCCAATTTTGTGTCTGAACAATAAAATTAAACGAGTTCTTATTCAATGAAAATATTTTATTTTACCTGAAATTTAATTTAAAACTACATAAATTGAAATTATAAACACTTTCTTTTAAGATAAAACACTGAAATATTGCATTCACTTTGAAATTTTCAAAATCTGCTGTGTATGGTGTTTCTCATGCTTGACATCATCTGCACACATCATCAATCTGAAATGACATTTTTCAATACAGTTCATCTGAAAAATGCTCGCTGGTTCTTCCTGTGAAGTACATTGTATTATACTACTTTGACTTGCCTGAACATAATTTATTTTGTGCAAACAATTTGCATAGGTTGTTCTTCATACTTAAAAATGCACTCCTAATTAGCACACTTCAAAACAAGGACAATGTAAGTACATATAATTTGGAAAAGCATCTGCTATTAGGTATATAGGAGCAGCATGGGAACTTTCTGGAAAATATAACTTTTTTCTATTAAATAGGCAACAAGATATAAACAGGATGCCTCTGTTTTAGAGAAAATAGGACATTGGCCTTTTGCATTTCCAAGAGAATGTATAACCTGCTTGGTATCCATTCCTAATGATTGATTTATAAAACATTAGTATGAAAAGGCTATGTGAAGCCATAATTAAGGAATGAGATATGTTCTAATTCAGCAATTATAAATGTGCTAATTTTTAAAAGGAAATATACATTACCCCTTATGAGGCAAGACTGCTGAAGAACAACAGAAATTATACAAAAAACAATTGATACGAATAAATAATAACATAAATATTCCTTTCTTATAGAACAGATAATTAAAAGTGATGTTGAAATACATGGCAGTTTGTTCTCAGTATTTTATAGATTCATAGAATCATAGGGGTTGGAAGGGACCGCTGGAGATCATCGAGTCCAACCCCCTTGCCAGAGCAGGACCACCTAGGGCAGGTCACACAGAAACACATCCAGATGGGTCTTGAAAGTCTCCAGAGAAGGAGACTCCACAACCTTCTCGGGGAGCCCATTCCAGTGCTCCGTCACCCTAACAGTAAAGAAGTTTTTCCTCATGTTGAGGTGGAACTTCCTGTGTTCCTGTTTGCTTCCATTGCCCCTTGTCCTATCACAGGACATGACTGGAAAGAGATTGGCCCCTCTTTCTTGACACCCACCCTTCAGCTATTTATAGACATTAATAAGATCCCCTCTCAGTCTTCTTTTCTCCAGACTAAACAGCCCCAGGTCTCTCAGCCTTTCCTCATAAGGCAGGTGTTCCAGTCCCTTAATCATCCTTCTAGGCCTCTGTTGGACTCTCTCAAGTAAATCCCTGTCCCTCTTGAACTGGGGAGCCCAGAACTGGCCACAATACTCCAGATGAGCTCTCACTAGGACAGAGTAGACAGGGAGGAGAACCTCCCTCGACCTGCTGGACACACTCTTCTTAATGCACCCCAGGATACCATTGGCTTTTTTGGCCACAAGGGCACATTGCTGCCCCATGGATAACTTGTTGTCCACCAGGACTCCAAGTTCCTTCTCCACAGAGCTGCTTTCTAGCAGGTCAACCCCTAATCTATATTGGTGCATGTTGTTGTTCCTTCCCAGGAGCAGGACTCTATTCTTATTCTTGTTGAACCTCATTAGGTTCCTCTTTGCCCAGCTCTTCAGTCTGTTCAAATCTTGCTGAATGGCCACACAGCCTTCAGGTGAATCAGCCAATCCTCCCAGCTTTGTGTCACTTGCTGAGGATACACTCTGTCCTCTCATCCAGGTCATTGATGAAGACATTGAACAGGACTGAACCCAGCACTGATCCCTGGGGAACTCCACTAGTTACAGGTCTCAAGCTGGACTCTGCACAATGGTCTCCACCCTCTGGGCTCTATTGTTTAGCCAGTTCTCAGTCCATCTCGTGGTCCACTCTTCTACCCCACACTGCCTGAGCTTGCTTACAAGGATGTTAGGGGACACAGTGTCAAAAGCCTTGCTAAGGTCAAGGTAGACACATCCACTGCTCTCCCTGCATCTACTCATTCAGTCACACCATCATAGAAGGCTATCAGATTAGTCAAACATGATTTCCCCTTGGTAAATCCATGCTGGCTACTCCTGATAACCTTCTCTTCTTCCATGTGCTTAGAGATGACCTCCAGAATGAGCTGCTTCATCATTTTTCCAGGGATGGAGGTGAGGCTGACTGGTCTGTAATTTCCTGGATCTTCCTTCTTGCCCTTTTTGAAGACTGGAGTGGCATTGGCTTCCCTCCAGTCCTCAGGCACCTCTCCTGTTTGCCATGATCTTTCAAAAATGATGGCGAGTGGTAGAGTAACAACATCAGCCAGCTCTCTCAGCACTCGTGGGCGCATCCCATCAGGGCCCATGGATTTGTGTATGTTCAGTTTACTCACCTGATCTCTAACCCAATCCTCATTGACCAGGGGAGAGTCTTCCCTCCTCCAGGCCTTATCTTTCACATCCACGTTCTTAGGAGTAAAGACTGAAGCAAAGAAGGTTCTCAGTAACTCTGCCTTCTCTGCATCATCTGTTACCAGGGCTCCCACTTCATTCAGCAGTGGGCCCACATTTTCCCTCTTCTTCCTTTAAGTACTGATGTATTTGAAGAAGTCCTTCTTGTTCTCTTTTACTTCCTTTGCCAGGTCTAGTTCTAAGAGGGCTTTGCCCTTCCTTGTTGCCTTCCTACATAGCCTGACAACATTCCTGTAGTTCTCCCAAGTGACAAGTCCCTTCTTCCACAAACTCTGAACTTTTTTATTCCACGTGACTTTTTTCAGGAGCTCCTTGCTCATCCATGCAGGTCTCCTTCCTCTTCTACCCAATTTTTTACTCGAAGGAATGCACCTATCTTGAGCTTGGAGGAAGTGTTGTTTGAATATTAACCTGCTCTCTTGGGTCTCCCTACCTTCTAGAGTCTTAGCCCATGGGATTCCTGCAAGTAGATCTTTGAAGAGTACAAATTTAGCCCTCGGGAAGTATAGGGTTGTAATCCTACTTATTGCCCAGCTTCTTCCTTGTAAAATACTATGCTCTACCATGTCATGATCACTGTTACCAAGGCTGTCCCAAACCTTAACATCCCCAACCAGACCTTCTTTTTTCATTAATACAAGGTTCAGCAGTGCATCTCTCCTTGTTGGCTTTTCCAACACCTGCATCAGGAAGTTATCATTGATGCACTGCAAGAGCCTTCTGGACTGAGTATGCCAAGCTGTGTGGGCTTTCCAACAAAGAGCAACGTGACTGAAGTCACCCATGAGCAATGTGACCTAGAAGCTACTTCCAGCGAACTGTATAAGGCCACATCAACATCTTCTTCTTAGTTTGGTGGTCTATATTAGACACCCACAACAGTTTTGCCTGTATTTGTGTGTCCCTTAATTCTTACCCATAATGTTTCTTAGTGACATCCTTAATCCAGACTCTGGGGAGACAGCAGAATTCTCTGTGACGAGGGTCTACCCAGGATATCGGACCCTCTGTTCCCCTCAGAAGGGAGTCGCCTGCAACTATAACCCTTCTTTTCTTCCTTGCAGATGTCATTGTAATGTGGGTAGTAAGTCTTTCCCACGGTGGACATACCTCTGGTTTAGGCTGGCCAATGTCCACACCTTTGTTTGGCTGGTCTTTCTCAACCAGAGCCTTGTATCTGTTTTTCAGTGACACCTGGGGGGGGTGAGGTGGGCAAAGAAGGAGTTTGTCTGTTGCCACGACCATTAACTTGCTTCCATTGGCTCCCCTCATCCAGGCTACTGCCTCTGGTCTGGCAAAGGCAGGATACAGGTGTCCCCTGATTCTGCGTACTTGCTGATGGGTGCTCCCATTTCTGTTTCAAAGAGGGCAGAGCCTGGCTCCACCAGTCTATCTCCTTTTCAGCTTCCCTGATGCTCCTTAGCGTTTCAACTTGTTAAAAGGCACAGCACTGCCTCGCTCCTCGTGGTCTGAGTGTATGGCAAGAAGACTGGGGCCCCTCATAGATGGAGAACTCATCTTGAAAGAAGGTAAAAATTGTTTTGCGCCTAAAAGTCCCTTTTCCCCCAGCTCTGCTTGCTTGCTGATATTTAACATTTGGACAATAATAATGGCCTGAATCTTCCATGCTATAATGAATAACTATGTGGGTGCAATCTCCTGGTCCTCGACCCTAAGGTGTGAGAACAGAGAGGAGAATTTGCTTCTGTGTGTAGGGGTTCAGAATACTTGACAGATACATGATACTGTACAGATGCTTGCCTGAATAAAATTCTGTTTCTCCACAAAACAAAGAAACAGAAGGAACTGTGGCCAGCAGCAGATTCCCAAGATATAAAGGGATACTTTTCCAGAATAATCCTTCGGCTTCCAGTGATTTGTGGTTTGCAGATCATTGGTGTTTTTGTATCCATTTGTCATTTTCTCTGACAACATCGTCAGTCTCCTGTGGCAAGAAATTCAACCACTGGACTCATACACTTTATATGAAGAAGGTCTCCTGTTTGCTTTGAAATTGCCAACTACTAGCTTTGTATGTTGTTCACCTGTTTTTTAACAGGGAATAATTCTTCAATACGTCTCCACTGCTTGTGGTGATACAAAACTTACGATGTGCCCTGTCTGATCTGCTATGTGCCTCCTCATAATCAGGCAGTACAGTTATTCTTACTGGAACAAATAAATGTAAGACCCTCAAGTTGCAAGTCTGTGTAGTAAGAAAAAACAATACAAATGTGTTACCAGTTTGCCTTTCAAAATTTTTTGTGTAAAGTAAGAAGACCAAGGCTATATCAGACTTCTGAAATTTTCAGTGGAATAGTTAGGAATGTTACAAATATCATCTAGCACATTGGTTCGACACCTGAATCAGAGGGCTGGACCTTATGAAGATGAAGAAGTCTTATGAAGATAGGCTGAGGGAGTTGGGGTTATTCAGCTTGGAGAAGAGAAGACTCCAGAGGGACCTTATAGTGACCTTCCAATACCTGAAACCCATAAATCAATGGATCCAGATGGAATGCACCCACGGGTGCTGAGGGAGCTGGCGGAGGTCATTGCTAGGCCACTCTCCATCATCTTTGGTAAGCCATGGGGAACAGGAGAGGTACCTGAGGACTGGAGGATAGCAAATGTCACTCCAGTCTACAAAAAGGGCAAGAAGGAGGACCTGGGTCAGCCTCACCTCCATCCCTGGAAAGGTGATGGAACAACTTATTCTTGACACTATCTCTAGGCGTATCAAGGATGAGGGGGTCATTAAGAACAGTCAACATGGTTTTACCAAGGGGAAGTCATGTTTTACCAACCTTATAGCCTTCTATGAGGAAGTAACTAGGTCCACCTAGATGATCATAGAGTGGTAGATGTGGTTTCTCTTGATTTCAGTAAAGCATTTGACACTGTCTCCCACAGCATCCTCGTAGATCAGCTAAGGAAGTGTGGTCTCGATGATCAGGTAGTGAGATGGATCGTGAACTGGTTGAAAGGAAGAAGTCAGAGAGTTGTGGTCGATGGGACAGAATCTAGTTGGAGGTCTGTGACTAGTGGAGTCCCTCAGGGGTTGGTACTGGGACTGGTACTCTTCGATATTTTCATCAACGACCTGGATGAGGGTATAGAATGTACCCTCAGCAAGTTTGCTGATGACACTAAGCTGGGAGGAGTGGCTGACACACCAGAAGGCTATGCTGCCATTCAGAGAGACCTGGACAGGCTGGAGAGTTGGGCGGGGAGAAGCTTGATGAAATTCAACAGGGCAAGTGTAGAGTCTTGCATCTGGGGAAGAACAACCCCATGTGCCAGTATAGATTGGGGGCTGACCTGCTGGAGAGCAGTGTAGGAGAAAGGGACCTGGGGGTCCTGGTAGACAGGAGGATGACCATGAGCCAGCAATGTGCCCTTGTGGCTAGGAAGGCCAATGGCATTCTGGGGTGCATTAGAAAGGGTGTGGTTAGTAGGTCAAGAGATGTTCTCCTCCCCCTCTATTCTGCCTTGGTGAGGCCACATCTGAAATATTGTGTCCAGTTCTGGGCCCCACCGTTCAAGAAGGACAGGGAACTGCTTGAAAGAGTCCAGCACAGAGCTACAAAGATGATTAAGGGAACGGAACATCTCCCTTATGAGGAAAGGCTGAAGGAGCTGGGTCTCTTTAGCTTGGAGAAGAGGAGACTGAGGGGTGACCTCATGAATGTTTACAAATATGTTAAGGGCGAGTGTCAGGAGGATGGAGCCAGGCTTTTTTCAGTGATGTCCAGTGACAGGACAAGGGGCAATGGGTGCAAACTGGAGCATAGGAGGTTCCATGTAAATATCAGAAAAAACTTTTTTACTGTGAGAGTGACAGAGCACTGGAACAGGCTGCCCAGAGAGGTTGTGGAGTCTCCTTCGCTGGAGACATTCAAAACCCGCCTGGACAAGTTCCTGTGTGATGTGCTCTAGGTGACCCTGCTCTGGCAGGGGGGTTGGACTAGATGATCTTTCGAGGTCCCTTCCAACCCCTAGGATTCTGTGACTCTGTGAAAGAAGCTTAGAAGAAGGCTGGAGAAGAACTGTTGACAAGAGCATGTAACGATAGGACAAGGGGTAATGGTTTTAAGCTAGAAAAGGGTAGCTTTAGGTTGAACATTAGGAAAAAGTTCTTTAATATGAGAGTGGTGGATCACTGGAACAGGATGCCTAGAGAGGTGGTGGAGGCCCCATCCCTGGAGACATTCAAGGTCAGGCTTGGTGGGACTCTGAGCAATCTGTTCTAGTGTGAGATATCCCTGCTTACTGTAGGGGGGTTGGACTAGATCACCTTTATAGGTCCCTTCCAACCCAAGACATTCTAATATTCTATGATTCATTCTATAAACGTAGAAATCTTGATAGCTTAGGCATTCAGTTTTGAAAACTGGGTCTCCATGAATTGTTGCGGCGAGAGCTCGGACTAACGCACCACGACCAATGTGATCAAGCGAAAGCCGTTTATTATTTAAAATGGCGGCAATTTATACCCCTCTAATTCCAGATGTTCCACCCCAGTACAAACCCCGTTGGTTACACACATACACAGTTCATATAGGATTGGCTACGTGTCTTGTCACTTACTGCCCGTGTCACGATGACCCAAGGTGTTTCGCTTCCCAGACGGTGCCTCTCAGTCCTTGCTACAACATTCTTTTCTCACTACTTCATGAGATAACAACCGTGAGATAGGACACCTGCTGTTTGCTGGTCCCGTGGGGTACCAGGCTGTGAGACACCAGCTTGTTTACTGATCTCACGGGCTACTTCAGGGTGCCTGACAATTTGGTGAGCAGTACCTGCAACACTACTGTTTTAATTCAGGCATATTAATTTCCCATAAATCCCATATTAATTTTCCATAAATCCCAACAATTCCCCCTTTTTGTTTTAGTAATAAGGTGAGCAAAATCCAGGCTTTGGGGTATCAATTGTTGTCAACCACAGGCCTTGTGGCCTGTCCTCCTCTCCTGGATGGCCCTCTTATAATAGAGCAGGCCATCCCTCACATCAAGGTCTGGTATGGCATATGTCTCCACCACTCAACGCCTACTGGGTTGCAGCCAGCAGCGGAGCTCGAGGTTCTTCTTGGTGGCAAACACAGAGACCAACCCAGGCTTGCCCTTGATGATGGTAGGAGATGCTTTGCCAGCCACGGTCCTTTCACCCTCTTTATCCAGTAATAAACTGCTACTATGGCAAAACACACACAGGTTATATCAATGTAACAAATCAGTCAATATAAGTAGCAAAGCACACACAGATTATATCAGTACTACAGGTTATTCAATACAGGTAGCAAGATACACACAGATTACATAAATACAATCGATTATTCAATACCACACAATACAAAATAAAAGGTGCATAATATGAAGTGCAATAAACTCTTGTTATTACAAACTACAGTGTTTGAGAGAAACTCGGTCCACATAACTTTTATAAGGAGGATGAGGTTCCGACACATGGGGCCAACATGTGTCACAAGCCATCCTGCCCAGGATGCACATTTACTGTGGGACAAGGTTGTGACCCATGGGGCCAACATGTGCCACAAGCTGTCTCACTCTGTTCAGTATTGTCCATTCACCTTCATTATTTCCATTTCATAGCCAAATACCCGTGACCGTGTTCCTCCAAAATGTGTTCCTTTCCATATGTGATCATCCTAAATTTATTCAATTTTATCAAAGCTTTTGCGGCTGCAAACTTAAGCAAAGACAAACTAACAGACTCCACAAATTTACTGTATCAACACAATTCCATGTGATGTGTTGCAACCCCATTTTACCTGTGATATTGGATATGACTTAGTATCGTTTGTGCTGGGGGTTAATGGTAGGGAAAGCCTAAAAGGCTCCCTGCAATGTTATTCTGATGCAGTGCCCTCTACAGATGAGTCTTTGGGAAGTGGTCCTTTCCACGGTTTTACCCATCTTGCAGGAACCCATCGGATGCCGTCCCCTGTAAGCAAACACATATATCCTCTGCCAGTTAGTTTAACCTCAGCAGGTCCTTCCCATTGACCAGTTTGCAGATCTCTAAACTGAACTAAAATTTTCTGATTTTGAGTTGTTGTTTCAGTGAGAGCGTCTTTTAAAGCTAAGCTATGTATTAGCATAGGTGGTTCCTGGCTTTGACCTGATAAACGCAAATAATTCAATACATATAACACTTTGCCCAATCGTTCACTTGGCATTACCCCTGGAGTTCCCCCTTTTTGTTTTAACAGCAACTGTTTCAGGGTTTGATGTGCACGTTCAACAATTCCTTGACCCGTTGAAGAGTGTGGAATACCGGTGATGTGCTGAATTCCCCATTGATTCATGAAACGTTGGAAACGTACTGAAGTATATGCAGGCCCATTATCTGTCTTGATTTGATGTGGAACTCCCATGACAGCAAAACAACCATACAAATGCTTTTCCACATGTCGTGCCGTTTCTCCTGTTTGAGCAGTAGCCCAAATAACCATTGAAAAGGTATCAATGCACACATGCACATATTTCTGTCTACCAAATTCACTTACATGAGTAACATCCATTTGCCACAACTGCAAAGGTTTTAATCCCCTAGGATTAGTGCCCAGCCCTAGGCCAAACCCAATCTCTTGACAAGACGGACAAGATTTCACAATACCCTGTGCATCTGATTAAGGCAAGTGAAACTGACGAGCCAACATCTTTGCTGATTGATGGAAAAAGTCATGAGACTGTCTAGCTTGTGCAAAAATATCCACAGAAGGCCCAGTCCATGCAGGTGCAACAAGCTGGTCAGCGCGATTGTTCCCTATAGCTAGACCATGAATTACCAAGTGACTTCTGATATGTGTGATAAAATACTTTTCTGCACGCATATTCAACAAACCCAAGAGATATTTTAGTAAGTTGGATAAAACTGGATTACTTACTTCCCTAATCAGTGCTCTTTCAATTCGAGATACCACCCCTACCACATACAGAGAATCTGATACAATATTGAGAGGCGTCTGATGCCAATTTTGTAATGCCCAAACAACAGCTTTCAATTCTAGAGTTTGCAAAGAATCATTGTGTTGGCCTTGAATAAGATGCTCTCTCCAAGCACTATGGTCAGTTTTCCAGGTACAGACTGCTAACTTTGATTCCTTTCCCGCATCTGTAAATACTGTAATGCCCTCCACGGGGATCTCTGACCTCCATGGAAACTGTTCCAAAACTTGATGTTGCAGGAAAGGAATCAATCGATGTGCTGGATACCGATTTCCAACTGTACCCATGAATCCTGCAAGGGCCACTTGTAAATCTCCTGATTGTCTAATGCTCCATTCTAAATATGTTTGAACCATTGGAATTAATATCATTGAAGGTTCTTGCCCAGCAATTTCCACTATTCCGGCCCTACCTTTCATGATCAGTTGTGCAAATAGCTCCAATCGAGTACTTACTGTCTTTGATGGTTGTACTGCTAAAAAGACCCATTCTAGCACTCTTAGAGGATTTTTGTATTGTTTTATCCATTGCATAATTAAAGCACAAGGGTGTTTCCTAGACTGACCACATGTGCTCCTTTTTGAAGGAGATTCTGAATTAACCAGCATTAACACTATAGGATATTCTGGATGCACTCGATCAGCATGACATGAGGCGATTTTCTGAGTTATTATTTCCAAAGCCCTGCGCTGTTCTGTTTGAAGTGTTCTTGTCTCATTGGCTTGTGCAGTAGTACCCAACAGTTTGATCAATGGCTCCAAATCATCATTTGTGATACCACATATTGTTCTGACCCACTGGATATCTCCAACTAGCTTCTGCACATCATTCAATGTCTTGATTTCTGTTCTAAGTTCTATTTTTTGAGGCTTTACTGTGCTGCTGGTTATAGTCCACCCCAAGTATTGCCAAGGCCCTTGTTGTTGTATTTTTTCTGGGGCAATTTTTAAGCCACGAGTTTCTAAAGTGACAGTGAGCTCGTGCAAAATTTGTTCTCCAGCCACCAATATATCATCCATGTAATGATAGATCAACAAATTTGGAAATTGTTTTCTCACTGGCTCTAAGGCCCATGCAACGAAAATTTGACACATTGTAGGTGAATTTTTCATTCCTTGTGGCAACACTATCCAATGATAGCGCTTAACTGGTTCAGCTTTGTTTATAGATGGGACAGAAAATGCAAATCTCTCTGCATCATCTTCGTGTAGTGGGATATTGAAAAAACAATCCTTTAAATCAATGATCAACAAATCCCAACAATTCCCCCTTTTTGTTTTTTTTTTTTTCTCTCTCTTCCCCCCCCTTTTTTTTTTTTTTTTTTTTTTTTTTTTCTCTTTTCCATGAACGACCCCTATCTTCTTTACAGCTTTATCTATCATGTAGTTAAGCATTTTTAAAATACATGGTACAACAGAGAGCACAACCAATAGTATTACTAGTATGATAAGTCCATATACCATAAAATCTTTCAACCATTCAGTAACACCCCAATCTGCCAGCCATCCATCAAGGCCTACACTCGAGTGAGTTAATTGTTTTGTGAGATGTTAAAGATCCGGATCCTATTCTGTTATCGGCCCAGAATGGTCAGACAGGTTCATGCAACACATACCCTTAAAAGCCTCACATCCATGTCCGTGTGCCAATAGTAAAAATAAAAAAAAAAATCAATAGTTGTTCTATCTTGTAGCATGCCATATTGCTAGGAAAGGAACCTAACAGATCCATCTCCTGTGGGTCAAAGTCAGTTACATTTAAAGTTGCAATCATATAAGCTACTCGTGAAACACTTGTTACCTCATCAAAAAGCTTATTTCGTTTCGTTCGTTTCTTCTTTTTTTTCTTTTTTGTTTTTTTTTCCTTTTTTTTTTTTTTTTATTTTTTTTTTATTTGTTTTCAGTTTTATCCTTAACATACCCAGCAAAGGAAGTAAAAGTACTCAAAGGGAGCCCCACCAAACAAATTCGAAAAGGGTCCCCTGTCGTCGTTACTAAGAAACAAAAGGAGTTCTGCTGGAAAAGGAAAAAAAAAAAACAAAACACCCAAACAAAAACAAACCGCAGCAGCGACCAGACGCCGTCAGCGCTCGAGAGGTTAAAAGAATGCGGCGGGGCCGGGGGCGAGCCGGGGGGGAAGGCGCTTCTCTGTAGCCTCCGACTCGCGACAGGTCGAAAAAAGGGGGGGGGGGGGGGGGGGGGGGGCTGGGCGGTGTTCCGCAGCCGCCGCTCCCTTTTCCAGGCTGGGGGTGCGGGGCTGCATATCCATATCGGCTGACATTTACTAAGTCTTTTCTGACCGCCCCCCCGGTCGGACATTCCTTTTTAATTTGATCCACTTTTCCACAACCAAAACACTTCAAACCCACTCCACCTACCGTAAGCTGCTGAGCAAGGACCCCAGCCAGCGTAGATACCCTTAAGTGACTGAGCTCACATTCTGACACCTTTAACAGCTCAGCAATCGAGTTAGCAGAGCGCCTAATTGGGGCAATTGCCTCCTGGCAATCAGCATTTACATATCTAAAAGCCAGCTGAAAAAACACACAATGCACATTCTATACCTGACTTGAAATAGCCGTCTGAAGCCAATTCATGAAAGAAACATAGGCCTCCTGTCCTGCATATACATTACCTAACAGAGCTTGTGTAAACGATGCTTGGAACCCATATGTTAAAGCAGATTGATTACAACCTTTGTCTACCAAAGATACCATACACACAGAAATCAAACCCAACTCAAGCAACTCTCCCACCCCCCAGGCAGCAGCGCACAGCTCCCCCCACCTCCTTCTCGGATCGTACGCGTGTTTCCGTTATCCCACCCCCCGCGCGCTAGATTCAATCCCTGACTCTCCCCAGTTACTAGCATCGCTGGGCAAGGGTGGATACAAATCTTCAGGTTCTCTTCCTTCCGGTGAGGTCGCGTTGCTGACCTTCTTCGTGGCCCTGGTCGGTGCAGTTCCGGACCACAGGGGCAGTGATTGGTGCAGCTCTGGCAAATGGGCGGACACTCCTTCAATATCACTTGTCGGATCTTATCTAGCAGCGCATCACCTGTATCTTGCGGCTCTGATGTTCGCGTCGGCTCCTCGGTGCCGGCCTGCTCAAATTCCGCTTTTGATTTTACCGCGCCACCAGCTCCGGCATCGCCACGTCCAACTTCCGCTCTCTTTTTTACTGCGCCATCAGCTCCCGGATCGCCCCGCCCAACTTTCTCTTTTTTTACTGCGCCATTAACTCTCGCCACGACTGCATTATCGTTTCCCTTAGTTGTTTGGGATACTTCGGACACTGATTTAGGCACAGCCAACACTGCATGCTCAGGCATTTTCGGTAAAGGTGGCGCGGGACGCAGAGGAATGGAAATCCGGATAGAAAAGGTAGAAACGGCACTATTTGGCGGCGGCGAAGCAGCGGAGGAGTTAACAATGCCGCTAGCGTGATTGGAGACATCGGGAGTCGGAGCGGCAAACACAGACGCAAACATTTCACATTCCGCTTTTATTACTCTCAGAGTCTCTTTTAGCAGCCTCCAAAGGGTGGAATATTTACTTGCTTTTCCTATGACTTCCCAGACAGAGAGTTCAAACGCTACATTTCTTTCAGGGATCAGTCCTTTGTTCCAGATCCACTTCGTCATCCCCTTTAACACGGGGGAAGCATATTTAATTCCTCTCATAGAGAGCGTATGTTGGAGGAGATTTAGGACAGCCTCTTGCTTTTTGTCCAACCCCATCTTCCTCCCCGACCGCTCACCTGATCAGGGCGAGATTCCGTAATTCTGGGTGCGCACCCCCCTTCCGATCCCGGCTGCTCCTCTTGGCTAGCCGCTCAGTCTTCCTGCCGTCCTTTTCCCGTAACGACAAGGCTTCTTGCTAAGGTAGCAAGGATTCTCTTCTTGCCCTGCGGGCAAGACTTCTTGCCGGGGCAGCAAGGATTAATTTCGGCCGGCTTTCCCGCCCCCTTACAGTCCTACTTTCAACTGCCTGACTGCAGTAATTGAGGAATCTGAGGGTCCCTGTTCGGGCGCCATTTGTTGCGGCGAGAGCTCGGACTAACGCACCACGACCAATGTGATCAAGCGAAAGCCGTTTATTATTTAAAATGGCGGCAATTTATACCCCTCTAATTCCAGATGTTCCACCCCAGTACAAACCCCGTTGGTTACACACATACACAGTTCATATAGGATTGGCTACGTGTCTTGTCACTTACTGCCCGTGTCACGATGACCCAAGGTGTTTCGCTTCCCAGACGGTGCCTCTCAGTTCTTGCTACAACATTCTTTTCTCACTACTTCATGAGATAACAACCGTGAGATAGGACACCTGCTGTTTGCTGGTCCCGTGGGGTACCAGGCTGTGAGACACCAGCTTGTTTACTGATCTCACGGGCTACTTCAGGGTGCCTGACAATTTGGTGAGCAGTACCTGCAACACTACTGTTTTAATTCAGGCATATTAATTTCCCATAAATCCCATATTAATTTTCCATAAATCCCAACAATGAATCATTTATTTCAATGATGCTTAATTGCCTCAGATTTAAGTATTTTTAAATGACCAAAAATGGGCGTTATCCACTTAAAATTCCAAAGGTTATCTGTATTCGGTTAGTTAATGCTAATGGTAATGTATCTTATGTGGTAATGGCTGTAATTATTACATCTAAGGGCTCAGGAATCTGTTTTTAATAGGGTTTCCTGAGGCAATTATGATTATGCAATAACCACTTGTCTGTCTTCATTTTCTGAAGAACTTCGAATATGTTGGCCAATTTTTACCAACTTTGGATGAGTAGAATCTCAAAGATATTTTCTTATCATGTCTATTTAAATCAGTGTCTAAACAAGAGAGAGGGAGGTTGCAAAGAGGGAAAGACTTGAGTCACTGTAATAGATGCAGTTTATTTGGCAGAAGTGATCCAGTCAATCTACATGCATGTGTAGACTGGCTGGTACTGTAAGCCTACACTGAGCTCCAGATGAGCAGTTATGATATGCCCTGTCTCTGGCCTTTTGAAAGAGACTCAGGAGAATAGTCTGGAAGGAGATTCTGTATGAAGTTTACCTGGTCATGACAAGCTGAACTTTGTTCCTTCTACTGCTTAAAGAACTTAAAGGACAAACAGCCTTGCTTGATGCTCTAAAAATCATGGTGAGACATGGAAAGAAGAAGAAATGTGAAGAAATGTAAAAATAAAAATTTAAAAAAACAAACAACACAACAAAGCAAAAAATATTCCAAGTCTACTGAGAGGTGAGATTTCAAATGGTCTCCGTAAAATAATGAACCTATAATGCTTTTAATATAGGGATATTTACAGCAACTTAATTCTGCATGAATGAGAATATATTTTCTTTCTAAATGGACCACTTTCAATCTATAGAATGGCTTAGAATAGGAACTTTCTACTTGATTTACATGTTTTTAAGGTTTTGGGAGCATTTTTCCATACATTATAGCTATCTGAAGAGGAACAGGAAGCTCAAGGTCACAGGCTGGTCATCCATATGTTCTGTTAAAGCTTGGTTTATTCTGAATTGGCCTTGAGAGAGAAGGTTTAGGTATATGATGTAACTTTTTTCTATACTGCAAATATTCTAAACATCCAGGATTTGAAAACATGCCACATTTTGAATAGTCTGTTTCCAAGCTGTTAAGGAATAGGATCCCATGGCTAAGGCAATGTCAACTTTTGGCTCTGGGTTGGCAGTCAAACTAATAACAATAATGCTCTTGATCCTCCCCCAAGGTAGGGAAAGAGGGAGGAAAAAATGAGAAAGAGAGGCTTTCTGGGTTGAAAAGTGAAACAGATTGATTTTAATTATTAGTGATAAGGGTATATGTATATTTATAAGGGATGTGCAACACCCGATCCCCTCCCTCCTCCCCCAGCGACTCTCACAGCAACTCTTCTCCCTGGTGACTCCAGCTGAAGGGGGGAGTGTCCGGGCGCACGGACGGGGCCTCGGGTGTCGGCTGGGAAGAAAAAAATGGAAAAAAAAAAGGGAGAGAGCCAAAGAGAGGGTGATAGAAGTGACAGTAAGCAGAAAAAGAAAGAGAAAAAGGAACCAAAAGGCTTGATGTCTTAACCTATACTGAAAGCCAAATAGAGAAAATATTGTGAGAAGGGAATAGTCTGATTTGCTGATCTTGCCTTCAGTCTCATCTGCTCCCCCGTAGGGGGGGAGGCTGCAGACAGTCAGAAGTGACCTTGGTTATTATCAGTCCACTGGTGCTGCTAAAAAGTTCACTGAAAGGAAAAAAATCAGCAAAGAGAAAGTTCACTTCACCCTGGCTCAAACCAGGACAGGCAACAAGGTAAAAAACAATGGTAGCTAGAAAATTATAATCCTCTGCTAAGGGCACCAAAGTTTAGAGCAGAACAGACAGTCCTACCCTGCAACACATAAGAAAGATCACCATGCAAGTCTGCCACTAACAAGAGTGGCATATCTGCCTTTCAGTTGCTCAGTGAAGTAAGCTCACAAAACGGAGCTGCAACAATATGCTGAGCAAGTAAGAAATCTCTAATATGTACTTTGAAGAGTAATGGCCTTAAAAATATTTTTTGGTAGCAAACTATCTGTTTTTTCATAGCTACACCATCCAGAGAATGAATACAAGCACCAACAACACCTTTCCTTGGAGAGGCCACCGATGCCTTGTCAAAGGTAGGTAGTCTGTAACCTAGAGTCTGGGTACGGCTCACCATGCTAGTTTACTCAGTGATTCTTTAAGCATAAAGGTGACCAGATGATAAATTTACACTGCTTAGGATTAGGCCTTAGTTTTCAACATAAGACAAGCTGGAAATACTCAACTTTCCCTTCATTAATAAATCAAGATGACAGGGAAATATGTCAAAATGGTCGCTGACTCAACTCATGGGTGGTGTGCCTATGTGCACAAGGGAATTTGATGAGCCAGTGACATGACAGGCACCTCCCTTGGTCTTCTGACTGGTGGTGTCAGGTATGTGGCCTAGAGGAGACATGGCACAGCTGCATTAAAAAAGGGGCTATTTCTCATCACACCATAAAAAACTCCCTTCTTTCAGTGACTGTGTTCTGGGGCTGGCTGACTTTGCATTTTAGTATATTCTTTTGGGAATATTTCCACTACTTCAATCTGTGAGAAAACTGAGTCTTTTTTTCCTTTTTGGGGGGGTACTCTTGGGGCCTGGCTCATGCTCAGAATAGGGCTGTGCAGCCCAGTGGTGCTACAAGTGGCAGAGGGTTGTCCACTGCGAGCAGAAGAGCCACCAAACCTGATGCCACCCCAAGCATGGCTTTTGCTGCTGTGGCCAGGTTGAATTCTGCACGAGGGCACTGTTGCTCACTGTAACAAAAAGCTCAGTCCTTTGTAGATGTGCCCTCAAAGTCATTAAGGAAGACATAATGGAGCTGGACAGCACAGTCTCTCAGGGTTACAATTTAGACATCTATTTTTTTCCTAAATTCTATTGTAGCCAATCGCTTACTGGATATGGCCCATAACCTCAATAAGCTACTGCTTCTTTAGATGCAGTAAGGATGAAGATGGTAAAATTTTTCTACCTCCCATTTTTCCCTCCTTTTTAGACTTTTTCAGGATTCTTTTGAAAAGCATTTCAAGGGCAACTGAAAGTAGAAAATAATTATAATTTGAATAGAATGGCATGAATCACACACACAACTACTCAGATGAAATTTCAGTTGTGTAAGCATTTTTTTCCAGTCATGTCATCTTCAGCTCAGGAGCCAAATGAAAAAATATTTGTGCATCCTGTGTTCTTGATACATAAAGAAATGTCACGGCTGGTGTAAAATGGGATTAAAATGCAGTTTCAATTTATTTTGTATGGTCTGTTTTCATTACAGTGTGTGTATCTTCCCTAGACATTGCTGTGTGCATTATGGAAAGTGAAGGCAAAAACCTAGAGTATATTTCTTTACAGAAATTAACATTTTACAAAGCCTGTTCTCTTCAGAAAATGCATCAGCAATCCATGTGCCCTAAGTACTTCAGATGCACAGCCATGTACAATTGATAGCAGCTGAAAATAGTTCTGCATAGCCTCTTACCATTCTAGAGTTAATGTGTCTGTCGATTATCTGTTACAGATTTGAATTTCAAGGGTGTGATTATTATTTCATGATAGAAACATCTCTGGACAGGATTCTGAACATAAAATTAAGCTCAGGATTGCCTTGATATATAGTGTGTATAAAAAAGTAAATAAAATAAATTTTATAATTTCTTTTCAACATGAATTGTTTAGAAATGGGAAGAAATGTTTTGCTGGGCAAAGCAGAACAGACAGCATTTGAAAAGAGCTTTTTCTGGCTTTCATTTTTCTACATTGAGTGTTCAAAAAACAAAATGTGATTTCAGAAAGGAAAAGTTAATATGTTTAATATTCACTGCATTTGGAAATGCTCAGATAGTTCAGAATATTTGTAACCATCAATGAGCTTCATGCCTGTGAATCCCAGCTGTGGGTCAATACATCCAGCAGCATTTTGTAGGGTGAATTAGATTTCAGTCTGTCTCATTTTCATCCATGCACTAAATTGTAGTCTGTAGACTAAAACTAATCCACAAACATTTATTTGGAAAGTGAAATTCACACATCAAACCTAAAGGGTGAGAAACCTACCTACGAAATACTGAAACACCTAGGATGCATGTGCTTAGCTGAAACATCTCTGACAAGTCTTGTTTCTAGCTATGTGCCTAGCTAGATACAGGGACTTCAGTATGTACAATCCACACTGCACTTTATTATGTATGACCTGCTTTGCCACATCTTCGTTATATCTGAATTTTTAAAAATGCATTCAGACCTTAGTCTGTGTATGAAATATTAATGCTAGAAAAGATGCAAAACCTTTCCTTATTCATATTGCTTTTGAAGAACAGCAAGGTCACTGAGGTAAAATTTAATATAAAGGAAGGGATAATTAACATTGAACTATGAAATGCTGATTGTCTGTAGAGGTATGCTGATTGAGACACTTACTGGGTTTCTAGTAAGTGTCAGATGCTCTTTCTGTAAAGATGATTTTTTTCTCTTTTCACACCCTCATTGCCTGGTCTCCTAACCCTGCATGTCAAAGAGGTTGCCTAGGGATAGATTTCACTTCCAAGTACTAATCAAAGTAATGTTTTCTGTCTTATATTACAGCTGTTTGATGCTTCCACCATGTAACTCCTTGAAATTTTTTTTTTATTATGTAATATTTTATAAACATAGACTGTATGTCTTTGCTCATTCAGTCACTGTAGTAGAACTACGCAAATACCAAGCCTAGAATACTTTGTACAGCATGTAACATGCCAATAGTGACTTTCATAAGTTCTCTCTTATGGCCTTGTAATATCATCAGGTTTTAAAAACAGGTTTATTTGAGGCTAAAAAATTGATAGGACCAAAGGAAATAAAAACTTGGAATTTTTTAAAGTCAGATCTGAGCTCCATGGATTGATGTTACCTGGGTTCTGTGTTAGTACACTAATGCTACCATGTCAGGTCCCAAGGGGCTGGAGATATCCACCAGCCAAATGTCAGTGCACCAACAAAACAGAGATCATTTTGCAGGGTATTGCAATGTCAAACACCAAGTCTTTCTTGAAAGTCATTATCTTCAGAAAACACTGATGAAACAATACTGACCAGCATGGCAGGGACACAACCACTCTGAATGTTTTGACAAGCATCCTCACAAAGGAGGTGGCTGCTGCCCCTTCCCTGGGCACTCCTGCCATGTTTGCAGAGCAGTGCCTGGAAAAGCTGGCTGGTGCTGGCAGGAAAAGCAATGGTTGGTGTAGCCAGTTTTATGCAGGCAGGAGTTAGCCCCAGGAAGGGATGGGGAGAGGATGAATGGTGGGTAACCAAGAGAGGCAAGAACAGTGTAGGTTGGTGCAGGGGAGGAAGGAAAGCTGCAGTGGATGTGAAGTGTAGTCATCAAGAAAAATGAGCATGGCAGAAGAAAAAGGCTGTGAATTAATGTGGAAGGTGTGCCGCAACATTTGTCGAGGGATGAGAGAAATATCTGTCAGTGGTTGAGCTGTAAAAAAAAAGTCTGTACCTAATTTTTAAGAGTGTGGATGAAGAGAAGAAGAAAAATGCTTCTACGTAATGATAGTATCATGACAAAAAAAACCTGAAGCCAAAGAGTAGATTGGAATAAAATTTGTTGCAGGTCAGCTTACCTTGTAATACAAATGTTAGATTCTCTCCACATGAAGCTGGCTGATTTGGAGTGTGTTTCTGCACTGAAACAAAATGGAACAATGATTAGGAAAATTAAAGGTGTCTGTAGAAGGTGTATTGCTGCTGACAAAGCTGTGTGGTGGAAAAGCTCATGGAGCTCTTAAAAATTTTATTAACAGTTTTAATGTGCACTTCAGTGTTATTTGCCACTTTTATCCCAAATGACAGTCCCATATTTTAAAAAATTGTGAAATTATTGCTAAGCCCTGATTTTTTTCAGTGTAGGATGTGCTTGTCTTAGTTGTCTGCCCATTACTCCATTTAGGAAGTATAGAGGGAACAAGTTTGGGCATAATTTTATTTTTGCTTTTCTCTTTTGGAGCACAAGAGGAATAATTTCTACCAGGACCTCTGTGGAACTGATAACAGAGAATGATGTGAATATTTGTTATAGCCAGTATCCTAGCATATAGCAGTATTCTTTTTTCCTGTCACTTAGCAGGCTTTGTTTGGATTTGAATCCCAGTGAATTTTTGAATGTATAAATTTGTTATTGAGCTTTAAGAACTACTTGTTCTGCGTAGTCCTAATCAGGTATTCCCAGAAATGCACTGGAATGGTTTTGTGTTTGTTGTGTTCCCAGGTTTAGTTGCTGTTTTTTAAAGGAAAAAAAAACCAACCCTGGCTGTTATTTTTCACTTACCTAAAAGTTCTTTTGTGATTATAATTTATATTATTCAGGCTTCTAGCGACCGTACAGTAAATAACATTCTACTACCTTTGATTACAAAGAAGGAAAAAATGTGTTCTGGAAATTATGTATTTTGTGAGCACTCCTGTAAAATACAAGAAGAGCACTGGTTCCCTAAGGCCTTGGGATCCCACAAAATCTGAGATTCTTCCTGTTTATCAGATTTAAGTATTACAATGTTGGACAGGGGGGCAGGCTGGTGTATTGGGGAATAGTTATTTCAGGCAGGAACAATTGTGTTTGTAATGGGGCAGAGAAAGAATGATGACTGTAGTTTGGAGTCACGGGTCTGGAGAAATACGGGAAGCCAGAAAAAAACCCTTAAAAATCTTGGAAAATTATTTTCATTGTGCAGATACTATAATCCCTAAATAAATTCCAAGAGCCCCAGGCACGTCTATTCAAATATCCAGAGGAGGGTTTTCTGGACTTCCCTGTGAATATCCAACAGAGTTTGTAGCTTCAATGACATTTTAAAATAGACAGGCCATAGAAAGTTTGCAGGAAAAATCCAGCACTTTTCACCCAGCCTTTTTTTTTTTTTTGAAACACACCCCCAAAACACCTAATGGTACCCTCTCTTCCTAACATTTCTGAATGTGAAGTTAAGTATACAGGTATGGAGAATATCAATCTGTCAACTTTTCTTTCATGCTCTGCCCTTTTCATTTGAGACTAATAATGATGGGGAAAAGTTGACCAAAGATTCCTTTGATTGAGAATCTCTCTTTCGTAAGTACAGAGTATAAATCTTCTGAAAAGGGAAATATTTTGCCTGGTGTCTCTGTTCTCCTAAAAGCATCTGTACCAGAAACTAGTGTCCATAGAGTGGCTAAACAGACAGTTCAATAACTAATCAAGAGAGAAGGATGATGCTTGTATGCTCTTCGCACTTCCTGTATCAGGCATTTCATCTTTCAAAATTAAGAGAAAAATATTGTGAGGCCAGAACTTAGGAGGCAAAGAAAATACCCAACAAAACTCAACCCAAGACTTTAGCTAGAATAATCATATGTATCCAAGGAAAAATTAATCACTAAAAAAAATCTCAGCAGTGGATGTGACAAAGAAAAACAAATCAGTTGGTAATATAGACAGACTATATAGGCCAGTAAATCCTAAAATCATAGAATGGTTTGAGTTGGAAGTGACCTTAAAGATCATGTAGTTCCAACCACCCTGCATGGGTAGGGACACCTTCCACTAGATCAGGTTGTTCAGAGCACTGTCCAGCCTGGCCTTGAACACTTCCAGGGAAGGGGCTTCCACAACTTCCCTGGGCAACCTGCTCCAGTGTCTGACCACCTTCACATTAAAGAATTTCATCCTGAAGTCTTATCTAAATCTCCTCTCTTCCACTTTTGATCCATCACCTCTTGTCCTCTCACTACAAGCCCTTGTCAAAAGTCCGTCCTCAGATTTCCCATAAGCTCCCTACAGGTACTGGAATTTGAGGTGTCCCAAGAGCCTTCTTTTCTCTGGACAGAACTACCCCAACTGCCTAAGCCTGTCTTCATAGGAGAGATGTTCCAGCCCTTTGATCCTCTTTGTGACCCTCCTTTGGACTCAATCCAGGACTTCCATGTCCTTCTTATGTTGGGCACTACAGAATTGGACACAATACTCCAAGTGGGGTCTCATGAGAGCTGAGTAAATGGGGAGAATCACCTCCCTTGACCTGCTGGCCACACTTCTTTTGATGCCGCTAATGACACAGTTAGTTTTCTGGGCTGCAAGCACACATTGCTGGCTAATGTTGAGCTTCTCATGCACCATCACCCCCAAGTCCTTCTCCTCCAGGCTATTTTCAATCCAATCTCCACTCATCCTGTCATCGTGCTTGGAATTGCCCTGACCCAGGTGCAGGAACTTGCACTTGGCCTTGTTGAACTTCATGCAGTTTGCACAAGCCCCCTTCTTAAGCCTGTCAAGGTCCCTCTGGATGGCATCCCTTCCCTCCACCATGTCAACCTCACCACACACTTTGGTGCCATCAGCAAACTTGGTGAGGGTACAGTCAATGCCACTGTCCATGTCACCAACAAAGATGTTAAATAGCACTGGCCAGAGTACCCAGCCTTGGGGAACGCCACTCGTCACTGGTCTCCATCTGGACATCGAGCTGTTGATCACCACTCTTTGAGTGTGACCATCCAGCCCGTTCCTTACACAACGAGTAGTCCATCCATCAATTCATTTTGTTCCAGTTTGGATACCAGGATGTTGTGTGGGACAGTGTTGAAAGCTTTGCACAGGTCCAGGTAGATGAGGTTGGTTGCTCTTCCTTTGTCCACCAATGTCGTGACCCCATTGTAGAAGGCCACCAAATTAGTCAGCCAGGATTGGCCCTTGGTGAAGCCATGTTGGCTGTCACCAATCACCTGTTTGTTTTCCACTTGCCTTAGCAGAGTTTCTAGGAGGATCTTCTCCATGATCTTGCCAGGTACAGAGGTGAGACTGACTGACCTGTAGTTCCCAGGGTCTTCCTTTTTTCCCTTTTTGAAAATGGGGGTTATGTTCCCCTTTTCCAGTCAGTGGGAACTTCACTGGACTGCCAGTACTTTTCAAATATGATGGACAGAGGCTTTGCAACTTCAGTGGCAATTTCCTTCAGGAGCCCTGGATAGATCATAGAATCACAGAATCATAGAATCATAGAATCATAGAATCATAGAATCATAGAATATGCTGAGTTGGAAGGGAACCATCAGGATCATCGAGTCCAACTCCTGTCCCTGTGTAGGGCACTCCAAGGATCACACCATGTGTCTGAGAGCATCATCCAAATGCTTCTTGAACTCAGGCAGGCTTGGTGCTGTGACTGCTTCCCCAGGGAGCTTGTTCCCGTCCTCAACCACCCTGTGGGTGAAAAACCTTTTCCTGATATCTAAACTGAACCTCCCCTGATCCAGCTTCCTGCCATTTCCCCAAGTCCTGTCATTGGTCACAGGAGTGAAGAGATAAGTACCTGCCCCATCTCTTCCCCTCATGAGGAAGCCATAGACTGCAATGAGGTCACCCCTCAGCCTCCTCTTCTGTAAACTGAATAATCCAAGTGACCTTAGACACTCCTCATAATTCATCCTGTCTAGACCCTTCACCATCCTCATGGCTCTCCTTTGGGCACTCTTCAATAGCTTGATGTCCTTTTTATATTGTGGTGCCCAAAATTGCAAGCACTACCCAAGGTGAGGCTGCACCAGTACAGAGTGGAGCAGGACAATCACCTCCCTCAATCAGCTGGCAATGCTATGCTTGATGCACCCCAGGACATGGTTGGCCATCCTGGATGCCAGGGCACACTGCTGGCCCATATTCAGTTTGCCATCAACCAGGACATCACCAGCAGGGATAAAAAGTCACCATCCCACTCTACTTGGCGCTTGTCAGACCACATCTGAAGTATTGCATTCAGTTTTGGTCCCTGCTCTACATAAAGGATGCAGACAGGCTGGAAAGGGTCCAGAGAAGGGCCACAAGGATGATCAGAGAACTGGAGGACCTACCATATGAGGAGAGGCTGAAAGAATTGGGTTTGTTCAGCCTTGAGGAAAGAAGGCTTCAGGGTGTCACGGTCCGAGGGAGTGTTTGGTGTGTGTGTGTGGCTTGATGTGATGTTTAATTAAGACACTCACACCTACGTGAACTACAATCACACTATTCCAGGTGTGTTTCCTCTCATGCTGTCCTTGCACGCCTTTCGCCTTGTCCGTTGCTGGCCACTTCCCTTGCAGGATAGCGGAACCGCAGCTCAGGACTCTGCACTCGCTTCGTGTTATTTAACACATCTCACTCACACACTGATCAAGTGTATTTCCCCTTCCCCCAAAACCGTGAGTGGGTTCAGATAGCCTAACCCTTCCAACTAATGGTCTCCTGGACACCTGCCCACCACAGGACAAGCACACACTGTTACAGAGATGGATGAGAAGACATAGGGCAATTTAAGTGTCCTTATTTTACTTAACAACAAGGTATAAGCACTTAAACAGAATATGAAATGGTGCAAGCAAGAAGAGCATATGGAATGCAATGTAAAGTAACCCGGGATAAGGCGCCAAGGTAAGTATAAGGGAAGTGACTGTGGTAAGAGGAGGGAGCACTAAAACCTGACACTTCCCCCACAAAGTGGGGGGTAGATGCAGTGTATGTCTAAGGGGAGCACTAATACAGGTGAGGAAGAAAAGAAGGGGAAATGATCCTTATGGCTCCCAAGTCAGGTGGAGTTGGGGATCAGCCCCGGCTCTTGATGATGTTGGCTGTGGTGGAAGGCTGCAGTGGCTCCTCTAGGGTCACCTACTTCTTCTGAGCAAGCGTTAGGCTTTTCAGCTCAATAGCCCTAAAAAGGGCTGTTTAGCCTTTGCTCTAGCTCTGTTCAGGCGATGCTCCTCATGGTAAGGTCATGGTCTGGGAAGTAAGCGGGCATCTTCAGGAAGTAGCACACTGGTCCGGTGACAGGTAGCAGCAAGAAGAGGCAGGTCTTTGCTGAATCCCTGGAGCAGCTTGTTTGAAGGAAAATTACGAGCCGAATCTCTGGAACAGGTGACTTCTCCAGGGAAAGGTAAACAGTTTGCCAGAGTGCAGGCACTTCTATTATAGTTCTTAAGTGCCTGCAACACAGTCCGCGAGTGGTCCGTTTGGGATCCTGTCTATTTGTGTGTCCATTTAGACCAATCACCACAAGGCAGTCCCTTCGCTGCTTGCCACTATGTTGCCATTTTCCCGCCTTGAATTCCCACCTAAAGTCCTAATTTAGGTCAGCCTAAGGTGCGGTCGTGTCCTTTAGTGTCCTTGGCGGCCATTTTATTTCCTTGATATGTATATAGTGATAACAGTATATAAGAGCCATTATATTGTAAAGTCCTGACCCTAACACAGGGAGACCTTATTACAATGTTTCAGTATTAAAGGGTGGCTACCAAGAAGATGGAGACTTCCTATTTACAACGAGTCACGTGGAAAAGACAAAGCGTAATGGGCACAAGTTGCTCCTTGGGAGATTCCAATTGGACACAAGAGGTAAATTTTCAGCATGAGGACAATCAAACATTGGCATCGTCTCCCAATGGAAGTGCTAGATTCCTCACATTGGACAGTTTTAAGTCTCAGCTTGACAGGGTGCTGACCTCATATAAATGATAGTATTACCAAAAAAGGTTGGACCAGGTGATCCTTGAGGCCCCTTCCAACCTGGCATTCTATGATTCTATTCTAGTCCATTCTAGTCACTCTCTGTAGGCCTTGTTTTCACACTTGACTGTGTCCAGGAGCACCTTGCTCATCCATGCAGGCCTCCTGGCATTCCTGCCTGCCTTTCTCCTCATTGGGACACATAGCTCATGGGGATGGAGGAGGTGATCCTTGAATATGGACCAGCTTTTTGGGGCTCCCCACCCCTCCAGGGCTTTGTCCCATGGTATCCTACCAAGCAGATCCTTGAAGAGACTGAAGCGTGCTCTTTGGAAATCAAGGGTAGTGAGCTTGCTTTTCTACTTCCTCACTGCCCTAAGGAGCCTGAATTTGGCCATGTCAAGGTGGCTGCAGCCTAGTCTTCCACTAAGTTTTACATCATCAACCAGCCTGTCTCTCTTGGTGAGAGCAAGGTTACTATCTTGATGTGGTTATCAAGTTAAACAAGTTCTCCTAATGATATTTATTAAGAAAGGGAAGGTCTGAAGTGCTTAATATTTTCAGATTCGCAGAAAATGAAAAAGGAGGATCGTATAATTGTTTTTCATTGTTCTAATCAAACAGAGGAAGTCATGCTTATTTATGCAAGTTGATCATTTGAGCCTTAGCTCAAACTGTCCTCAAGGTTCTGAAAGACTCATATGTCCAAAGAAGGAGTAAAGCTAATTCAAGTTACAGCTGGAGAGAGGATCATACAGGATTCCTCTCAGTGCCAGAGATCAGATTTAAATTATGACAAATTCTTCTTGCAAGAAACTGTGCTCTTGATTTTCTCATCAGTGAAACTGGATCTTGACAAGACCACAATTCCCCAATAACAAAGAGGATGATTCTAACATTATTAGTTTGCAGTGGCTGTAAATATAAATCACTGTGGTTTTTTAAAGTTATAGATAACTTTGTGCTGGTTTGGTTTGGTGGCATCTTTGGTAGTGGGGGAAGGGCCCCAGGGGTGGCTCCGGTAAGAAGCTGAGAAGCTCCCCTTGCTCCAAACCCAGCCAAGGAGCCGTTAGAGGGACAATAGATGCATCTCTGCCATCAACATATGAAAGAACTGATAAAAGAGCTGAGCAGAGTGAGCACTTAGTAGGTAGAAAAGAAAGAAGAGTTTAGCTGGAGAGGTGAAAGGCAGTGCTGGGGTGAAGATACTGATGGTTTATGAGGAAGAAGGGGAAGAAGGTGCCCAAGCAGAAGTTCCCTGCAACCTATGGCGAGATGGCAGGCTGTCCCCCTGCATTCATGGAGGAACGTGGTGGAGCATTCCCTGGGGGCGCCAGGAGGGGTGAACTCAGCCAGTGGACTCGGATTTTACTGCCAGTGGACTTGGATTATGCAGCTGTGGAAGACCCTGGTGCCAGGGGAGGTGACTGTTCCTGGAGCAGCCCTTGACTCTGTGGGAAGCCCATGCTGGAGCAGCTTGGCTCTGGACCTCATAGGAAGGACTCATGAAGGAGAGGTTCATGGAGGACTGTAAGGAATCCTTCTTCCTGAGGATGAAGGAGCAGCAGGAACCACCAGACTGTGAACTGACTCTAAACCCCATCCCCTGTCCCCTTGTGCCAGTGGGGGGGAGGAGGGAGAGAAATTGGGAACAAAGTAATTTGGGCCTGGGAAGATGGGAGGGGTGGGGTAACGTATGTAAGCCCTGCTCTTTGTTTTGTCTATGTCCTGTGTGTGTTTGATTAGTGTGAAACTAAATTATTATTTTTTCCCCAAGTTGAGTCTGTTTTGCCCAGGACCTTAATCAGTGAAGAACCCTCTCCTTGTCCTTTGTCTTGACCCATGGGGCCAGGGCTGGGGGGGGGAAGTTGAGTGAGTGGTCATGTGGCTGGTTCTTTGTTGTCATGTTAGGCCCAAACCATGACATTATTGGCGAGCTAGGCAGGAGAGAGACAAGAAATGACAAACTTGAATAAACATATTTTCTTCTAATATATTATAAGAGTGGATTTATGGGTACTTACCTCTGTAACAAATACTCATGTTCCCTTTTAGCTGCAATGTTTAGAAATGCTGCATTTGTATGTATGAAAAATAAACAAATCTCATGCAGTTCTATGAGACCTGCTTATTTCAAAACATAAAACATGAGCATTTCACCTAGAGCAGCATCAGGGCTGTGATCCTAACAGCTTATGCAGGAAGTCATAATTCTGGGAGCAGAAAATTAAACTGCTGCCATACTTTCCTGGCCAAGCACTCGCTGACGCTCCAGGAGCAGGTTCAACGTGCAGAGGCAGGGCTTCTTGCTCCCATTAAGCATTTAAACAATCTGTCGCCAGTGTTGAAATCTCTGTGTTGGCATCTGTTGAATAGCAGATCATTTGCAGGGTTGTATGTCATGGGTTTAGCTCATCCCAGTTTTGATAATCTCTTTATTCCCTGCATGCCTGCCGTGATCTGAGATCTGCTGACACAGAATTTCTGTGGTACATAACTTCCATCTCAAGACACAGAATGTGGCTTTAGGGCTTGTACTGCTTTGTACTGCTTTAAGCTTTCCTGTTTTGAAGTTCATTCCCACCTGATGAGGTTAAAGCTCAACTGTTGTTTTGATACTCAAACACTTCTTTCTGGCAAAGGCTTATTGTCACTGCTTACTCTACAGTGAGTGGAAACAAGTTTCCAAATCTTATTGTGGGACTGGGACCCAGGAAAGCCTAACCTTTAATCTCAGGTGCCATAAATGTTATCCATGGCTTGGCTATGAAAGGTCATGTCATCACATGGATTCTACACTCTTGGTTTCCTCCCTAGCAGAATAGGTATTGCATCTGATGAGCATTTCAAATAACTGATTTGCCATTTTGGATATAGAATGTTTTGTTCATCTACTGGTGACAAGAAAAGTCACTTTTATGTTAAGGTAGCACCAGACCTCTGAGGGAGTGTTAAGATCCAAATTCACACATTTTGTTAAATGTTTTCATTGTTTTCCTTGGGTGGGGTGCCCTGAAATGAGTGAGGACATGTTTTTTAATAAATACCACTGTCTTTACAATTATGTTTAAAGTATTTGTGTATTCTACCTGGTTTTGTAACCTTTATTGCATTTCTAAGCAGCCCTTTTGTCAAAAGATTGGTAATCCTGAACAAAAGGCTCTCATATAAACAGAAATTCTCTTAATTGTCCCCTAGACCAGCTTGCAGCCTTTTTATGTGGCTTACCTGTGTGATTTCCACGTGTGGCTTAGTTGACCCATTTAGGGAGGGGATCTTCTGACCTAATATATGTATTCTGTTGGCAGGTAAGGCCTGGTAATATACATTCCTGGACAGCAAGAAGGTTCACTGGGAGGCTGTGGTAGGGACACTTTTTCTTATTCTGGCTTTACAGAGCCAATGATTGTGGTTCTCTTACAGGGTACTTCCCAAATCAGCGCATAGAGGACCCAAGTCCATGATTGTGACTCCCAGGTGACAGAATAATGCTAAAAATAATGGGAATGAAGAATGTGGAAGAGATGTGGCTATTATCTACAGTCTGAACACTGCAAATTCAAGGAATTCAGGCTTACTCTCCACATGTCCTGAAGCAAAGTGCCAGAGTCTTGGGCTGTCTGAAAATCTGGTGCACTATGTGTTTAAAGACTCACCGTTGCAAAGCCTACAGAGATCTTAACGTTTGTCAGTTACCCAATAAATGCGCTAAGAAAAGCTAAGTTAAAAGCATATAACATAATTTATCTGACAAGATCCAAATGTAGGTTACAAGATGCCAGTGGTAATAGAAGCAAGTTAGCAGCAATGAAAAAAGGAAAAAAATTTGCCTACCTACTGGATTAGATCCATAAGGGTCTTTTACTTATATTGTCCAGCTGATAGTTGATTATGAAGCTTCACACCTGCATGACATAGTCTGTAGTTCTGGGACCAGTCCTTATACATCTACTTTCCATTTACAGATGATAGAAAGGATTTGGGAGATCATGTTTTTTTGTAATGATCCAAATGTATGATATTTGTCTGTATCAATGTCCTAACCCTTAATCAGGTAAAAGTTTGAGACTTCCAAACTATTTTATGCCCTTTCCAGGAAAATGTTAATGACTCTCCTCATGAATAGGTGTGGCTATCACCTGCCCAGACAGCAAACAAAGTCAGCTAACAACTCATCTGGTCCTGGGCAAATGTTTAACATATTGCAAGGCAGAAAAAATTTCTCTGGGTGTGGCAGTGTTTAAATGCCAGAATAAAGCATTTTATATATCACATTAATTTATCACTTCCTAAATGTGCCTTATACCAGTAACCAATCTCATTAACTGAGTTTGTCAAATGTATCATATCATATGCTCTCATACAGTAATAACCAGTATCAGGAGTTAACCAAATTGGTCCTACCTACTTCCAACATTTTGAAGGATACAAAGACAATAATTAACTGTAGCTATCATTCCTGGCTATAATGAACTGATCTTTTCAAATGCACAGTTGTTCTCTTTATGTCTTTGCTATGCTAAGAATACTGTTTCTCTATCATTCACAACAAGCAGAAGTATAGGAGAGATGAGAGAAATGCAACAAAGATGAAAAAGATCAGCTAGGTGGTAGCACTAAGCAGAAGTGCAGGGGAGTTAAAAAGAATTTGAAAGCTGGACCTCAGTATAAGTAAGCAGTTTGAGGGAAGAGGAAATAGAATGAACATAAAAGGTAAAAGAAATTAGAACAGAAGTATTTTTAAAGAGCTGCATAAGAGGCATGTTCATAACAGGGAATAAGGTTGAAGAAGAAAACAATCCAGCCGGTAAAGATGAGAATAAAAAAAAGGACTTGGGAGGAAATGAACTTTGCAACATGAAAAGAAGATGAGAAGAACAGCAGCATCGAGTTGACATTGTTCTAATTAATTTCTGCGGAGTGGTGAGTGTTTCTAGAAGTTCCTGGCAGTAAGGTCAAAGGAGGAACTGAGAGCATTTTGTCTAAATGTGAAAACTCACATAGGCTCCCAAAAAGCCTGGGATTTCCATCTGCTGTGGCATTTAAGGTTCTGCTTTCAGAGTCCAAAGTGGAGATCCTGAAGGTAAGCACAGCAAGTCCTAACTCAGATGAAAGAGCAAATGAAGATCTTCCCTGTGAGATTTCCTACAACCCTGTATTCTGCTCCCTATCATCAGTCATTAATTTCTACTCACCTGCTAGATCTTACAGAAGTGCTATCTTTCCAGAAGGAAGAATTGCAGAAGGAAGGCTGAATGAGGAATCCTGCCACCCCAAGTTTTCCCACCAGAAGAGTCAGGGACATGGCAGTGTGTTGGGGAGTTGCTCATGCTGAGAAATAAGGTGAGGGATCTGGGAAAGTGGAAGAGTTGGTTCTTTTGTTTCTTTTGATGCAGCTTAGGATATGGTTGGCTTTCTGGACTGCTCAGAGGATGATTTGACACTTCTCAGCCATCAGACAATTGCATGGCCAGCAGGCCAAGGGGGGTGATTCTCCACCTGTACTCTTATGACACCCCACCTGGAGTACTGTGTCCTGTTCTGGAGCGCCCAGGATGGGAAGTATATGGATCTGTTGGAGCAAGTCCAGAGGATGGCCACGAAGATGATTAGAGAGCTGGAGGATCTCTCCTATGAAGACTGGCTGAAAGAGTTGGGGTTGTTCAGACTGGAGAAAAGAAGCTTCCAGGGATACCTTAGAGCACCTTCCAGTACCAGAGGGGGCCTGCAGAAAAACTGAGGAGGGACTTTTTATAAAGGCATGTAGTGACAGAACAAGGGGTAATGGCTTTATAGTGCTAGAGGGTAGATTTAGGCTAGACATTAGGAAGAACTCTTCACTATGAGAGTGGTGAGACACTGGGACAGGTTGCCCAGGGATGTTGTGGAAGCTCCCTCCCTGGAAGTGTTCATGGACAGGTTGGATGGGGCTTGGAGCAACCTGGTTTAGTGGGAAGTGTCCCTGTCCATGCAGGGGGGTTGGAACTAGATGATCTTTAAGGTTTCTTCCAATCCAAACCATTCTATGGTGATTCTATGAATCAGCTTCTATTTTTACTGTTCATCCCATACCACAAACCATTCAGCAACAAAAAGTGAAAATTACATTGAAAACTGAGATCCAGAGTTTGTAATTTTGCAGGTTTTGAGAAGAAGCAGCAGAGATTATTTTATATAAGCCAGCTTCCCCTCCTCAATATAACTTCATCAAAGTGCTTTATTATATTATCACTTGTGTTTGTAATGTTTTCTAATATTGTACTGACTTGTCTGAATCACTTTGAAAACTAAGGCTGCCTCCTTCTGAGACAAATCCAGGCCACATTAAAATTCATAAACTGGCAACCAAAAGCTTTGAGCACTTTTTCCACTGACACTGAGAAATGCCCTTCTTTGTCCTGATAACATATTATTTATGGATAGCATAATATGGATAACACATCCATAGGCAACTGTTTTTTTATTGATAACATTTAGAGCTCACTGTGAAAGAAGCTGATTTTCATTGAGTTCTGTGACACAAACTAGTCAATGGTATCTCAAATCAGCACCACTTCACTGTTTAATTGAATTCCTTTGGTAAGAAAAAAGTCATGTTAACGTTAATTGCAAATCTATGCTGACACAGTAACAGTCTGATCTTCTCAGGTAGCATGCATAGGACTCGGTTGTATATTGTCACTGCTGATTGCATGAACTTTCCCTCATTTTGGGGGAGTATAGGGGAAAGCAGGAAGATAATTATTTATCTCTGCCATTGAGTTAAGCTGAGCTCATGTTACACAATTTAATAACAGTTATGAAGTATATTTGGGCATTGCGTTGGTTTTGTTTGTCATTCTGCCAAATATGACTGGGAATCATGACATTTTTCCAATATAATTCTCAAATTCAATTAGAAACTCAAAAATTCATATGCTTTGGTCTAAGACGAAAACAAATTTTTTAAGACCACATATAATCTCAGAAATATAAGAATTTAAATATTATAATAATTGGCAGCCACACCAGGGATAATCAATCAGTAAGCCTTTGCAGGCTTCAATATAGAAAGCATTTAAAACTTCAGCAGATAAAATCAACTAGGGTAACATGTTTGCTTAGAAGTTCGTGTAAACATTTGTAAGATACAGTCTTCATTTAGAAAGGTGTAGAATCAGACTCCTTTGGGCAAAGTTAGCACTGCAGGTACTCTGTATGAAACATTAGTAATGGATCAGTTGGCCATCATTTTAGTGTCTTTTAAATATCACACAAATGCGTCATATAATATAGATATCAATAAAACCTTCTAATTAAGAACTGGTATTTAGCTTAAGGTTTTCCTCAAACTAAAAAAATATTTATTTGGTTTAGGCTGGATTTCTTTACCCACATAGTTTTGGTTGTACATCCAACAGGGGATTTTTTTTCTGATATCTGCTGAAGCTGGTGCAAATTCTGGTGACAATGAGTATACTTGAATTTATCTGCACTAGTGGAATATCTTTCTAGACAGAACTTTTTTAAAAGATGGCAAAAATATTAAGATCAGCTGGTTTCCTGAGGTGGCCACACTTTCAGGTAATTTTATTCACATGACAAATACGTAATTAGGTATACTTACATTTCATTTCAGCAGCGTAATTCCAAAAACACAAGCCCAAATACTGCTTCTATATTAGTTCTTCAGCTCTCTGGTGTCTGCCCTGGCCTTCTATGGTGTGTTGTACACAAACAAAACATTCCTTGGACATCCTCCCTTCTATGAAATCTAAGAGTAAACAAGCCAAAGTGTTAAATTTGTAAACAAAGCAGTTAAATACACTACTGTTGATCTTAATTACAAATGCGATGTTGTTTATTACTACTCAGAAAAAGCAGCGTATAAATGGGAAATATTAGATTTGATATTAAAAAATTAATGTACTTTTTTTGAGTCTTACCTTTTATAATAAGGCTCAAAGCAATCCCATTATAGCATGAATTCCCTAGTAGATTAGATGGTGACTTGCTTTTGTAAAAGGTCTAGCAAACATAAGTTACCTCTAACTTTTATTAAATATGTCTTCAAAATCACAGTAAATACATGACAAGGGTACTTTGTTATTGAAATCTTTATGCCTTCTAGATTTGATATATGAACTCAAACCCACCCAACATATTTTTTGTAACTCTGTGTTTGGAAAATCAACTTAAAGATGGTGACAGGTTGTAGTAAATGGGTTTCCAGCCAGTTTGTCAAACAGGAATGTTTGTACTTATGGTAGCTGGCAGTCAAATTTGCTCTGGTTCTCAGTCACAAAGTTGTGATAACCTAAGAAAGCCAAATAGTGGCAATAAGTTCAGAAGTTTTTGACCCTGACACAGACCCACTGCTCTTAAAAGTATATAGCCTGGTAAGGAATGCCCTTTACAGTATTTTTCACTCTGTCTCCAAAAGACTTTTAGATCTTTTGCTTTGATATCTGGAATGAATAATACCCAGCTTTGGATCAACCACGTTACTCTTCTTCCATGTAACACAGTCTTGTAAACATAAGTTATTTTAAGTCAATTATGCATTAGCTTTGTGAAGTTGGTGAATACTTGATGAAATGCTTTTTCCTTACTGAAATATTCATGAAGCTAATTTTCAACAATCAACAAAATCAAGTCTTGTTTTTGAAAAATAACTTCTTTCCATATCTGCATGTTGAATGCAAATAATAATAATAAAAACCACCCTAAAATAGAAGTGATCAGATTACCTTTTTTAGGTATTTGCTCCTGATTTGATGAGAATTTGGAGTCCCAATCAAGCCAGCAAGGGTATAGCTCCTTTATTATTACTTTGATTTCAGTTATCAGCCATCCGCATTAGAGAGTATATAGTGCTGAATTTTACACTGAATCTGGAACACAACCTTGACCATAGTAGGCACTAATATTTCTATGAGAGATTTAATTTAATATAATTCTCCAATATCTCCAAATCTTTTTTATGTTTCCTATTTTGTGCACACATACAAAAAGTTTATCTGGTTTCCAAAGTGCTCCGATTAATATTTTCACATTGCCTAGGGGAAAACCTGAACCAGTATTTCCCAGTATTAAGTCTGGTGAAGTCCATCAAATCACTGCAATTCAACCTAATCACTATTTTGGGGGTGGTGGTTTTAGTTGCATGTCAAATTTAGGCTGAGAATAAATTGAATTTGTAAAGGATTCTTTTTGTATGTCTTTTCTTATTTTGAACTCAGGAACATATTTTGAACTTTATTGATCATGAGATCCAAAAAAAGATTACAAATGCCTTGAGGCTAGCTCCTGTAGCACTCCACATTTTATCTGAGCACCCTAGCAGCTGACACAGTCTCAGTTCTAATGGAGGAAGAACTGTAATCATGTGTCATGGTTTGGACAAATGCACAGCGGCAGCCAAAGAAATGGGTGGTGAGGGAAAAGACATGGGACGGTGACCTCCTTATCCAGCTGGCAGTGGAGCTTGGGTGGCTTGGGAAAAACAACCCATGACTTTACATAACACATATCAGCTTTCAACGTGGTGTGTGCCAAGAAGCAGGCATTTGGAAGAGTCATTTGGCATTTGGAGAAAATCACAGCCTAACTGCTGAGCAAGTTGCTTCCCAGAACTATCAGGAAAGTCTGCAAAAAGAAGGATGCTGCAAACCCTGCTCAGGCAGGGAGCCAAGGCATGCTATTCAAGCACCTACTTCTTCTGCTGCCCTCAGATTCACTGTTTGAGGCTTCCTCAGGAACCAAGAGACAAGCAACTGTTTAGGAAGGACTCAAAACTGGCCTAGAGGAGAAGGAAGATAGTAGATAGGCTTGCTGTAAGCAAAATAGCTGAGTGGGTTGGAGTTCTCGCCCAAGAAAGGGGTTACTTGCCCTTCTCTGTCTGAGGCTATCAAAAACTTTCTTCTGCCTTTCTCCTAGAAAAGTGCTGTCAGCACCAGGCTAGCTGTGAAGCTGACTGGAAGCAAACTTCACCCTTCCTGTGTAAGCTTTTGTCCTGTAAAACAAGAAACATAAGAAGAACTAGGAACAAGAGAAATACTGTAAGAGGATACTGTAATGTGACTTGTTGCCAAAGATTAGGTGAGCTATAATAGTGCCCCACTGTAACGTGCATCTCCCAGAGGGCTCAGGCAGAAACCCAGCTTGTTCTTTAATCCTTGTCACATTGTTCAGCAGCTAAGTTTGACACAAAAAAGTGGTTCTGGCCATCTACAGCATTGCTGCTGTAGGTACCTGGGAATGTGGAAATCAGACAAGGTGCAGGGCAGCTCCAGGCTTTGCCAGCACCTGAGCTTGAAAGGTTTGGAGCTGAAGGCCCAAACCCAAACAGTGGCTTCTCAGGTGTTCTGCCTAAATCCTCATGACAGTTGTCCAGCAGATCTAGCTGTAACTCTTCTCAAAGATTTTTTTATTATAAATAAGTAAACACATTTTTTAAAGAAAGGGCACTTCACCCCCTTACATTAAAATCATTTTTTCTCACAAAAAAAGCTAAGTTGGAATATGAAACTTCCTGGCAAATTAGAATAAAATGTGTTCACCACTCAAAGACCCCTCACTGGAAAAAAAAAAAAAAATCACCTCAAAAAACCAAAAAAACCCCCCACCAACCAACCAAAAACCGAAACCAAAAACAAACAGAAAATGTCAGCTGTGAAATGGCCGGGTTAAACAAAACAAGTGTAATGCTATTTTGTCCCTCTTCAGACTTACAGTTCACACATGATAGATCTGAACAGGCTTGGGGCGGGGAGCAGAAGGGGAGGCTACTTCTTAATTTCACTGCTTGCTTAAATAGCTGACCTTTTTCTCACTTGGCAGGATTTCTAGGTATCACTTCCTTATGTAGATAAACTGTTCTTTTGACTAACTTGTCTCTTCTTTAACAACAGAAATATTTTGGAACAGATAGGGAGCACAGCATAAACCTGAGCATGTAATAAACACAAATGTAATTTAGATAAAGCACTCCTGGTTAGACTGAGTCAGCTGCATTCTAGTTTTTTGACTGTGTTAGTTCTAGTGGAAACAAACTGAAAACACTGGCATGTTAACAGAGAGTGGTGAGAAGAAATAATCTGGGCCTTTCAGAGGGAGTAAAAGTGCAGTAAAGCAAGAGGTTTTCAACACGTTCCTGCAAGGCAACAGTCTTTCTAAGACTGAAAAGACTGGAGACTCTTTGTCCGTTATGGATCCACAACTGTTCTCTAATTCTTGAATTGTATTTTACTGAGCTCATGCCTGCAGTGCAAGATGTAACGTGTGTTCGACCTCTAGACAAACCTGTTTTTGTTCACCAACAGAGCACTGAATGGCTGGCTTCCCTCATTCCTTCTTTTGAATAAGTTTTGATTTTTGTTTGATCCTGTGCTTTGTTGGCATACTTTTATGACACTTTCATTATAAATTAGTGCAAATGTCCTTCTTTACAGAATGTATATAGGTAGCATTGTCAGTCTCTGGATACCGTATTCATGTCCGCATGTGGAAATTCAGAAATATATTAATGTGATGATGTACTACTGTCTTACAAACATTCCATGTAACTCTATATAGAAATAATTATCCTCTATTGAAAGTGGGCTTTTAAATTCAGTACCCTTTGGAAGCAGGTTAAGCTAAAAAGTAAAAATACACAATTTCTGTTAACATTGAAAGTTAACTAGGATTCAAGCAAAATGTAAATTTAAAATAAAACATCTTCTAAGCAGTTATGCAAGAGAATACTAAGAATGTCTCATCCAAATTTAATTTAATTGCCTTTAGAAGAGGATTTAAAAAGATGTCTTCTTTCATTGGTAAGTGTTCCACATTAAGTAATTGAATAAGAAATCTGGAGTATTTATTCTCAAAGTAAAGATATTTGCATAGTTTCACATGTGATAATATTTTGGTGTAGAATAAAGTATTCAATTTTATATATTTTAATTTGGACTTCTTCCCACTTATAAAGAATAGGGTGATTTGGCCCATTCTTGCCCCCATTTACCCATAAGAACAGCATCAGGAAGCCAGGTAACTGGGGTAATCCTGATAGATGATGTCAACTGTTAGTCGACTGTTTTTTGGAAGGAATGCTTAATCCTGTTCTTGTCATCCTCATTCAGGCAAAATCTCTTTGTATAATCCAGGGTAACTTTGCCTGTGTGAGATGTCAGGATTAGGCTCTGATATTAACTGCATCTCAGAGCTGCCTGCCTGAATCCAGTTTGCATTCTGTTGACAGCTTGATAGTGCAGTATACCACACACTATAATAAACAGGGTTTCAGCCTTTGGTTGATTGTTCTCTGAACCTATGTGAAAATCAGCCGTTCATGTCCTGATCTGGAGTCTAGTCCATGCTCTGCGTATCTTCTGCATAACTCATGCAGAGGATGTACTGTATCACTACAAAGAATGACTAATTCTTTCTCTATTAGGATGACTCATTATTTATGGTTCTAAAAAACACACTTCTGAAAGCATGGCTCTCCCTTAAGATTTTTTTTTCCTTCTTCTTTTCACTTTTTTCCTCTTTTTGTATTTACTATTTATCAGTCTAGGCAGAAGGACAACTTTTACATTTTTCATATAAGTTTTGCTGCACTATCTTCCTCTTAAGTATTGTCTGTAGATTTTTTACCTCCTACATAAAAATTTAAGAAAAAATCATTCAAACATCTAACACAATAAATAATTTAGCATCTGAAAGACATATTCTCTCAATGCTACAAGTAAAGCACAGTTGCACCTTACAACTACATACTAAAAAATTTTCTATCTCTTCTGGTTGATTAATCATGTCTTCCTTTTTTTCCACTGACTAGCTGCCTAAATTTTCATGCCTTTTGCAATTACCTTAAGCACAGACCTCCAAACCTCTGGTGTTATAACTGTCTATAGCTAATTAATTGCAGAATCAAACAGCTAGGTGTTGGGCCTTTGATAAAATTTGGGAAATTTATTTCTATATTTAAAACTTCCTTTGGACTGATGTATGGCTAAGGCATACAGCTGAGAAGTTTCAGTTTGCAGATTTTGCTTCTTTTCAAAACACTACATTTTATTCTCTATTGCATGGCACACAGAGAAGTTTATTGTGCATTAAGCCAATGTAATAATGCTATTGTATCTTTTGGCAAAGTCAGCCATTTTTAACAATAGAAATATTTTGAAAACACCAGCCAGCAGTACATTCTTGTGGCAGACACTTCAGTTTTGTGAAATAATTGTTTTTGTTTACTTTGTGTTGGAGCAGTGACTGCAAGCACATTTTTAAAATTGCCCTGTCATGACTTATTTTCTTTAAATAGTTATATTTTTAATGTTTGTGTGCCTTATGACGCCCAAACTGGCTGCATCATTAATTCCAGGTGAAAAGAACTACACATTTAGGGCCTACGCTATCTTTCTGTTAGATGGATGTTGGCACTTTGAAAATATGCCCCCTTGGTAACTGGGACAAGTAGTGATAGATTCTGGGGTATTACAAACAAATATGAAAGCTGCTGGATACCATAGATGCTAAGAAGAATTTATCTTCAAGCTTAGTTACTGTGTGTTGCTTCACTTCACAGACTTGATAGTGAGAGCACTCTGCAAGTACTCCAAATTTAAGCCCAGGCTTGTTTACATCCCAGATGCTCTGTGTTTACACAGCAAGGGGATGTAATGAAACAAAGTAAGTTGAAAAAAATAGGCATAATGTGAAATTACGTTTTCTTATAGAGTCCTTAAATATTTTTCTGGGTATATCTCCATCTTTTCTGTGTGAGGCTCTCCTTTTAGTAAAGATCCCAAATGGAAACTGTAGGCTATGGAGACTTCATCATTCATCTAGACAAGTATCTCCTTCCTCCTCAGCTGCCATTCAAGTTCAGCGACTGGTTATTGGAGGGGACAGTCTTTTCAGGGTGCTGTGGGTGTCAGCATCTTTCATGTGCCGGAAAGGGGAGAAAAGGTGTGTTAACATCCAGCATGTGAGCCAAGGTCCTCCTGGCACTTAAAATCATTGAGAGAAACTGCAGAGCTAAAAACACCTCCTGAAACTTTTCTCCATGAATCAGATCTTCCTTGGGATGTTTCTGGCCTGGAAAAAAATAAATTGCCTGCTACCTACACCCTTATCAAGACTGATCTCAGCTGCTTGGGAAGAGACAAGAACTCTAAAGAACAGATCTGCTTGACCTTCAGATCCTTTCAGTGCAAATGGCTTAATTTTTGCTATTTAGACACTTACTTGTCAGGCAGTGCTCTCAGAGACAGGAGAAGTAACTTACACTCAGAATACTAAAACACTGTTTTACATGTTTCTGCTGGTCATCTTAAGCAAGCAATCCACTACAGAAATAAGAAGTAGTGGGGAGGGAAGGAGAGAGGAGGGAAAAGGACAGGACAGGCCTGTCTTCCTCAAATAGCTCGCTATCAGTATTTGTCAGCTGAAAAAAAATCAGCTGTGTGTGCTAGCTTTCTTGGTAAGACAAGACCACTATGAAATGGGCCTACATTTGTTGGAGTTTCTTAGACAAACTGATAGCAAGGCAGAGAAAATAAAATGCGCTAAATAGCCTTGGCCTATGGAGGCAGCCACAAGCTGAAGGAGTCATCCTAACCTTTGGGAATCACCTGACAAAAACAAACCAGAAATCCCAAAAGCAGCTGGGGCATGCAAGTGTGTACAGAGGACTGGGTCTAGGTCTCACAGGGGTGCAAGGCAACACTGAGTAGCATGACATAGAGTATTTATCATCACAAGCTGAGCAGTGCTAGCACGGAAAAGGGAAATTTTACGGAGAGGGCTGAATTAGGATAATGAGTGTCTTAGTGAATAAGTCCAGGGCCTCTTCTTATGCTCTAAGGGCTACAGTGACAAAGCTTCACAGTGCTTATTTAAATGTTCTGAAGAGCAGCTGATGCGGTTTGTATTGTGATCTGCAAAGTTTATGACTGGCCATGAGCATTTCCAGCATACAGGTAGCAAACCTGCATGGCTGAAGCAGCATTTGTTGCCTGTATGCAGCTGTGCTTGCTATGCTCCTTTCTTTCCAACCCATTCTTCCTAATGGAGCCTACAAATGAGAAAAAGATACAAAAAATCTCATAGATCACTCCTACTGTGATCTGTTCAAAAGGAGGCTTGTGAACCTGGTCTAATAAAAAGTTAAATTAAAATCTCAGTGTGTGAATCACAGGGACATTTACTAGCAATGTACTCCATTCTGAACTTTCCCTGGCAATACACTAGGCTGTATGGATGACAGAATTTCTGACTTTGTCAGGAAAATTCCTTCTGATCTGCTTATGCTGTTCATGTTGTCTCCTATCATATTTTAAAATATTTTTTGTAACAAACAGGGTGAAAACTTTGAATAAGACCAGGGTTATGAGGACTGAGAAATATTTCAGTGGAAAATGTGCAAGCTGTAGAGAAGCCCGAAGTGAACATTATGCTTGATGAATGTGCTGAAATTCTTTGAGTGTACTCTAAATTGGCAGACAGAAGTGAAACAAATACACATAACGATATTTGGAAGACAAAGCTGTGTATCAGAAAGGAAAAAGCAGCAACTGCCTTACAAGATCAATGGGTTTTTTAAATGTATGTCTGTTCAGTATTTGATCTCTTTTTTTGTCTTTTTCCTGCATCTTTCTTACATCTTCAACTGTCTTTAATATAACTTATAGACAGATCTAAAATAACAAAATACTACTTCTTGTGTCATTTAAAAAAAAAAAAAAAAGTTTTTGCAACATGTATCCAATCCTAAGATTTTGCTTGGGTGGTTGATATTTTCTTGGCAGCTCATTTTCTATCTAGTTTAGTATATTCAAACATAGTGCTGGTTTGCTATCTTTACTCTGCTATTTTTGAGTTGGCTCAATCTATGTCTTAATATTTGCTTAGAGGCTTGAGTAACGTGCATGTCATCATGATATTCCATGTGTTTACATGCATTGCTCTTCCAGTGGTAGGGTAAGTCACTTCTGGGCATACTGCACATACTTATTTTTAATGCAAACTAATTCCCAGTATATTGGAGGAAGTCCATATGTCCCTAATCTTTTTTCTTCTGTAGAAGAAAGCTTTGAAGTTGCCACCTATGCATCCAGGTTTTAAACATGCACAATAACTGATAAGAATTAATAAAATTAAGCTTATTACTCACACTTTGGTGCTAAAGGTGTTTCTTTTTATGGCATATACTAATGAGTCTTGTTGTAATACTAATGCAGGAGGTGGTAATTTCACCTTTTATCCAATATTGCATAATTTAAAACATCCAATTAATGTCCATATGGTCTGGTTGAGTCTACCACATCTGCATGAAATTACCTTTCTGCAGTAGCCAGTGATACATCTCCGTAAATGATCTGGAAAGAATAAATTGTTTTGATACTTTTGAACTAGTAACTTTCAATTATTTTCTTTTACTGAGTTATGGGTCTGGTTAATTTTATGGTACTGATATGAGGACCTAGAGAGAGCGTTTTCAGGACACTGAGTGATCTGGGAGGAGTGGAACAGAGAGGGTTAAGTGTTTCCTCCCATTTCCTGCCATACTCTAAAAAGCCAGGACAACTGGAAGCCAATCCTCCTGATCTCACTGCTATAGCTGTTCAAAGCTGCTCTGCCTCCATTTATCTGTCATGCTTACAATGATCATCTCCGTTGACTGAAACAAAAACTTTTATGGCATTTAATGATGTCACTTTCATTCCTTTATTGACTCAAATCACAAGCTGCCAGATGTCCACCTGCCAGTACTGAAACAAACCTGATGTCTGCTAATTGAGAGCTTTATGCAGTTTTCCAATCTGTTTGCCAAATTATTTGAAGGTATTTTTAATATTGAAATGGTACGACAAATGGGAACAAACTTACTGGTTTGTCTTCATTAATGGTGACAGTATTCCAGCAAACTCATTCAGTTTTAACTGCCCCTCACTGCAAACATCATTAAAGATTCTAAACAGCTTAGAAGAAGATACTATTTCCAAAAGCTTAAAAATCTCACATGGGAATCCATCTGTGCCTATAGCTTTTTTTTTTTTTTTTTTTTTTCCCTTTTGACATATACTTAATTACCTTGCTAATTTCCTGATGCAGAATTTCTGTCTCCTGTCTAAGCTGCTACATCTAACTTGGGAGGGAATTTCCCCATCAGGAGTGATGCAGAGAATTATTTCTCTTGGTGGAAAAAATATAAACTTTGGGTAATATGTGGACTCAGTCACAACGGCCTCAATATTAGCTGACTTGTTTTTTGTGCTGTTTTGTTATTGTTGTAGTTGTATTTTTAATTCTTAACTGCAGTTGTTCTTTGTAAACTGTCAAGTCCTTGAGTCTGCTTTTTTTTTTTTCAAAGAAATCTCTCTCTGTGATGAGAGACTTGTTTTCATTGTTTTTTAATGTTACTGAACACTTTTGCTCCGCTTTTTTTTTTTTTTTTTTATTTGTCCACCACTAATCAAATAGTTGAAGAGCCATTATTGAATACTTGAAGCATTTAGTTGCTTGGTGTCTAAAAATATCAATATGGACTTTTATCCTGAAGCAGAGAGGATAAATTGAGATGGAATAATACCTAGTTCTACAGGTCTGCAGTTTAGATCCTGTATGCAAGTGATAATTATAAGACATAAGTTAAAAGTAATTAATGGACAAGTGAGAAGGAGTTACGTTATCTGGAGCATACAGCGCTATTGCCATTTTAGGAATGTTTCTTCACAGACAACTTCCCACTGTTTTGGGCTACAAAATCTGGGCAAATTACTTAGAACAGTGCTGTCTCATCTTCTTCATGGTGAAGGAAAGCATCAGAAAAAGTGTGAATCCTGTTGAGCTCAAAGGAGTGCTGTGAGTCTTGGCTATTTCACTAGGGCTTTGCAAAGTGGATTGAAATATTTGACTAGGAAGTGGCACTAGAACGAGAACTATTCAGGTCAAATTTTGGATCAAGTATTTGCACAGCTGAGAGAACAGTTGTATTACCTCCTAATGATCCTATTGAAAATACAACCAAAACCGGGTGCTTTCATTTTAAAACCAATTAACCAAAGGCAACACCAGAACTTTGCAACACCAGAAATCAATGGTACGAATGCAGCCTTTCAGGATTTTTGCACATCACACCAAAGCTTTGGGACCAGTCTGATCATTGCTGGTACAGCCTTTTCAAAGAGGACAGAAACTAGGGAACAGCTTCCAGTATTAACTACATTTGTCTTAATTTCTCCCATATCTAAGAACTATTCTGTACTACAAGGCTTAGATGAAGAGATGGAAGGCACTCACTCAGAGCTGACAACAGCCTGCATACCAGAGGATACGACAGTCTTGCATTCTCATTTTGTGCCCAGATAAACTGCAGATGCAATTACGATACGACGTTCAAGTAAAATGTATACAGTAGCTGAATGAATTCAGTAAATACTTCACAGATCCTTCTGTTATTGCTGACTTCAATTAGTTCTTTACACGCAGGTGCAGTGTGCTTTTTCTTCCAAACAAACATCAATATTTTCTATAGACGATTGAAGTGGCAACAACACTTGCCTTTTTCTAATAGTTACAACACTGTTTTCCAGGCTTGTGGCTCGGCTACAGCGTTGCGAAAGAGCCCCTAGGCAGGAAGGCTGCAGAGTTCAGTCATGCCAGAAGTAGAACTGGGTCGCCAGGCAACCCTTGCCTGCTGAGAGAGCATGCGCTCATTGCAACACCAAACCTACCTCTTCCCCTCTCTCTACCTGCCCAGGTCAGACCTGGGGTGCTGTACTTAGGATGCTGCTGTTGGAGCCAAATGTCTAAAAAAAACAGAGTGTGCATGCATGCATGCATTTAGGTTCACGTAGAATAGGGAAATTACATCTTTTCCTGATCTTTTATTCAGGTTCCACTTGAGGAGAGGCTGCCACTGCTTTCCAAACAATTCTAAACCATACAAAACCAAACCTGGTGGCAAACCTCCCTCTTTTACTTCGGTTCAAAACCATCAGTTGGAAAATTTTAAACCAGAGTTGTGTGTGAATCTCTGGCTTTTTAAGTTGGTCTGAACAAACTGCTGCTGCCCTTGCTTTCCAGAATATGTCATAAAATGTTTAAAAAAGAAAAAGAAAGAAATTTCCCAGGAAAAGTATAAACACTGAGATTGCTGCTCAGCTAAAATGCTGTGGCGTCTTTCTGCAGGGAAGGCAGAGGATATTGTGAGTTTAGCCTTTTGACCACTTTCAGGAAAAAAATGTGCCCAACCCATTTAACTACGTTTTAGTGTCAGCCTTCAACAGAGTTCCAAAAAAAAAGAGAGATGAAGGCTCCCTTCCCCTTCCTCCTTAGCACAAGTTTCAATTCAGAACAGGAAAAAACTGGTATTATCATGTCATCATTGTATGACAGAGAACTATATTTTATTTTTTTAACCTCCTTCTTGGAGGCATCTAAATACAACAGCCTCTTTAAAATGCTCAGCAGGACGTTTTCTTAATCCATGCACCACAGTTAGTTCACAAGAAAAGATGCATTTCTGATAGTGCAGCTGTAGCTGTATCTTAAAATCTAGATGCTAAGCAGATATGTGTGTTCAACTGGGCATCTTGTCCATGCAGCTTGCTCTTAAGGTGCAAACACTACAAGTCATAGAATTATAGAACCATAGAATGGTTTGGATTGGAAAGGACCTTAAAGATCATCTAGATCCAACCCCCCCTGAATGGGCAGGGACACCTTCCAGTAGACCAGGTTGCTCAGAGCCCCATCTGATGCTCCCTTGAACACTTCCAGGGATAGGGCATCCACAGCTTCCCTGGGCAACCTGCTCCAGTGTCTCAACACTTTCACACTACAGAGTTTCATCCTAAAGTCTCATCTAAATCTCCCCTCTTCACATTTTAATCCATTAACCCTTGCCCTCTCACTACAAGCCCTTGTCAAAAGTCCCTCCCCACCTTTCCTGTAGGGCCTGTTCAGATGCTGGAAGTCTGCTATGAGGTCTCCCCAGAGCCTTCTTTTCACCAAGCTGAACAACCCCAACTCTCTCAGCCTGTCTTTATAGGAGAGGTTTTCCAGCCCTCTGATCCTCTTCATGGTCCTCCTCTGGACTCGTCCAACAGCTCCATGTACTTCCTGTGTTGAGGGCTACAGAACTGGACACAGTACTCCAGGTGGGGTCTCACAAGAGCACAGTAAAGGGGGAGAATCGACTCCCTTGATCTGCTGGCCACGCATCTTTTGATGCAGCCTAGGACACAGCTGGCTTTCTGAGTTGCAAATGCACACTGCTGGCTCATGTTGAACTCCTCATCCACCACCACACCACCACTCCCAAGTCTTTCTCCTCTAGGCTGTTATTGATCCATTCTCCACCTAATCTGGATTTGTGCTTGAGATTGCTCCAACCGAGGTGCAGAGCCCTTCACTTAGCTTTATTGAACTTCTTGAGGTTGGCATGGGCCCACCTCTTAAGCTTGTCAAGGTCCCTCTGGATGGCATCTCTTCCCTCCACCATGTCAACCTCACCACACAGCTTAGTGTCATCAGCAAACTTGCTGAGGATACAGTCAATGTCACTGTCCATGTCACCAACAAAGATGTTAAATAGCACTGGTCCAAGCAGCCACTGTTGGGGAACACCACTCATCACTGGTTTCCATCTAGACATCGAGCTGTTGATCACCACTCTTTGAGTGTGACCATCCAGCCCGTTCCTTACACAACGAGTGGTCAAATCCATTGTTCCAAATCCAAATCATCAAACCCATTTTGTTCCAGTTTGGATACCAGGATGTTGTGTGGGACAGTGTTGAAAGCTTTGCACAGGTCCAGGTAGATGAGGTTGGTTGCTCTTTCTTTGTCCACCAATGTCGTGACCCCTTTGTAGAAGGCCACCAAATTAGTCAGCCAGGATTTGCCCTTGGTGAAGCCATGTTGGCTGTCACCAATCACCTGTTTGTTTTCCACTTGCCTTAGCAGAGTTTCTAGGAGGATCTTCTCCATGATCTTGCCAGGTACAGAGGTGAGACTGCCTGGCCTGTAGTTCCCAGGGTCTTCCTTTTTTCCCTTTTTGAAAATGGGGGTTATGTTTCCCCTTTTCCGGTCAGTGGGAACTTCACTGGACTGCCAGTACTTTTCAAATATGATGGACAGAGGCTTTGCAACTTCATCAGTCAGTTCCTTCAGGAGCTGTGGATGAACTCCATCAGGTCCCATGGATTTGTGCTCCTTCAGGTCATTCAGATGGTCACAAACCTGCTCTTATCCTACAGTGGGGAGGATCTTCCTTTTCCCGGTCCCTGCCTTTGCCTTCTGCAACTTGGATGGTGTGATCAGAGCCCTTGCCAGTGAAGACTGAGGCAAAGTAGTCATTGAGTACCTATGTCCTGCATGACCAGGTCTCCAGTTTCCCTTTGAAGTAGGCAGGCCCACATTTTCCCTTATCTTCCTATTGCTGACATATCTTCCTTGTTGTCCTTAACATTCCTAACCAGATCCAATTCTGTCTGTGCTTTGGCTTTCCTTACCCACTCCCTTGCTTCTCTGACAACTTGTCTGTACTTCTCCCAGGATACCTGTCCCTGCTTCCACTCTCTGTAAACGTTGTTTTTACATTTAACTGTGTCCAGGAATGCCTTGGTCCTCCATGCAGGTGCCCTGGCATTCCTGCCTGCCTTCCTCTTTGTTGGAATACATTGCTCCTGGGCATGGAGGAGGAGGTGATCCTTGAACATGGGCCAGTTTTCTTGGGCTCCCCTCCAGGGCCTTGTCCCATGGTACCCTACCAAACAGATCCTTGAAGAGACCAAAGTCTGCTTTCTTGAAATGGAGGGTAGTGAGCTTGATTTGCTCCTTCCTTGCTGCCCTAAGGATCATGAATTCAATCATGTTATGATTGTTGCAGCCTAGTCTCCCGTTAAGTCATAACTCCATGAGATTCCAGTCCCAAATGAGCAACTGAATTCTGCTAAAATAGAAATATGGTGTTTATTTTCTGCTGTGGAAGCACGGCCACACACTTGTCCCACTTGACATCCAATAATATCCCAACAGACTTAATGCTTGAAAGTAGTAGGCATTATTGCAAACAAAGACAGGGTTGGCATTGGGGGTTGTTTGACAGCAGGATGACAACACTCCAAGATCTTGAGGTCAGTGTCTGGTAAGCAGTGAGAAGTTTTGCTATAAGAGCAGCAAGCAGAACAGGTCTGAGGCATGCATTTGTCCAAGGAGGGGCATTGCACCAAGTTGGGTGTGCAGCTGCTTGGGTCAAGAGAGGAGGACCCGAAATTCCCTGTGTAACTGATGTGCAGGGCAGTGCAGGGAACAGTGCTGGTGGGGCTAGGGCAAGGTAGAGAAATAAGAAGGGGAGCAGGAGGTGTTCAATGTGATACAAGGGCTGCTATGACTTTGGGTTGTCCTAAAGGTGGTCACTGGAGTTGCCAGCAAGCTGTTTACCAGTGTAAATAAGGTCAAATTTGGAAAGATTGATCAGCATTTTGTGGCTGAATTGTCTCTTCTGTATTTAATAATATGCAGCTAGAGGCACTTTAAAAGTACATGAGGATTACATGTGTGTGTCTTCTGGAGTCTTCTCTCCGTTAGTAAAGATGTCATTTGCTTCCCGACTTACATTTGAACTTCAGAATCACCAGTAAAGGCTATGGAAAAGCCACAAAACAGAAAGAGAAACCTTGCATCTTTTCCTGATAAGGATGTTTTTTTAAAACAAGCAGCAAAGCTTACAACGGAATATCTGTGTCATAAGCATGATGGTACCATAAACTGCAAACAATTATCCTAGAGAATAATGGAGGATAATAGTATTTTCTATGCTTTTCTTTCTGCATTTTCTTTGTGGATTGATGTCATCATTATGAGTTGTCAGTTCCTGGGATCACAGCTAACGTCCTGGTGGTTTTGTTAGAAAGATAATTTATGTAATGGAAAAAGCTAATTGTTCTTTGGATTTGTCCATCATTGTAGAATTTTATGAAAAAGTTTGTAAGTGAATTTGAACCTTATCTTAGCTGCTTGGTTTTGTCCCTTGGTGCAACTAGCTTTATTCTCAGGTTAAACCATCCATGTAATAAAAATCCCTGCTTCCAGAATTAGCTAAGGGGTACTAACAAAAGCATTTTACACTGTAAAATGGAGAAGTAAAAGTACAGTAGTGGCAGCCTTCGGCTTTGTAAATGCTTTCATTGTGTTATCTTCAGCTTAACCAAAAGCATCGGTGGCCTCTGGTGACCTGTCAGCAAATACTTCCATTACAAAGAATAAAAGGCGAGGCCATCCTTTATCAGTTTTCTTTCAACATGTGCTTAAGAAAATAGCAATTGTCTCATCAGGCAAAATAAAAGCAAGGAAAAGTATAAACAAATGTTACCAACAGGCAATAGTATAATTGTTGGATGATTATGATACTGCTTATAATTCTGATTTTCCTGCAGTTGTCTTCAATCCCAGCAGCCTCATTTCTGGCAGGATCTGAACCTAGTGCTATTCAACAGTTTTCCCTTTAGTATATGAGGTAATTTGGTCTTCCAGTGACTGAAATATTTAAGGGATTTGTATAGTGACAGAAATAGATAAGATGTTTGAAGCAAGTGGCTTAGCTCTGTTTAGGAAAATCTCCGTGGAATTTAAGAGGATGCACTGATGTAATACAATTGGTGGGTTTAGTAAAATTCTTCTTGAGTAACATCTATGGTAAAAGTACAGCCTATTCCCATTACAAAGTCCTCCCCATCTTCTGACTCCCCACATAATATCTTTCCTGAATGAGTTAGAAACCTGCCTAGTGATGTAAATACTTGGAAAATCTATTTGTTGTCTTTATATACCTACTTATCACTGTGAAAATCACCAACAGATATGCCAGTGTAAGCTAAAACTTGACACAGTTGTGTAATTGTTTAAAAAAAAAAAAAAAAGTGAGAAGTAGCAGATTATCTGCTTGTTTACGCGCTATTTCTATCTTGCTTAATCATGGTACTCAAAGGAAAGTAAGAATACTAATAGTCTCTGTAGTACCGTGCCCCTGCACTTCTATGTCTTTGTGCAAATGCAAATACAAACACATCTGCATTTGCTGATATGGAACTGGATTGCACACACACACACTTGTAAAATGTTATTATTAAGGATCCATCCTAAAGCTAAGGCATACCAAAAAATTAACATTGCTGGGGCAACTTTAATTTGGTTTCCTGGTGTGTCTTTGCTACAACTAAAGCTGTTTGGGAATTTTTCTATACAATGTTTTTATCACAAAATGAGAGTCTATCAAAATCAAGACACTCGATGTATGCATTGCAACTTTGACAAAACTTTTCTCAAGCCCAGACTGGAATATTTATAATGAGAAGTTCAATTTAGGCTTGTTTAGACCAGGATTGTAAACCTGTTTTTTTCCAGGAGGGACCCCTAACTAGGCCACTTCCAGGTGATTTCCCAGACCTTGCCATTATTTTATTTGATGTCCACATATTTCCTAGTTTTCTGACTGGAGCCTCTAGGACCATGTTGCAGAAATTCTGAATGCTTACAGCTGTAGCTGTAGTTAGTGGAAACTGAGATTTGAAAATACAATCATAATCATAACAAAAAACAGTTTGCATATATTTAAAATTGCTTACCAACTTGGAATACCTCTGCCTCACTTCTCAATTGGAGTAACAATTCCTTAACATTGGTGCATCATTCCAGCACTATTATGGTAAGCACCACAGAAAAGCCCTCGAGGAAATCTTATCTTCTTTTTTTCAGAGCAGATTTGAATAGTGTTTGATGAATAACACATTAGGCAACAGTGTATTGAACAAGGAAGAAATAAATTATTAAACACCTACAGGGCACTGTCCTTCCTAAGTAATTGAATGAGGTAGAAGTTTTGTGAGAAGAAACCTCTAGGTGACTGTGTCACTATACATGATGGCAATACGTACCTATGACAGAGGTTGAATTAAGATTGTGCAGGCAGCCTTAGTGCTGGGATTTCTTAAATTCTGAATGCTTAACTTTGTTGTCTTTTAAAAGAACAGCATTAAGGTGGCTTTCTGTGGGCAACGCATGTATAATACACAGAGAAAATATATGCCAAGGATTTAACAGAAAGATTTTATTGGAATGAGTTTGGTTGACCTTATTAGTTCTAAACAATTATTAACTGGAATTACATTTAATTAATATATTTATTAAAGTTAAGGACCTTGATCTGCACAGGAGAAGCAATAATTTTGCCATTAGTATGTTTTCAAGGCCTCCAATCAAAGCCAAGATAAGATCTTTCTTGTAAACAAGCATAGCCCATACTTTCCCCCAACGCCTATTACCTGCTTGCTGGAAATTTGCAACAACTGTGGCCTCCTTTGAAACCAAGAGAAGTGCAGTGGGATTTGGGGTGGAATCAGGGACAGATGAGAAAGAGGTGAGGGTAGTTCAGGGAGTGGAGGTGCATTTTAAATTCAGGTGTCAGTGGCTCAGTCTCTAAAATTTGCCACCTAAGAATACCACATCAGTGATGAGTTACAAGCATACATGTAACACTGCTGGAATCTTCTGAATCTGCAGCTGTATTTCCCAATGTCTTGTGAAAATGGGCATTGTCTCTTCTTTTTTCTAATTAAAATGGGCAGCCCATATGGCTAATTATTCTGTGGTATGCCCAGGCTCCTTCATCCGGAGAATCAAAAATCTAACAATGTTTTTTTCTCAAGAACATAGCTTTAAACAGCCAACCCCAGAGTACTATTCCTTCTTCTATGTATTTAGAAGAAACACCCATCAAAAAACATGGAATCAGTGTTTAGGGGGAAATGAAAACAGAAGAGTGAGAGAAACAATGTTACAAGTAGCATTACTTCCAGTACAGTAGGGAAAGCTCTTCTGAGCAAACAGGTATTTCTATGAGACTGCTCTTACAAGACTGTGAAATGCCCCCATTGCCTCAAAGTAAATATGTTTAAGAATGAATTGTCTTTATTCAGCAGAGATCCATTATAGGAGATGGGCAGGGATTTCTTCGCCTTCTGTGAAAGCATAGGTTATTCATTACCCTCTCTGGAATGTTCATGAGAAAGTTACTTAATACTCTGAACAGCACTTACAAGGAAAAGGAAGGCAACTGTTATCACTTTGGCTGCCCTTGAGGGATGCTGTGATGATAACTTTCCTGTTTAAATTTGGGAAATACATAGCACACAAATGAATGAACTCCATTGTCTTTGAAGTTTCCTATGTGAGTCATGGTGAAGATTCTACATAATTACATTAAAATTACAGGGACAGGAATCAGCATGCAAACAGGCTATGGGCAAACATATAGTTATGTGATTCTATCATCTACACAAACAAAAATTAGCTCCCTTTCCATGCTACTTGCCATGCTCTCTGTTACATAAGTTAGTGATATTATCTAAATACATTTTCAGAACTTAGAAAAGTCTTGCCAGGAGAATAAATCAGTGTAAAAGCCTTACAGGATATTTGCTGAAAGCCAGTATTAGTGATTCATTTATCACCAAATCTGCCAAGCATGACTATTTTGGGGGGCCAAATACAGAAGCTTAAGCCAAGTACTCTAGCAACAGTAGTTTTGCATCACTATTCAGAAAACTTGCACTGTCTCACAATGTCGTTTTCACATTTGTAGTGTGGCATGGAGGCACATTAAACAGACACTGGTGAGAGAGCTGGAAGAGTGGCTGGGAAGTAAAAAGGCATTTAGAAAATGTTTGCTAAAAGAATAGAGGTACGACTATCTCTAATACACTTCAGAGCTTGTCTAATGTACACCAGTGTTACAAGGAACCCAAGCAAATTCAAATTGCTCTGCACACTTTTACTCCTGGCTAGCCTGACTGTTAGATGACTGTTAAATATTATTGATTGCTAGCAAGAGCTTCCTTCAGATCACCTGAAGTTTAAAGGGGAATGCAAATTTTTTTTTTTAACTGTCAGAATGTTTCTGAAGCCTCTTGATCCCTGTTACCCTAAGCATTTCATGGAGAGCAAGGAGGAGAGGGCAGAGGGAAGGAAGCATTGCAGAACAACCTGAGAGCAATTTTGACACTGACTATTGTCTGCTTTTGTTTATCACCCTTCTCTTTTCTTTGTTATGAAAGGAAGTCCAAGTCTTTCCCTGTGGTAAAGTACATAGTGATGTCTGATGGGCAACCAATACATATACTAAATGGACAGTTTTTAAAAATAAATTTCTGGTGTTCTCCAGCTTCTCTCTGAGTGCAAGCAGAGCAGCAAATACCAAAAGATTGAGTACATGTGCATTCTGTTTTTATCTTACAGACTGTTATAAATAAATAATACATTAATTTCTATTTAATTTCTTGATAATGTCAACAGACCAGACAGATTTTCAAAGTGCAGTCACAGTACTTTTCTAAAATTACTTCTAACTCTGCTCACTTCAAATTGGGGTTGTGTGTCTGCTGCAGAACCAGACTAACCAGAATCTAGTTGGAGTGGCTAGAGACAGCTACCCCAGGCCCATATTTAGGTATCCTAAGAAATGGTCTGATTTCCAAAACTGCTGAGCAGCCAGCAGCCCTAATTAAAGTCCAAGGGAACTGTCAGATATTTGGCACATTTGAAAAATCAGGTCACTTATGTAAGCAACTAATTGTTGCATTAAGAGCCCAACTTCTGCTCCTGGTTTTATGAGGGCTTGGTGTAGTTTTGTCCAGAAACCTTTCAAACCCAGGGATCTGGCTTGTGCTCACTGCTGACCTGAGTGGAGGCCCTGACTGCTGTGTCCTGGCAAATTCCATCTGGCAGGCTGGGGATAACCCCATCTACCTTTTTAAGACTCCTCAGTGAAGCACCCACACTGGGGCTGTGGGTGTGCAGCTCCTTTCTGTCATCTGGAGGCAGGGGCCCTGCTGGGCTGCAGTGACTTAACTGAGAGTTGCTCACTTCCAGGCCACCTCCCTGGACCCCACTGAATGCCTCTAAGTGACCCAGAACACCAGATGCCATCCCTGGAGGCCCCCATAGCTTCTCACATGAGAGAAGGGATGCTTCAAGGTGTTTCCTCAATTTAAGCAGTATCACTGGAGACTCCAAGGCATTATTGACTTTATTCTGTTCCCTTTGGAAAGGAAGGAAAAAAAACCCACCAACCCTGTGGAAAAATTCTGCATAAACAGACCCTACTCTTTGCTTCAGGACTGTCCCTTTTGTATCAGCAGGGATCAGCCTTCAGCTCGGCATGGCATGCCACTTGGTGAAGGGTGTGAAGCAAGTATAGGACAAACAGTGCCACAACCTGTTTTAGTGCTAAAATGAACTTTGTGTAGTAAACACGAGGAGGCTTAAGTTCATTTAGTACCTAAGAGGGTAAGTTTGCAGGAGTTCTTGTAAATCCTTGTTGCACAACAGGCTCAGCGCGACTGTCATTCTGAAGTAACAGATATTCTTCAACATTGTGAAACAGAAATAGGTGTCTTAGTCTAACTTTCCACATCAGCAAGGATCAGTGCAGAGTGTTTTCCTCTTTGTTCTTATGTTTAAAATAGTACACAACAGATGTAAGCAAGTTTCTTAACTCCTGGGTAGGGTCTGGTTTCCTAATTCCTGGTGCAGGGCCAAGCTCTAATCTCGGGCACACAGCGTGCATAATCATGTATCTCTGCAGACATTTCCAGGTACACGGTGCTGTTTACACTTCACTCGAGATTACAATCTGACCTGCGAAGAACGTTCTGGATGTGGAAGATACAGGGCAAACAAGTCGTGCGAAGGAGCAGAAGCAGTAGTGGCATATCTCAGGCTGCAAACCTCAAGTGCTGCTCACACAGGTAACATGCCCCAAGTGATGATAGACAATTTTCAGAAATAATGCCTTTATGAAGATGTACTAATATTATGAAATATTTGCATCTCTTTCATTACAGTATCCTCAGAAAGTCGGGCAGGCTGATGGGCAGCATTCTAAAATAAGCCTCACAGAGTGTAACATCACCACCATCACTTTGTATTACAAAATTAGCTGTCTTTGTTTAACTTAGTTTAGCAGGGGCTGTGAATAGCTGCTTCATTGTCAACCCCACAGGTGCAGGTCAGTTCTTTGGTTTTAGGTGAGATTTGGTGTGGCTGCAGCTGTTCCATGGCTGCACAGCATGCCCTGCCACTGCCTTTCAGCCCAGGCTTGGCACTGCCCTTACTCGGCATCTACCTGGTGAGTGAGCCTACATCCCTTTTTGTTGCTTCTAAGAAGGCAGAAGTTAGATTTCATACCCACAACACTTAGGAGTATTCCTGTTGCTCCACATATCTTCAAAGCACTTTTTAAGGAGTCAGCTGAGATGTGTGGCTGCCTGAGGTGGAACAGAATTGCAAGGCACTTCATCTATCATTTCCCTGAGGTGGAGCTAGAGATGCCTGCAGCTTTTGCGCACACACAAGCATAAGAAGTACATCAGATTCAGTGATCTGTCTGTGAAGGGTGCACTGGATCAGTTCAATGAACCAGCACAGGGGCTAATCCACCATCTGTCTGAGTTGCTCACTGGCCAGCCCTGCAACTTCTGAGAATGAGATGGGACATGAGCAAGTGAAAAAATGAGGGGTGATGAGGATCATATTGAACAAATCTCCCAATTGCATTCAGCTGGCTGTGGTGTGAAACTGCACACTGAGCAAAGCATGTGTACATGTGGAATAAAATATCTTCTCTGTTCCTCCTGCACCAATGCTTCCTGTTAGTGTGGCACACTGTTCTCCATAGGTAGGAAACACTGCGGCTTTACAGTTTAACTCCCATGTTTTTATTAGAAAATAATTTATATTATTAGACACTCAAGGACTGAACTCAAGGTTCCTGTGGCTTATGGGTAGTCGTCCGTATGAAACTAACCTCCATTAATGTATTTAATATTTAAATATTTAAGATGTAGGAGGTATAGTTTGGTATTTCATCACTGTTCACATTTTTCTTTTCCCATCCTAAACCCCAGCCTTCCCCAACTAATTTTATTGACTTTTTACAGTGTTGCAGTCTGTTCTTTTCCAGAGAGCTGTGGATGGATTTTCTTCACAGGAACAAAGACAGAAATGTGTGTTTGTACTTTCTGCTAAATACAGACGTAAGCCTACTCCCCCGTCCTTTTCTTCCTCATGGCACATACTGTCATCGTGAGATGACACAGAAGTGCATCACCACGGAATATCATGACTTGTCAGGACAGGCACTGCTTCTAGCTTTCTTTTAATGGCTGGCTTACCACTGAAATGAAATTTAAAAGCTGTCATACTGGTGGCAGCTAGTAAATATTACTAGGAGTCAAAGTTACAGGTAGAAAGCTGGCAAGAAAAATCACTCACCTACTCAATATCAAAGATTTGTGTCTGTGCCAACAGCAGCAAGACAGAGCCAGAGAAAATGTGTTGCAGTAACATTACACATTGCCTTTCTGTGCAAAAATACTGGACCAAATTCAGCATTCATTGTAAGCAAAGGCAGTTTTGTGAACACTTCTGGTGCTGTACCTACCTGCTTACACCCATGTGGCCCAGAACCATATGTTTAAGTTACATTGAGTGACTGAGAGGAATTTGCTTCAACTGTTGCAAACAGAGAAAATTCAGTTCTAGGGTCAATGACATAACCTCAGCTCACATTGCTGGAACTTGGGTGTTAGGGAATAAAAAATTGCCAGTCTGAACTCTGAAAGAGAGAGAAATGGCAGAGCAAGACCCACAGGGACAGGGTCCTTTTCCAGCCAAGAACTCCCCTGAGTGCCAGGTTATGGGGGAAGCTCCTGGTTCCTTTCAGCTGACGTTGCTTTTCCCAACAGGACTCAGAAAGGAGATCATACACAACTTCTCAAAGCATGTTGCCAAGTGTGCATGCCTGCCCAGACCCCCTCCTCCCCAAGCAGCTGCTATCACCCATTCTGCCTGCAGCCTGGTGGGCTACAGGCTTTTCCCTTGTATCTGCTGCACAAAACTTAATGATGCCAAGACTGGATTTTGCCCTCAGTGTTGGTTATTTCCAGTCTTACTTTGTAGCATAGCTTTTTCCCCTTGAAATGTGGTTTTCTTAAACCAGATAAAAGAAGTATTATGGAAAATAATGTGGTGAGGCAGTGGGGCTGCAAACAGGTTAAACCTGAATGTAAACCGTTTTGTAACAAATATTGCTGGTATGTGGGCAATAACCCTGAATAATTGCATTAATTAGTTATATGCCAGTGGCTGTTTATAAAGGGCACACTATTTACACTGTAGGCAATTGTACATGTAGTTACATGCTAAGGACGCGTGTTATTCTGTTGTCATTAACTCTGTGAATACAAGACAAAATATATGTTATAAAAGCAGATGATCTGATTGATGTCATAGCTAATACTAAACTTTTTTGGAGTCTCTTAGCATTTAGACATACATTTTTTATTCAAAGCTGCTTTTATGTGCTGCATAACCATTTTTCCTGGGTTTTCCACTCTATTTTAGAAGAAAGTCATACCACATACACTGTTAAACAAAGCGACGTGTATTTACTGTTCATATACAAGTTCATTATAAAAAGAGCACATGAGGTAGAAAGAATTATTTTAAACCTGTAGAAATACTTCATGCTACTGGAGCTGTTGGTCTTATAAGGCTAACTTGCTTGTTTATTGCAGGCTGTCACTAGTTGTTGCAGTTGAGGTTGTTTCAATGACCTTACTGTGAATTTCTGTTAGTATAGATTGTACTTTGCATCTTAAGGGTTTATAATATTTGTTTTGGGGATAATGGCAATGTTCTAATATTTATTTGTCTACATTTTTAATCTATGCTCTCTGTTTTAACTCTGAGGTTAGTAGAGTCTTGGCCTGGGAATAATATACAGTAGGTAGAATGAAGTAAGCAGTTGACAGCTTTATATTAATATTATGCACTGCAATTTGATGTCTGCACTGTGAGGGCTAATGGCAGCACTGGAGCTGGAATTGCAAATACCACACTGAGCACACCTTGGGCATGCCTTTGCACAGCTAGTGCCAAAATGTGTTGATATTTTCCTTTCAAATGAATGAGGAGCTGGAAGAAGGGAAACTGTGAAAATTAACTCAGCAAAGGAAAAAGTATTAAATGCAATTACAAGGAATGACAATGAGTGAAACCTAGGCTTTGTGGGATAGCTCTAGAGAGCTCCAAAGAAAAGAACTGAGGCAGCAGACAGTCTCAGCACCAGCTGAAGAAAATCTCTGCTGCATTCATATGACTTTAGTTTGTTATTCCAGAGAATGTGCTGTATGACATTCAGTTCACACTGACTGTAACCATTTTTAGTAGAATGTTATCACCACTCTGGCAGCCTCTCAGCAAGCTTCCCAACTTGTGATGCTCTTGGTCACTGAGGAGTATATAAAAGCCTGGTCCCTCATCAAACCTACTAGGAGTTGTAGGCCCCATATGACCTTCACATTTTTCTAGTGTGTCTTAGCTCTTCTGCAAGCGGTATTCAGCCATTCATTTTTTGCTGACAGAAGACTCTTCCCATACTTTCTGTAACATAAGGAGAAAGTGTAATGAGGTACAAGCCAGGGAACTGCAGATTTTAATGACAATATCTTGTGTTCCTGGACACTTCATGATTTTGCTCATCAGTGGATCCTGCTCCAAATCAGGAAGCCAGCAACTGTTAGTCTATTTTACAGTCAGATTACAGAGTTATTTGTCAAACATTGTAGGGTTTATTCTCCCCTAATTTGCCATGCTGCAACTCAGAGTAAGGAGCCAAGCCCATGAAGAAGGATAGGTCTTTATTCTTGTGCTTGTTAGACAATGCATAGCACTTTCTGTCTCTATTTTAGTGCATATGATCTTGTATCTCAAGTAACAAGATCTATGGATTAAAACAATTCTCCTTAGTTGAGTTTTCCACAGTCAACTCAAACCTGAAAACATCTCTGACTGCTAAATTATAATCTACTCCCAAAGCAAGGAAAGAACCCAATAAATCCTGAAACCCAGCATTTGCACCCAAAGGGTGTTTCACTTGGAAGGTTGCTCTCCAGCAGGTAACAGAGTGACTTTCTTCACCACTTCCTCTGCTGCCAGAATACGGGACTGTGCAACACCTTCTGAGGTTGTCATTCCAAAGTCATGTCAAAGAAAAGAAATGTGTAAATGTCAGCATCCTAACATATACTAATGTCATGTAAATATTGCATTAGAGAGGTGAATTTGCACAGTCTACTGCTGTTGATATTTGAGTTGATGAGAGCTGACTTTTTAGGAACTAGGTAGGGTAGAGTGACTAAAATAAGGTGTGCCTGCAGAACGCTGGCTCCCAAATCTCAGTCATCACTTGTATAGATGACTCTTCCCAAGAACCATTGATACTTCTTTCATGCAGCACTAGCACCCTGTTAGGAGATTAAATGCCTGGGAGCATTGTTGATTATAATCTTTTGGCTTTAGTTTACCAGCATAAATCTCACCTGGATCTGTAGGGTTAAACCTGCTCACATGTAATTGATGTTTTGTGGCTGTTTCTTGGCAGCAGGACCTTGGGGCTGGGGACAGGGAACAGGATAGAAGAAGCAGGGACTCTCAGTTGCAATCCCAAGGCACAAATTCCATGCCATTATTTTTAGGTCCTAGAAGACACAGTATAGGTCTGTCAGTCACATGGAAGGGACTATAGAAATGTGAGTGCCTATGAAAACCTCCACCAGTGGCTTCTCAGTAGCTGAGCTGAAGGTTTTGTTCAGCTGGGCTGCTTTCCACTCCCACAGCAGAAGTCCAGGGTTTCAGAAAGGAAGTTGGTTATATGCAAACTAGATGCAAATACCTAATAAGCTTGTTAAATAATTGGCATAGGATATCACACATGGTGCAGCATCAAACTTGGCAGTTATAATCATTCCCACTGTACTGCTAGTACTTCTCTAGTGCTAAACTGGTTTATACTAGCTGAGGATCTGGCCCACGTAGCATATGGAATTTCCTGGATAAGCTACTACCTCCCTGTCATACTTAATCACTGACAAATACAGGCCAGATTTTTATGGTATGCATACGCTGAATTTACTGTATGATCTTTCTCATTCTGCCATCAGTTCAAGCAGTCAATTAAAACAGTCATTGCAAATGCAGTGTGCTGGAGTCAGAGCTGATCACATGCTGGCATTTAGTTTTCTTGATAAAGAATAGAGGAAATAGCGCAAACAAGTATGCTTGATTACTTTCCCACCCCCGTTCATCCATTTCTGAATCATGTTGGATTAACAACACATTTGAGACAAAGATACTGAATTTTATTAGCATCGCTTGCTCACTGGTCTCATTATTAAATGCTACATTATTAACTACTTGGGTATAGCATACATTCTTCCTGTGCTATTCCTCAGAAAATAAGCAAAAGCCAAATTGTTTTGTGGCATACTGAAACCAGTGCTGACTTTATGCAGCAGATGTTCATCTAGCCACGCATGTAGATGATTTCATAGATGAGGTGAGTGTGCTTACCAGTCACACACATTGCTTTTTTTCCTCCAGCCTGAATCTCTCCTTAATGTTGTTTTTGTTTTTTTTTAAGGGAGAAAGTAGAGCACTATGCAAACAGTCATGACCTTTCCTGTCTTTAACCAACATTTTTTTAATGCCCCAGTTCCAGGCTGACCTCCTTTTCAGAGCTATCTTTGGAACTCAGATAATACTATGAAAATACATTTGTCAGCTTCATGATTAGTGCTTTAATGGTGATTTTCTTTCACTGCTTATTTTCCCCCTGCTGTTTGTATTATGGCAATTTCATCTTTATCAACTTAGAAAATGGTAAAGGTAAATTTATTTCTTTAAATTTACCTCTATTTTTAGAACATTTCTGGGAGCTGCATTTCATTTGTGTCTTTAAAACTAAAGAACTTGCAAGACTACTTGAAGCTGTTGTTTGGTCTAAAGTAGAGAGTAGGAGTTACTTGCTTTGCTGTTGCTGTCTTAAACAGCTTCAACAGCTCTGTGCATCTAATTAGCTGCCCTACTAACACTAATGACACGTGGCTTGTAGGAAATCACAGTCAGCAATATTAAGCAGCTCATGGTGTGAAGGTCAAAATTACTAGCATGTTCCTTGCCATGTAGATGAGAGAACATGCAGTGTGTGGTATGCTGCAGTACTGTGCTACCCCAAACAAAAACTTTATTTGATTATTTTTTTAAATGTCAAGCCTCACCTCTGTCATCTTGTGGTGCTTTCCCCTGCTAGTTGTCACAGCAGTATATTAAAATGGCAGTTTGTTGTTGCAGGGGGTTCCTGCATCAAGCATGTCATTACATCAGTGTCCTCCCACTGAACCTGGCTCTAGAATACTGCTCGTCAACATGGTGGTTAGGTTCTCAGAAAATACACTCAACTGAAGCAGGCTGTGTACATTCAAAGCTCCTCTCTATTGATGTCAGCTACCTTGAGTGTTTTCTGCAGGCCATATGGTGAACAGAACCAACGGATTTTGTATATATATAAAAGTCTATATATGGTCTAAACAAGGCATGGTTTGGGCAGGTGTGTTGCCTGTGCCACCAGACATAAAGATCTTTTTCCACTATCCCACCTATTCCTCGACTCCACCTTCTTTCCTCTTTTTCTCTTACCATGTTACTGCTCTTCAGTTTAATTAAAATTTCTATCAAACCCAGAACTATTGCAATGAAATATAAAGTTCATAATGTTTATACCTGCTCCAGAACAGCAGCAAGTCACTTGACTTGCTGAAAATTAATCCTAAACGATTTTAGGAAACATACGCCAGTCTTTGACAAAGAGAAACCTGTGTCTTGGAGACTTCTTTGCCCATTAATGTCCAGTTGTGTCTAGTACATGTTACTGCGGTTTCAGCAGTCAACACAGACAGCTGACAATGTCCAGATCGTTTTGAGCATTTTGCAAAAGGAAATGGAAACTGGTAGCATCTGTGCATGGGTGACAATCGTATACTTAAATAGAGCCGAGAAATCAAAATACCAACCTGATATTACTCTAGAGGGCAAATAATTTTTTTAAATTCAGAAGCTTAAACTCAGGTTATACAGAGTTGTATGTGTAGGACATAGAAATATCTTAGACAATGAGGCTGCCAGGGAACCTGTGTTGCTGGCCTCAGGTGTTATGAAGCTTTTTCTAGCTGTATGTTGGAGACAAATATGCTTCACTCCTAAAGTCAAGAAGTGACTTGTGTCTTCCAGCCATTGTAAAGTTTGCTGTGAAACTGCTAGGAAGCAGGATACCAGTGACTCCCTCCAATCTGGAGCAGCACACAGATATTTAGAAGACAACCAGAAAAGTTTCTGATAATCCCTTTCCCTGAAAGGCTTGCTAGTTGCCCATGACAACAACCATAGACAAATCACCTTCAGACACGTCAAAAAGATGAGTAGGTGTTGAATTTGTGGTGAGGGATATCAGAAACAGAAAGACAGAAACTTGCTTCTTAAGAAGAAAGTAAATGCCAAACTGGCTCTGCTCCAGAGTTCAGCTTGCAGCGAGTAAGTACATCAACAACTTAACCAGCAGCAAGGTAACAGTAATCAAGAACTAGTTGATGGCTGCCCAGCCCACAGAGCGTCTGCTTTAAGGAGCCTATAATGAAGCCTTGGTGCTTCACAATGGAAAACTGAAGCTCGCTTTGCATGGAAGTGAAACACCTAACGGCTCAACTCACAGTCAGCACTGAACACACATGTTCTGCTGGGTGAGGTCCAGTCCTCCATGCAGAGCATGACCATTTTGAACAGTAACATGGACCACTGCAGCTTGCATCTAGCATAGTTCAGAGGAGTAGAGAACACTTTGTGCTGACGCAGTGTGCCTGCAGAAATGCCTGTTAGCAATTGAAATATGAAAACTGACAGTGTTAAATAGTCACAGGTAGCCACACAGAGGGCAGCTAAAATCCTATCTAATCTACTTGAAGCTAACTTTCATGAGGTTCATTCAAACATGACCTACAGAGAGGTGTGGAAATCTCAAAAAGCTTATTTTTGCTCTTTAGCCATAAGGTGTCCTTGGAGTTAAAGACTGACATATGCTTCATTACAAAGGAGTCTGATCTCATTCTTCCACTGAGGAGGTGTGGCCATTGCTTTGTAGAGGCCAGGAATTAAAGAAAAACTACTGACAAGTATGAGAGCTATTCTGTCACACTCAGAGCTATGAGTACCAGAGCATGTTCCTGGCTAACAGGTGATGAGTTAGTCAGGATATATCCTTGTCAAAAGATTTGTACCTGCTGTAATAATGTTCTCTTCAATGTGTAGTCCTGAGCCACTGAATTCTGCAAATAGGAACATAAGACTCTCTTTCTTCCTTGCTGCTGCACCTTGTAGAGCATAATGCTCATAAAAAGGACTGCAAATGAACGGCCAGTTAAATATTGGCCTGGTTGATAAAGTCAGTGAGCGTACAAGTGTTAACATCGATGGTTTGTTTAGTTTGTTGCAGAAAACTGTTGTGTGACAAACATTCGGGTTTTATTGTTTAAAATAGATTTATTTTATTTGTGGCAAATAGAAAAAGAAGGAAGGAGATGGAATGGAATGGAATGGAATGGAATGGAATGGAATGGAATGGAATGGAATGGAATGGAATGGAATGGAAGAAAACCTGTTTTGTGGAGGTGTTAATCTTTAAGTTGAAACAGAATAATACAACAAATGGTGTTTCTACAGCCAGTGATATGATTTATTACTAGGGCAGGTTTGTGGGGTTTTTTAGGATGGCTATAGCAAATTCTTTTTAATTACAGAAGGATATGGGCAGGATAACAGGGTGAATTTGAGTCACGAAGCACAGCTGTGAAAGTGAACACAGAATATCCCAGATCCATATTGAGAAAGTTTAACTGAAAACTAGATTCCTGTGTCCCATAATCTGAGGTGAGGCTGCCCAATAAACACCCTCAGTGTTTGCTTGCTCACTGGTTGTCAGCATATGGCTCTTCTAAACCATATCTTTGATATTTTTATTCCAGACTTTTATGCACTCCTAAGACTGGACTGGTTCTCGGGGTCAAGTTCTCTGCCTTCCGTAAGTTGTCAAAAGTGGTAGCATTAGTCAGTCCCATATAGTCCAGCCCTGTTAAATTGTACATCCAGTTTCCTTCTGGCATCTTTACTGACCTCCATAACATGTGTTTACTCCTGCTCCTCTGCCTGTTTCCTTGCTTTACTACCATGAATATGCTACATCCTTTTCCTTTTTTTTTTTTTTTAAGATTATCTTTCTGCCATGTCATTTGTATGGAGAAGTTCCTGCCTCCTTTCCCTGTTAGTTTCTTTTGCTGATGTGGGCCATCAACATACTCACCATAATAGTCCATAATGTGATCTTTTACTTCAAAGAGGTTATGTTTCTGTTTGAGTCACAATCTGCAATTCCACATTGTGCTTTTACTCGAGATATCAGTCTTTATAATCTTTGTAGTTCCTCATCTCCCTAGCCACCTTACTGATGCTACCTTTAGCCAATAAAAACTAGTTGGTACTTTTTTATTAATGCTAAATGGTAAACATAACATGGTGTGAGTGCGTGTTGTTAGATACAGTGTTGTATAGCTGTTGGTATATGGATATATAGGTGTGGATACAAATATATAGATGGTCCTTGTGTTAGTTGATATCAGACTTGCCAAACCCTCAGTGCCTGTAATAAATCTATTGATTCCTAAGCGTTGTTTGTGGGTGTGACGGGGAGTGGTCTTCAGCTCTCGATCCCCTGAGGTGGGGGTGTGGGTCGCGGCTTTACCCATCTCGGTCCGCGACACATGGTCTTTAGCCCTTTCCTAAACTGTTTGTTTTATTTAAGTTACCAGGATCAACTACTCTTTGGATTTTAATATCCAAGGTGTGTTTGAAGACGTCCATTTCTTCCCTCTTAAACTTCCTGTTATCCCTATTTCCCTTCTTATGTACTAGGGCCAAGTTTATATTGCCGTAAAATGTTTCTTTTGCCACCAACTTGTGAGAAAGTAAATATGCCTGAATAAATTAATTACAAAAGCGTACATGCAGATGTCTCATTTTTTAGTGAAATGATTGCAGGGGATATTACATAGCAACATGCAGAAAATTGAATAAAAAGAATGAAGAGCTAGAAGCACTTGCACATTTTATGGTGATTTGGGATTCTAATCTCTTGCTGCAGAAAACAACAAAAACTAGAGAGAACCAGACTAAAATTAGCCATGCATCTAAAATGATCTAAAATTACTTTCATGAAGTTGAAAGGTGATCCACAAATTAACCAAATGCTTAAATTGGCATTGAAAGCTAAGTGGAAACTGTAGAAAGACCTTGAGTACTAGATTAATTTGGTTATGCTGGCCTGAGTCAGAGAGAAGGCGGGCAGCCATGGTAAGTGCTAGAGCCCAAACACTGTCTTTCATATTACAGTCATCCATCCTAGAAATGATTACAGTATGAATCTCCTGATGGACAGGTTCCTCACAAGCAGAGATGCATGACGTTGTTTTAGCACAGTGAAATTGGCAGAGGGCGTTTGGGGATCCTTACTTGGTATGCAAATGCCAGGATCTCTTGCTATTTTGACAGAGACCTGTGTGCCTTCAGATGAACATTTTCAGAGTAGCTATCCTGCCTGAACTCAGCTCACACCAGCTTGTCTTTATCCAAAGCCTGATTTCCTTTAATGATCTACATACATTCGTGTTTAAATTAGTCAAAGATCTATAGGTGGGCATTAAGTCCATGATACTCACATGGATATTGTGAGATCCTAGAATCATTCAGTGGTTTGGGTTGGAAGGGAACTTCAAGATCATCTAGTTCCAAGCCCCCCTGCATGGGCAGGGAGACCTCCCAGTAGAATAGGTTGTTCAAAGTCCCGTCCAACCTGGCCTTCAACACCGCCTGGAATGGGCCATCCACAACTTCCCTGGGCAACCTGTTCCAGAACTTACAGCATCTTTCAAGTATTACCACAGAAGCCTCTACTAGCCAATGTGTGCTGCAGAAGGTCATTCTACAGCACCAAAGAGTAGATCTATTTGCCTATGCTGTTACGGTAGGCATCCAAAGACCTCACACAGGAGCACCCAGCACACAATGTTTCCTCTTTTACTGGATTTTTATGCCTGCTTACTAGTGACACAGAAAAGAACAAAGATATTTCCCCTTGGGATTTCCTGATCTAAGATGCCTGCATTCATACAACATTGTAGTTGCAGAGTAAAATCACGTACTTGTAGGACATTCCAGAATTACTGTATATGCATAACTGTTTTACTCAACACATTCCAGAATGCCTGTGACAGTGAGCCTGCACAGTGTTTCTGGAAGTGCAAACTGGGATCAGAACCGTTGGGCACTTACAACAGGAATTTCATATATTCTTTGGTATATATGCATTATGGTATGGATCACTGTAGAACTTAAAAATGAATGATGATTCAAGAGGGCAATGTTTCACTTGCTGCTCTCCCAGTTTTGCTGGACAGAAAGCATTAGGGCAATTCTGGTGTAGAGATGTTGGCTTCCACTGTGTCTTGTAGTATCAAAATTAGCCCATGTATTGCTACAGCTGTGCACCTGGGGACATTACTGGTCTGAAAGTCCAAGATAAGCACTTGATAAGTCCTCTTATATTAAGTTATGTCATCAGGGAAGCTGAGAAAGCCTTGAGACTGACTGTCTTCAGAAACAAGAACAACTGTCTACCTTGATACAGCCTTTTTGTCATAAATGTTACCTTTCAGTATATCTTTCCATTGCCAAACTCTAATAACTTCCTCACTCCACAACAAAAGAAATATCTGACCTGAAAAAGAAGAGATTGAAAATCGTGAGTCCTACAGTCCCTAAGGGATTTTGTCATTGCCATTGATGTTACCTGTGAGACACTCAGATACTATTGATATGTAGCAATATCAGTAACTAGTTAGACACTCATAACTGCAGGTGTGGGAAATATTATCATCCAGTGGAAGATTTCTATTCCTTCTCCCTTTGACCCTCCCAGCAGAAAGACAATATAATAGTGATGACAGGATAGGATTCATTTTTCCAATCACAGCTAACACAATCGATGAAATGAAATCCAAAGTGGTAAGAGTGGAAGGAAAAGGAGACAGAAATGGGTCAAATTACTTTGCTAGAAATTGAGTCCTTGTACATTCCTGACGTGGTCCAAGCCCAAAACCTCAATCTGAACTCCATAAGACCTTGGAAAAACAAGAATCTCAATGTGAACCTTGTGGCTTGGCTCCTCTCGTAGACCCAGTCTACCTCATGAGCCACAGATGTAAGAAAGTGCAAGAGAATCATTACATGCCTTACAATACCTTAAAAGAAAATAGATGAATCAGCTAAACCAAAAAGAAAAACAAGTGTGACAGGCTTATTCTCTTCTGAGAGTCCTGTGTGTCAAATCCTGCTTTGAAATACAGGGCCTGAGAATAAGTTCAGTTTGTCAGAGCAGGAAGAACCTTTTTATTCTTAAGAAGACAAGGATGAAAACATGTAACATTGGCTTTTAAAATGTATACCACACACATGGCAGGGGGGTAGTAATGAAAAGTAAGAGCAGAGAAAGCAAAGCAGAAAATGATAGGAGTTTCTTTTCTTTAATCTGCATGTTTTCCATGTCTTATTTTCTTAATTGAGCAGTTATAGTGCCCATAATTCATAATATGAAATTGCAAACTGAGAGCAGGTTTCTGTGAGATGAATTAATTTGAGCAATGCAACTCATAATTATGAATATTTGTGATGCACTTAAATACACGAGAAGGGCTTTTTCTCTCTGTCTGTCTGCAAAGTATTCCTCTAATGTCAAACAGCCCTGCTCTTACTTAAGACCAGCACGGTGGAGCTTAGCATTCCTGCAGGGTAGCACTCTATTGCCAGCATGAGCATTTTGAGTGGGAACCACTGAAGGATGATTGCAATGGGGTGTGCTGTAAATGTGCAGCTTATTGTCAGTGAAGATGGCCAGAAATGTTGCACCTTGAAACACTGATTAATCAAAATCAAAACATTCTTTGTCTGTTTTTACAAATCTTCTGACAAAACACAGGCACATTTCCAAACTCACCTGCCAGGCTGGTTTCACGCTAGCTAGCCAACCCAGCAGTCTGCTGGGGAGACAAAATGCCAGGCCTTCAGACTTCCCAGCGCTAGCACAGCCTGTTGAACAAAGTGCCTCCGTGCTGGGAAACCCTGGGCTTGCAGGCTGTCCATCACAAACCTAGACTGGTTAACAGCCTTTAAGACAGGCAAAATCAGGATTGTCTCTACTGAGGTCAAGAGAGATGTTGCCTGGAACTTCTGCAACAGGAGCACTAAATGAGGGATGAGGAGGAGTAAGGGTGCAAGAAGAACAGCAAAATTAGTCCTGCAACTGACCCTGTTTTGCAGGAGTTCTACTTCTGGATCCAATACCTGTTGAGGAGAGGAGCACTAAATTGGTTCAATTACCTGAAGATTCCCCCCCACTGTGGGATGAGGAGGAGAAAATCCACCTAGAAGCTCGTGGGCTGAAACAAGGATTGGGGTGGAGCGGGTGTTCACTCACCATTTACGGTCACAGGCAAAACAGACTCAACTTGGGGAAAAAATCCATTTAATTTATCACTAATCAGATGCAAACAGAACAAAGAGACAACAAAAAACAGAGCTTAAATACTTCACCCCACACCTCCCTTCTTCCTGGGCCCAGATTACTTTGTTTCTGATTTCTCTACCTCCTTTCCCCCAGCAGCAGAGGGGGACAGGGAATGGGGTTTACAGTCGGTGCATCACATGTTTTTTCTGCCACTCCTTCCTCCTTAGGGATAAGGATTCCTCACAGTCTTCCCCTGCTTCAATGTGGGGTCCCTACCATGGGAGAGAGTCCTCCATGAACCTCTCCAACATGAGTCCCTCCCATGAGGTGTAGTCCTTGAAGAAAAGCCTGCTCCAGTGTGGGCTGCCCACAGAGTCATGGGCTGTTTTGGAAACAGTCACCTCCCCTGGTGCAGGTTCCTCCATGGCTGCAGGTCCACATGTGGTCGTTCATGGACTGTAGGTCCACATTGCTCCATTGTGGTCCTTTACAGGCTGCTCCACTGTGCTCCTCCATGGATTGCAGGGGAACAGCCTGACATCTCACCACAGCCTGCAGAGGAAACTCTGTTCGGGCACCTCCTCCCCCTCCTTCCTCACTGACCTTGGTATCTCTGCTCTGCATTGCTCTCACATCCCGGTCTCCTCTGCTCTGAGGTTCTACAGCAGTTCATTTCCCTTTCTTGAATATACTAATTGCAGAGGCACATTCTTTGTCACTGATGGGCTCTGTCTTGGCCAGAGGTGTGGCCACATTTTTGGAGCCGGGGAAGCTTCCAGCAGCTTCTCACAGGAGCCACCCCTGGGACCCCTCTCCTGCTACCAAAACCCCACCACACCAACCCAACACAGAAAGACATAGAGCAGAGCCTCTTTTTTGTCATAGTCTGGATGAAGTTAACTTACTGATACATAATGCAGAGTGGCTGCACTGCATGTGGAGACCAAGATCTTCCCAGCCGCAGAAGACTCACGGTGTACCTGCTGCGCTGCACAGGTCTGCAATGGCCTCAAGAAACATGCCAAGTGTTAGTCGCAATTCAACCAACCCATCTCTACCAATGTGGGTTTTTTTCCTCAAGAATAATTCAGGAACAAAAAAGGGAGTAGGACATAGATTGGGTGAGGCATTTTGGAAGTGGTAGTCTATTTGCAACATATTAGTTTTATTTGCAACTTTGGGGTCTCTTACAGTCTCCCTCATCCTTTAAAGGATGTGCTCTTATCCTGTAATAGAACCGAGCCTGAAGGATTTTCACAAAAGCTGGTGGGTAGTAGTGGGCTTCTGTCAATGCTCAAACTACTCAGCTCCCCATGACCTGCTGCCTGCTTGATCCCAAGTTTTCCCCAGGAAACCAATTCACAAATTGTGTGAGCAGGTCATCTGTGGCCTGGGATAGGAATGAGGGCTGGGAACCTGCAGCTGAGAACCTGTGGCTGAGAAAATGGTCTTGCTCAACACTTCCTTAAGCTTCCTTCTTAGCAGGTTTTATTGTTTTCTTTTTATTCTGTGAGGGAACAGATTTTATTCTAAGAATAATATCTAAGGAACATAAAATAAAAATGGCAAATTGATGATTTGGATTAAATAGTTCTTGACCATTTTACTGCATTGCCATTACTGGCCACTGGAACTAACACCAGTTTGTGTCCATGCAAATTGTTGACAGAAAACTAAACCAGCTTTTTCTTAGAGAATAATATATCAGTCTGGAAGGGATTGTCCATGTTTATTCTTCTGAGACTTGATGACATTTGTGTATGGTTCGTTAGTCCAAGCAGAATTTAGGTTAGGTACAGTAGGCAGGACTACAGCTGCATCAACTACCACTTAGCTGACTTTTGTATCAAAACTGTCTTCCTAAGCTCATATAGCTCAAGATGGTGTATTTTGTGCCTTCTAGACATATTCTTTGTTTAAAATGGAAAAGGTTCATATTTGAGAAGACTATGTGTGCCTAGGAAATAACTTTTCTTCTCACACATGTTTTCAGCCAAAAACAAGTCAGATCGAATTAAAAACATTGCCTTGTCCTTGTAACTTACAGGGACCTGCAGAGAACTTCTAGGGTTATTTTCACCAATTGCATGGAGAGCATTTGGGATTTGGTCTAGAAAAAAGAAACAATCTCTTATTCTTTCTATATTTACTCACTGTTAAATACCATCAGGAAGTCTGCTTCATTGATCCTTTTTCTTCCTCAGATTTTTATGGGAACATTTGAGAGAATGTTTAGTTTCTGGATCTTTTTGTACTTCTCATCACCAGCAGTGGAAGCCTGGACCTAATTCTGGAGGATGATTCTCTCACTGCTTGGGAAGAAGTTCACAGCTAGTGTTTCACACCTCACTTCAAACACAAATCTACGCAGCTACATTAGGTTTTGTCCCTGGGCAAACACCAACTCTCCTCAGCTCTCTCATTCTCCCTATCTGGTGTCTCCTCCTCTGTTTGAACATGAGAACAGGCACCGCAGAAGCTGACTGAACAAATCTTGATAAAATTTTCCTATAGGATGTGTCATCACGAGCAGACATAAAAGACATATTCCACAATGTTCTGAAGGGACAGTGGGTGTCTTGGAGAGGTGTGTGTCATGTGCTGACAATAATAATGGGATGGCAGGGAAAAAAATTCCATCCCTTTAGTTAGTTGTCACATTCTTTCTTGAACTGCCACAGCTCAACTTTTAGAGTTAATTAAAATAATTTCTCTAGTTTTTTAACATAAAAATATTTCACTGGAATACTGGATGGCTAGCAATACTAACACTGTAGGCTTTTAAAGCAATTTCTTGAGTTACTACATTATTTCAAATCTTTGCCCTGTGTTTTAGCTCAATGCAAAGCAGGATTACAGTCTACCTTCATGTTTTCCTGTGTTGCTATGACATGTGTTAGTAGTAGCTCTGAAGTCATACGAATTAATTTTTCTGGAGAGAAGATACTTGTAACTCTTGAAGTGTTGTAGCTACTCAGGGATATGGAACACTAAATCAGGATCTCCTTTTCTGGAGTTCCAGTTTAATTTCACAATAGATATTATCCCTGTCTAACTGTTCTAACAGAAGAGATTTACACAGAATATTGTTGAGGGATTGGTGTTTAAGCATAAAGAACAAGAGTATAGTAGCCAAAATAGATTAACACACAAGACTTCTATCTCCTATCTAAAGGAAAAGCGCAGGTATTAACAGATAAGGTACCTCTGAAATAGCTTTGTTTGCAGACTGCTGAGCCTTACTGGCTTCATGAGACTACATATTCTCCAGTTCTACTCTCTTACCACATCCAGAACATTTTTGCATTTGCCATCAGTTCCTTGCATGAAACACAATAAAGAAAAGTATGTATACATTATTGTGTAAGCCTCCATCATACTTAATTTTAGAGAACTATTTTTGTGCTAGCTAATAAGTAGTTTTTTGCATGTGGTCTTCTATGAAGGAATCAGGGTGTTTCAGGACAGAATTAATACAACATGTTTGCACCAATTCTCGATGATCATCTCTTTATCCCATGTAACAGAAGGATGTTCTTCAACGTGGGGGGGCCAGTTCACTCAATGCATAAACTGTCCTTGAAGTAAGTGGAGAAAAATAGATACCCTTCTCCTGTGGTGAATGTCCTGATGGCTAAACTACCAAAGGCAACTTTTGCTCTTTATGTTTGCTCTGGTGACTTTTGAACTCTATTCCTGTATATTAGGTGATTTACACCCACCCTCCTGGAAGTAAGTTTTAGAACTCTGCAGTCCGAGTTAGGAAGGCACCAGCACAACAAGGGTTTTTACCAGCAGTGGTTGGTAAAGATTTTTCAAAATGTCTATCAAACAAAGCCCTGCTCTGGCCTTGAGTAGAAGAGGTTTCAGTTTTCCACATCTCTAGGTCTTGGTTGGACTCATCTGCAAGAAGGGTACCACACTGCTGTGTGCACAGAAGGAAAACCTTTAGTCATCTGAGCATTTTAAGGGTGAAAATGAATGATGGCAATGTTATTTCTTGTACTCCAAGGTTATCAAGTAGCTGAGCAGAGAATTTAAGAAGCAAAAGTTTGAATTAAGCCATCTGTCTGACTTTAGATTATGAAGTCGATGCAACAACGGCTGTTGAACAACCAGGAGCATGCTCTTCAGTGATCCCTGCTACAGGTGTTTTCCAGACCCTCTACAGTCCTAGAGACTCCATTCTCCATTGTCTCACAAGGCTATAATTAGCATGCCCACTGCTTGCACAGCTTTAATGTACAATAACCATAAAACAGTAGCACAGACATCCCCTGCACAGAACAAAGGCTTCTTCTTGTTTTTCTGCTAATCGTTGTTGTGTGACAAAGTTTTTATAGCTCTTGATGTCATTAAGTTTACTACTAAATTTTCACTTCAATAGAACACATTTCCAACTATTTTGCAAAGCATAGTGGCTTCAACAAATGACTCACTGATAATTACTGCCATAGGAGAGCCAACTGCTCAGTATTTTAATACACATTTTACTATTCTTAGTTGTTACAGTGGCTGTAAAAATCTACCATGTAATGTTTGCTTTCAGCATAATTCTTGAAGTACAATGTCATAGAAGAATGTCTGTCCTTAATGTCTGTCTGCCTTCAGTGATCAAGCATACTAGACTTTCAAACATTTTGGTAAAAATCAAGTAAGATAAATTTCTTCTATATTTAGTGCTTCCACTTAAGTAAGGATTACTCACAAATGTAAATCGTTAGAGTCAGTGGAATGACTAATGCGGACAAAGATTAAATGGCAAGACCAAGTCTCCGATGTGTGTAAGAAATGACTGCAAAAAAACCCCATCCCACTGGTTTCTTCACACATCTCTCACCTTGGAGTATGACAAATGAAGCAGAAAAATAGATGACTGGAAAAGTAGTGAATAGTATTAGGTCATATCCAAAACACTCTGCCTAAGAGTTTTGACTTTCCCTTGTCCTGATTCTGCTGGAGACCAGGCAGTGAAGTTTTGACTGGTATAATCATGTTTGAGTAATCTCATTTAGATGACTAATTGAATCAGGCTTATGTTAACTCTGTAATTTGGGTAACTTTTATGCAAGATTTTTTTTTTTTAAAATTTAGATAAGGTGGCTCATATCCATGCAGACATAAAACTTTCTTAAAGGGAAAATGTAAAAATGTGTTGGGGGTTTTATTTGCTTTTGTGGTGGGTTTTTTTGTTTCTGTGTCAGAAAGCTTCATTTGCTGGGGCTTTAGACTAGAAGTTTTAGACTCGAACTTACAGCAGTTGCTTCAGTTGCTGCAGAACAGGAGAGCCTCTGGACATGAGGGACTTTTGAGCTCCCTCTAGAAGAAATGGTGTTCTCAATAAATCACTTGACATCAGAAATCCTGCAAATCATTGGCCTCATTTAACCGGAATGATTCAAATCAAGGCAGCTCCGAGTAACTACACACTTCAAAACCTCCCTGGTCCTTGGCAACCTTTGAGCATAGTGCCATGAAGCTGGAACTTGGTGTGCTGCCTTGTGTGCTTGTTTCACCACAGGCTGAAAACAGCTGCTCCCAGTGGCATTGCAACGTCCATTGTCTCCCTTCTGTGCTGCCGGCCATCAGAAATTGTGGATCTACCTACCTGTGTGTACTCTCTCCCTTCCTTTCGCTCATGTGTGGGTGTAAGGTGTGCCTTGCCTTCTCAGTACTGTAGGGTGCCTGCTGCTTTCTTTCTCTAGGACTTTTAAGTGATGTGCTCCAGGTTGCCTACTCAAAATGTCTGCTGCTCAGTCACATACAGAGGGAAGCTGGGACTCATCCTTTTTTTTTTTTTTTTTTTTTTTTTTGCATGGACATTCATAGCATTTCCCACTTCCTATGTATATACTATACACCTCATAAAATGGTGCATTTTCACATTCGAGAGGGCTTTCCAGTGATTTTTTTTCAATCTAATCTTGAAAATGAATGGCGATACATGTTTCTGTTTTCCACAGTATTGGCAGCACTACCTCACAGTTTCAGTAACAGCAGTGTTATATGCATTAGTGGCATACGTGTCCATTAATTCAAAGAACCTTTTCGAAAACACTTGTCTTTGTGTTTAAAATATTCAGGTGACTTCCTTCTGTCCTGAAGATATTGTTGTTCTCTAGATTGTATCTGAATCTAAGATGGGTTATGTGCTAGCAGATCTGCAGACAGAATTGCTATCTATGTCCTAAGAAACAGGACATTTTTGTTTGCTTTTAGACTAGTTTAAAATACTTCAACATCACACAACATTCTTAATTTTGTGTTTTACATTGTAGCTTTGCTTGAGAATATGAAAGGTACTCACAGTAATTGAATTTGCTTTTGCACTTCTATGTCATGTGAAGGTTATGAATGACCCATTAATCTTAAGTTGGCTGTTGCAGTGCAGAAGTATCACGTAAATTTTCTTTGTTTAGTCCATGCACTTATTGTGCAATTTCTGGTGTTTCTTCACATTTAACAGCTCCAGTAAACATTGCTTCACTTATGTCTGTCCGAGTTACAATGTGAACATCTATTTCTTTTGGGTTTGCTTTTAGCAAGAGTATATTACAGCACAAATATTTTTCCAGTACAGTTTCCACAAATGATCACAGACACATGGAAATATTTTTATTAATACTTTGAACTGTAGTCAAATGACTTGCCTTTTTCTTTAACGTATTTTATTTCTGGTTTTTATCTTCATAAAAATCACAGTATCGTCTATTTTATGAAACTTTCACTACTACTCATTTTGAACAGGAAGCCCCGGAGGACTTGGTTACTATGAAGCATTTTTGAGCACTGATCACATTAAGTATATAAAAAGATTGGTGAATATAGTCTTCTGTGATTGCTTTGTTATGGATTAAACCTCCTACAAGGAATGTAATGCAAGGAAAGCAAGGATTATTGCAGAAGTCACCATATCTTCAGTTAATTCTAGTGTGTGTGTGTATACACGTACCTAAGAAACATACACATATATAAAAATAAAGATGTTTAATAGATCATGATCTTGAAGAGTATTTTATTCTTACTTTGCTCCAAACTATATGTCATTTCAGTTATTATGTTGTACTGTATGTGGCCTATAATAAAGGTGAGGAATTAAAGCCTTTCGTCTTTAGAGACACTGGGACTTTTACTGTTGACTTCAACTGACTCTGAATTTCACGTTGGGTCATACTTAAAGCTTGTATTACAGAAAGCCCAAGAGGTGTGGACACAAGTGAATGCAAAGGAGTACATCAATGCTAGAGATGACAGACATTACTTTCTGTTTTAGTTAATTACTTCTCAAATGCCACTTTTCTATATCCTCCATGTAGTACTATAACCCAGCATAGGCTCAGCAATACTCACTAAGGCAAAATCAGAGGTAGCATTAAGAGGGTTCAAGTCATGTAAAAATAAACATAGATGAATCTAAAGGAGTTGGAAGTTAACACTGTGTCAAACCAAAGTAAGTATAAATCCTACCATGGTACAGTCAGCTGAGAATTCAGCTAAAGATCTGCCTGACCTACTTCATCCCTCCAGCAGGAAAATCAGTAGAGGTCTAAAATAATAGAAAAATTCTCTTTTTACATTTTTCCTGAAAGCCTTCAACTCCCTTTGCGCAGAATGCTAGCTATGTGTTCTATCCATGTTATTTTTTTCTATACCTCAGGAAAAGAGGAAATATTATCTTCCTTCAGCCACATCAGTATTCAGCTCTCTATCTCCCTTTAGCCTTGGATTTACTGAGCACCCCTCATGAGGTTTGAAGAGTACAAGTAGATCTTGCTGTAGAAGGTTCTTGACTCTCCTGACCACAGAGTAAAGAAATGTGAAACACTGAAAGTGTCGCTGCAACTAATCTGGGAGAAAGATCAGGTTTGGATGTATGGCTGATTATGAGAAACATATAGGCAAACAGCTGACCAAACTTCATCTGGAGTATTATTTCCAGGACTGTTCACTCAAATAGGGAGGATATTATTGCCTTGGAGACTTCTTTCTATATTTCAAGAATCTAAGTTATGAAGGCAGTCTTCAGTTACTGCATTTACTTTTTCTAGCTATGTGATTTATCACAAATATTTTCCATTATGAAAATGGCAGGTACCCTTCCCTTTAAAAAATTGCCAGAAGTTTTGGGATTTACATTCATTTTTGACAGTCCTGAGGACTGCCAGTGCATCTTATTAGTACAATACACATAGTATGGGACATAATGCGTGCTGAACAAGCTTCCTCACATAGATTCCGTAGTGTGCCTAAGACCTTAAGTAGACCACCAGTATGCATGAGCAAGCAGGTCTTCAAGCTCATTGCTTGAGCTCACACCTGACATTTCCAGTAGCATGCTGACTGTATTTGTATGTGTGTGCATATTCACTGGCAAGAGGAAGGGTGGCAAAAAAAATGACTGCGCAGCTCCCAGATGGACGCAATGATTGATCTCACGGGCTCAGGTCAGTTTTAAATCCCCTTCTTAGTCATGGCAGGCTCTGGGGTCTGTTATGATTAACAAGACTCCATATCCTAGATATTAGAAACAGGGAAGAAAGAGAGGAAAATCAATGCAAATAAAGGTTATTAGACTTGCATAATAAATAATCTGATGAGATACACAGAAATTAATTCAAAGTACTTAGATTTATTGCGGATCGTATGGGTGTGATAGAAGACCAAGGGCTGAAATCAAAAAAGCATTCAGTGAATTATTCTGGTGTCTGAATTGCTTTCTGTTAGGTTTGCTTCACTCCAGAGGGCTATGTCTCTTGAGATATAAATATGCAATGACAGAGTAATATAACAGGGCTATGTTAGTAAGGACTGTGCTTTTTTGCTAAGTGTTTAACAGTATGAAATCAAGGAATCACATCTGCTCCGGAATTAGGATTTAATACATTTTCCGCTGCCTCCATACATTTTACTTGTAAAGGAAAAAAGAGATGGAGTGACGAACCTTCAAGGAAAAAGATGAAGAAGAAATCGCTCACTTAATCAAATGTGTACGTTCAAATACATTCGGAGGGGAAAACCGGATTTCCTACTGGCCATTTGTGATTTTCTAAAACGGAGGTTAAACAAGGGTCAAACCAGCACCAGACCGTCCAACTGAATCTCCGCTCTTTGTAACGCCCTGCACAGATCAGTAGGGCTTGAAGGTGCGGGAGGGATGGGACGGCAGGCAGCGCCGGGAGGATCGCCCCGGGAGGATCGCACCGGGAGGGCGAGGGACAGCGGGGCCGTTTCTCCAAAACATGTTCCCACTTTAGAACAACATTTCAGCGCTGCCGCCTCCGGGTGAGAGCAAAGATGAAGCCAGCGGAAGAAATAATGTCAAAATCCTTCACCCTTGACGATCACTGAAGGCAAGCAGCGGCCGTGCCGCGCAGAGAAAGCCTCGCAGCCCGCGGTATTAAGTGCTAAGGGGCTTCCCAGCAGGGAGCACGCCCAGCGCGGAGCCCGGCCACCACCAGCGGGTTCCTTCCCCCTTCTATTTTTCTTCTCCCTTTTACGGTTATTATTACCATTTCCCGCGACTCAAAAGCTGAAGCACGATCCATCGGCGGATTATCCGTATGCGTGGCTAGGTGGCAGGTACGTGCCTCAGTAGCACAGCTTCCGGGTCTTGCGCAATTGCTCTGAAAGGACAACGCTCCCATCGGGGCTGAGGGTTTGATTTTTTACACGCCGTACAGATACCACTTGATGACGCCAAGCACCAAGACAACGGTAAGGCTGTGAGAGAGCCGCCGCGCTCCCTTCCCTCATCAGCGAGGGCGGCAGCTCTCAGTCGCCGCCGTTGCCGCGGCGCTGCGCCCCTGCGGAGGCTGCGCCGGCGAGCGCCGCCCTGCGCGTTGCCGCGGCGCGCCGCGGCAATTACGTAAGTGCCGGCGCCCCCCGCGCCGCTCCCCCCTCCCCCCATCCCAGCCCCCGCGCTGCCTCCCGCCCCATCGGTGGTTATGCAATCGCCAGCACACAGACCTAGTGTACCACACACCGCCCCGCGCCCCGCCCCTCCCCGCCCCCGACCGCTCCCATTGGTAGTCCTCCGGCGGCGCCCGGCGCCGATTGGGGCGGCGTCGCCGCCAGTCACGGCGCGGCGCGGCTGGCATGCGGGCTATGAGCCCCGCGCCGCGCAGCCCTGACCTACTAACACACATCCCTCCGCGCCGCCGCACGCTCCTGCCCGCCTCCCTCCCTCCCGGCCGCTCCGCTGCTGACTCCACAGCGCAGCACCGCATCACACCACCGCTCGCCTCGCCCGCGGCCCGGCGTGGGGCGGGGGATGCTCGGCGCCTCGCCGTGCGCTGCAGGTAGGAAGGCGCGTATGCGCGCGGAGCGGTGCGCGGTCTGAAGTTCGGGTGTTCGCCCGGGTTGTGGCGCCCGCCGCGCCTCGCTGGGGGTGGCTGTTACATAACGCGAGCCCAGACGGCTCCGGCTGCCGCCGGGCGGGGAGAGGTCTGCCGGGTGGGTCGGCTCTGCGCGCTGGTGGGTGGCTCGGTAGAGGGCTAGCGGTGCCGGAGACAGCCTCGAAGGTGCCTGCCAGAGGCTTTCCCCTCGCGGGGGTGCTCGTTCCTGGCCTGCTGCCCTACGCCCCGCTTCTCACCATAGTGAGCCCGGGGCAGCGCCGCCGGAGCTGCTCTCCCGCGTTGCATAATGTGCTGGCGGGGAGCGGGCTGCCTCCGCCGTGTGGAGCGGAGGTCTGGGTCAGGAGCGCCAGCCGTGCGCCTCGGCCCCAAAACCACCGGGAGTTGAGTGCCGCCGGACTGCCGGAGCCTGACGGCGAGACCCGTCTTTTCGAGCGCGCCGGGGGTATGTTGCCCATAGACGAGCAGGATTAGTGGCAGCTGCCCGGCCCTGTCCCCGCGCCTTGCGGGGCTACGTTTGCCTCAGTCCCTTTCGTCACTTTAGTCGCTGTTTTGCAGGCGCCGCGGGACCCATCGCATAATAGTTCCTGGAAATGTTGCATTATGTAACCAGAGAATTTGCTGGCAGCTGGGCTGGGAAGAGGGAGCTAATTATGCGATTTTATAATCTCGCTACAAAGAAACTAGGACAATATCTCCCTGCAAAAAGCCCAGAAAAACGTAACCATAACAGATTTTGTTAAAGTGCTTTTAATAAGGGAAGTAGACAACTGGGTAAGTGGGGAGGCTAGGCGCCCTCGCCTGCTGCGTGCCGGGTGCCTTAGAACGCGATTTGTGTTGGTCTATATTTAGCCCCATCGCATTTTAGCAATTGTGGCTTCATGTGCTATTTCTGGTTTTTTTCTCCAGAGCTGTGCGTGTAGACGTTCGAGGCTATTTGCTTGGATTTTTAACCCCACGTCTTCAGAGACGTTTTGATAAGGTGGTATTTTTAGGAAGGCATTTTTCCCAGACGCTGAGCCATCTCTCCGATACGGGCTTTCACTTACCGTTTCTTTTTTTTTTTTTTTAAAAAAAAAAAAAGGGGGGGGAGCGGTAGGCAACGTCCAATTTAAGGGAAAAAGGCATTTAGGCGGTATCAGCCTCGTCGGAGGACAGCGGTAGTGCCGTCCCGCCCGTGTCCTGACGGCTGGGGGGGGGGGGGGGGGGGCAGGTGCCTCCGGTCGCCTGGAGCAGCGGAGCCGGGCCTTGGGGGCAGCCGCCAGCACCGCAAGTAGGTCAGTGTGACAGATCCGGCGGGGAGCGGGACCGGTACGCGGAGCCCGATCCCGCGCCCACCTTCCGCTTAGGCTTACACCATGCCGTGCGCGGGGGTCCTCAACGGCTGTTGGGAGCCGTTGATGGCCGTTGGGGTGCGGCGGCCGCGCGGCGGCGGGCGAGCGAGGGCTGGGGGCGCTGCCACTCCCCGTTCAGCCCTTTGTTCTGGGCTGGGGCGGCGGCGGATTGGGGGTGGGGGGGAGGGAAAGCGGAGGACTGATAGTGCCGGAGCCTGTTGAGGGGGGAGTGGGCCGGGCGCCATGAGCCGCCGGTCACGTAGAGGGCCGCCGGGCCGAGTCGTGCAGCCTTTGTGGCAGCCCCGTACTGCGCCCCGCAGAGCGTCCGCACCCCCCTGCCTGGCTCCCCCCCTGTCCAACCGGCACGCAGAAGAGCACCATACAAAGCCCCCACCCCTCGCGCTGCCACTGCCTCTCCGCCCCGCAGGCGGGGTTGAGGCTCGGAGGTAAGCATGAGGTAACATAGCACACCCCCCCACTCCCGTCAACTGAGTATTTTCGGCTTTCCCCTTACGTAACGAAAAACAACAACAAAAAAATGGCCATTGCCCAATTCTGTGATTTTGCCAAGTCACTTTGGCGTTGCGGTGGGAAGAGCTGTGGCTGGACCTCCTGTTCTCGGGGGTCAGCTTTTGTTCTGTCCTCCCCCGGAGCAGAGCTTGAAAGTTGGTGGTGTTGACTTGGCTTTCAAGGTGATGTGATTTTTGTGTGTAGCTAAAACCAGACTCTTGAATAGACGAAACCAACATCACTGTGCTTGTAACCAAAACCTCTGAAGTCCAAACTGAGTAGGCCAGCCACTGCCTTTATGTTCAGTATACCTGCTTTAGGTAGTAGCGGCAAAGTATTTTAAATATGTGATACTCTTGATAGCATGCATAAACTTTTCTGCTACTTGATTGTTAAGGTCGCAGCTTTGATCATGAAGCTGTCGTGGAGTTACTATTGTCTTTAAAACAATTCTTTTTTTTAAATCCTCTTGTCTGTGTAATTTGAATGATTGCACTTGGTTCCATTGCGTTCGCTTCTGTATATGCAACCTACTTCAAGTTATCTTTGCCCTCTTCAGTAATTAATTCAATCCAGAGCCTCATACAAAATACTGCTATTTGCATCACTTTTACAGTCCTTACTCAACCAAAATGTTGATTTTGATTGGAAAGTTGAATGAATAAGTTAGTGGGTTTTGGCCCAGAGACCTGATTTAAACCAAATTCCAGGATTACTGATTACAGATCTTCAATATTATTTGCATAACAGTTTTTGTTACAGAACTTCTCACATTACAGACGTCTTTGACTACTGAAATGTTAACTTTCTTACATTCTTTAGAATTATTGCTTCTACTTTCCATTTTAATTTAGTTTATATTTTTAACTCATACTCCAGAGTTCTCTTAACTAGCTTATAAAATACCCAGCTTCCTGGATTTGACTTCAAAGTTTCAAGTTTCTGCTGTGTTTTCGTGGTTATCATTTGGGTTTGGCTTTTTATTTTAAGGGAACTGATCTGAAAAGTGTCAAAACGCTTAGCCTTCTCATGAGCATTGTGAACTTACATGACCTCCTCACAGCTTATCTCATCCTAAGAAGGAACAGTATTTGCCATGCTTTGGCCAAAACTTGCAGAACATGCAGAAATTATTTCTATTGCAATAAAGTCTAGAATTTGTGAAAAATACCAGTGCCATGCTGCTTTTTTTCATTCTTTTATCTTGTAATAAAACTCATAAGTAAAATAAGCCTTTAGCTCATTTGAAATTTACTTGTTTTAACAAATAGTGATGCAAGCTATCCTTAAGCAATAGTTTGTTTCCAGACAGCAATCTTGCTGCTGTTATAACATCACTATGATGCAATAATACGAACAATAAAATCCTCTGTTTGAGTCTTATTACGCACTGTTAAGCAATGCATCTGACTCATCAGCTTAACTGACTCTTCTAGGTGACCTTGCCATGATCATTACAGCCAGTTATGAGATATAAATGTGCTTAGGGTATGTAATAGAAAAAAAATGCAAATAGTTGGCCAATTCCTGCAGTCTGTTCTAAGAGAAGATGACAGTTGATTTCCATGTTACAGTATTTTACAGTGTTTAAAAATAATTAAAAAAAACTGTGGTTTTTTAATTAAAAAGCGAGTGTATGTAACTGCCTAATACTGATGCCAAGTACAAGTGTCAAAAATAAGATTGTGTAAGCAAGGGCATACTTGGACTTGACTCAAAATGTGATGTCAGCAACATTCTTAAAAAAAATGGTTGTATTAAATGGTAGATATGAAACAAATTGTTATTAAGACCTCCTTAGATATCCTGTTTTTTTCCTAATCCATATAGAGAGTTAGCATACTATGAGACTGGATCTAGTAACAGACACTGCACAAATCTATATCCTATCAGACAGAATGCCTTATTTTAGATAGGGGTTTTTTTCCCTTTCTTGAGTTGCTCCATCTTGGTGTAATTTTCAGTCTGTCATGAACTATTTTAATAATTAACCAGCTTTGCCACAGAGGTGGCTGCGCAGCAGTTAGCAGTATAGGAATCACCTCGTCCTATGGGTAGAACACAATGCAATAGAAAAAACAGTGCTCACCAGGGGCAGTGGTCTTCCTGCCTGGACCAACTTTCAGAATTGGACCTCTAAAGACTGCTATTTCTCCATTCTGTTTCCAGTGAGTGGTAGGTACCAACATTTTACAGGAGCTGTTTGTTGTATATATTTGTGCTTCAGTTGTTATGTAACAAGATGCATGTTTAGAGCATCAGCTGGGATTAATTGACATAATTCTGCTGCCTTTAAATAGCACTATGTAAATTTAGGTCAGCTGAAGGTCTGGTTCATGCTTGGCATTTTAAAAACACAGTTCAATAATAGAAAGCCATTTTTTGTCAGAATAATTAACATTTGATTTTGTGTATTTTTTTTAAAGGTTCTCAATTAAGGGAAAGCTAAGATTATACTTCCAGGGCTTTGTTACTATTATTAAGTTACAGCTTTTTACAGTCTAGTGTTTCCTGCTGTCAAGTAGCTATTGAATTGAGGGGAAGTCATAGAACTGTAACTTCAGTAACTTGTCTCTATGTGGGTTTTATTAAAAATACTGGAAAGGGATGTGATATTTAAAATGGCATTATTTATATATACATATAGAATACATACATGTAATTATATATTTATACACGTTATATATATGATTCCTTTGCTTCTCTAAGTTTTTCATGGTGCTCTGAGTAACAGCCTTAGAATTTTCTTCAAACATCCCCCCATCCCCTTAAATAAGAGCACTAAACAGCTTGTTTTGGAAAAATTCAACACATTTTATAATCATACTATCTTTGTAAGAAAAAGGAAGAAAATATAGGTCAAATTTGCACCTGTTAACCTTGACTAACCTTTTGGAGCAACAGCTACCTTTAACATATGTTTCATGCTCTCCAAATAATAATTTTATTTGCATAATCCGTGTAATTTACCTTTGGGAAACAGGCTGTATTTCAATGAGTTAATTTGTAGTTATTAAGATAAACAGTAACTTAAGTAATTTTCCTAACAATGAAAACCTTTTATAAAAATTACATATGACAGCAACTTTCTGGGTACAGCTTAGAGGTGGCTGCATGAAAATGCTATAGTGTTCCAAGCTCCATGGTGATCTTACTATTTTTTATAGTTGATTGAAAAGTGTTGTAATTATTTTTTTATGTTGCCGATGGACTATATTGCATAGACATCTCCCATTTTTTTCTTTCAATAAGATGATCAACATTTTAGGAAAAATGGGTCATCCTGTACAAAGCTATCATCATCAGTGTTCCACTGACCTAATTACACATTGATCCTGAAACTGTGAGCACTGAAGATGCCCATGAAGTTGTAAGAAATGGGAACTGTGTACAGGGTCAATAGTTTTGTATTGTGCCATGCTGTTGTTATGGATTCATGGTCTATATGAGGGCAACTCTATAATTACAGTAATTTGTGGTATCATTTGTATTGTAAATGCTTTCCCCTGTGCAACCATGGATAGCCTGTCCATCATAGTCTAAAATGCAGTCACCTATTTTTTTTCCAGAAAGTTTGAAATCCATTTGCTCTACTTTGTGTAGACCCTCTTACCTTCAAATCTCTCCTAGGGGTAATATCACTCTTCCAGTGGAGCCAGTATTAAATCTTTTCTTCAACAGGAACATAATTTTAATAACAGTGCTAGATAAAAGGCAAGAAAAAACATCTTGAAGGATTTTAGTGGACGTTGAAATGGGACCTCATCCTCTGTTGGCAAGGATTTCTGAGTTATGATAGAGGTGCAGAATTTTTTGGCATAATTTTTGTCTGTGAGAAACAGCAGCAGTAGAGTGGCTCCAAAGTACTTCAGGACTGTTCAGGCAGCCTCTGTATTCAGCACCTAAGCTTAAACTCAGTCTTCTGCTCTGCATGCGCAATGAGAATTATATTTTTTCTGTCCCTCATAAAAGTCTCAAGACTGATAGCAACTGTTTTTAAAGCACTTTGAAGATAAAGTGTAAACTATACTCCTTATTTTTTCAAAATATGGAATGCCAACTGGTCATTTTGGTATCTATGAGCAGGTTTTACACCAGCTCTTCTGATATGTAGATAAGAGTTTCAGAATAGATAGCCTGTGACAGAATAGTAGCAGTAGTAGAATTATTGATACTAATGCAAAACTTGGACAACAACTATAAATATGCACAGATACATACCGATATGTTTTTGTTTGCCAGATAGTACTGGTGGTGGTAGAGGTGTGGTTCTTTTTTAAAACAAGAACTTATACTTAGCCATTATTTTCCATTTTTGAAGGACAGAGAATTTTTTTGATGCACAGTGATACAAAAGTGAATGGTGTTTGAGCATCCAGTTGCTCAAAATCAGATTGGTTTCATAGAATCACTGTCAGAATGTTTGAACTATATAATTAAACAGTTATCTCATTCTAGGGTATGTTTGAAATTAGGCATGGAGATAGCACAAATTATTTTACAAAATACAAATAATTATATGCAGCTACTTTGTGGGGAAACATGCACATGGGGAGGTCATTGTGCATTCTCTAAACCAGAAATGAGTTATGTAATCACATAAAAGAGACAGAGGAAAGTTTGTGGCTCTGTCCTTCAACCTTTAGAAACATCTTGGTTATTACAGTGTGCACAGACAAATCGCCAGGATCAGATCTTTAATGAACAATTATGATGCAGTCAGATCACTTAACTATTTTTTTTGAAGTCTGTGCATAAATTAACTTTTCATTATTTCTGTGTACATAATTTCTTCAGTAACATGAGTTATACAACAGTCTCATTAATACTTGGATCTGGGATTGTATCCTGCTTCTACTGAAGCCAATGGCAAAATTGCTATAGGAGCAAGACTGGGTTTGTAATTAAGTTAATAGGGTTTAATGTTACTATGTTGTTGAATTGGCACTGAATGCCATTAACATCAACCAACAAAAAAATCTTTAACAATGACTAAAGTAAGGCAGTATTAAAAGTTGGTTTTATAACACTTTTGAGGGAGTGATAAAGCTACTGAAAAATTAATCATAAGGGAAAATACTCGATATTTGAAATATAGTTACAGGAATCATTACAGTTCATTACTTTATGTGTAAATATGGATCATTTCCAGTGGAATAAGAAAATGCAAGTGAAGTGAAGTGGCTGGTTTCATTGAAGGCGTTTAGCCACTATCATCAGATGGAATTTAATTTGTTTACAGACTCGGCATTGGGCTGATTGACATGGAGAAGTATTAAGTAACTCCAGTTACCATGATAAAAGTGCTCAAGGAAGATGTGGAAAGAGCTAAAGATTTATTGTTGTTGTGTTAGTTCTTTAAAGTAATGGCATTAGAACTAACTACAAAGATAGCAAACCAGTAAGACCATGTCAGTGGGTTTACACATCTGTCTTGACAGCTTTACTGAAGGAATCTGGCACAGAGCGAAGTTAAGTACTGCATGCAAAAACATGGTCATTTTGGTACACCCTTAATGTATTTGCTGTAGACTTGCATGCTATTTATATTGTCTATTTATGCCAGAAATAATGTGTACAGGAGGGAGACTGGCCGAAACAGGAGTTAGCAGTGGTACAGAGAGCAGGTTGTACACTGGAATGGCCCAAACTGCAGAAGTCCTGTGGAACAATGGACATGAACTCTGCAGGGTGTTGAGTTGTTCGGTGCAGCTCAGTGCCAGTGTTAGGCTGCAAGAGATTATATTTGGACATGCAGTTGTTTTTACTGGTACATAGACTGTCATACTGATGAACTATGTCATTAGTCTACATTCATTTAGGAAAAAAACCCAAATCAGGAACTATTGTTGTTGTTACTATTGTTGTTTTATTCTGTGTTCAACAATTATCTTTTTTTAAGTATTGGGTTACACTAGTTTTAAAATGGGATACATATTAATTTAACCATTGGTCACATGTAACAGTGAAATGGACAGAATAGCTGTACAACTTCAGCAAATCAAATTATACTGAACGTGTGGGCAAACTGATTTTTCTGTGTTGTGGGCCTTATTTTTGATTTTTAAACCTGATCCAGCTCCTATTTAACTTGGCAGAAAACTCTCTTTGACTCCAGTTTTAATTTTGGATCAGCGTCTAACTGTGTAATTGCTTGTATATCAGAGATACATTTCTGCTTTACAAACATGGCAATTTGTAGTGCTGCTTCTGATCTAAAATGGTAGATGCTGTCTTTGGTGTGGCTGGCTTCTAACTCTATTTTCCATTAAGACTATATCAGTGAAGACAAATAGTTACATGTCAGTAATTAACGACAGATTTTAGGAAATTCTACTTAACTGTTCTATTAAATGCTTTAATTTTTCATGACAGAAGAATTGGCATGGTTTGATGGAACAGAACCCAGCTTGAAACCTAAGTCTTTATGACCTTGCTTAATTGTTACTACATCACTCAGTACTCTTTGCCTTCTGGAAAATACGAGAAACTGGCAGAATACAATTAATTAATTCTGCTATGACTTTCCCAACTGATAATGTTAAAATTAATTCAATTAGTAATTGTAAAAATATTCCCAATAAGTAGTGACATTAATCTGAAGTGTTTAGTTTTTATTTTTGTTTAATGTTATACAGGCAAGCATAATTTCTGATTCTATAGCTCATTCTATAAAAGCACTTGGCATACTACATTTGTTTTACCAGGAACATGACTGAATGTGGAAAATGAGATATTGAGAAGTAGTGATCAAGACCAAATTAACTTCTTACAATAAAGTATTTTTGCATTAAAAGGGACAAAATAAAACAAAAAGCAATGTCAATGCTAAGTTCAACTTTAATTATTAAAATAACCCGAAGCTAAAGGTTAAGCTGGTTTTACTTTGTTAATGGTAAGACTTTTTGATCTAAACTTCCACTTTAATACAAACACTTTTCTAAAGATGCACATGACTCAATGGTATTAAACTTTACTTTGATGGCCTAAGACACTATTTTTCAAATGCAAATTATGAATTAAATTTATTTCTCTGGTGTATCTTTCAGTACTGATTTTGAAGTTTTCTTTGTAAGAGACAACAAAAAAATATTTTTTCTTGACAATATTTATTTTTTTTCTTGACAATATTTTTTCAAGTTAGGTATTTGCCCAAATTATGTTTGTGCATTGATTAGTTTTAGTTGATATGATTGATCAAAAAGGCATTTTGAAATTCCAAGTGCATGTATAAACATTTGCATATTTTTATGGGATGCAAAACCAATAATTAAATGTTTAAAAGCTTTCATAAATAGTGCTGTTATTTTAAGGCAATAGAAAGCATTCCAGATTCTCCAAATCAGCTTAAGTTATTTTTAATTCATGAAGGACCCATTTCTAAGTCACACACCACAGCTGTTTTTAGAAGAGATGCTTTAATGTAGAAGAGCAAGATACTTTCCAGTGCTGCTCATCAACATGCCTGGTATCCTGCAGTATTAAGTGTTGGAAATGTAGGTTGGTGAGTGATCTCATGCAAAGTTCTGTGACAGCTTTACTGTAGGATCAAAACTCACATTTTTTAAAATTGATTTTTTCCTTGGATCATATTGTTTTGGAAGCAAATCTGCCACCTAGGTATCATAATACCTAGAATATCAGTCATTTCAGTTTAGAGCTTTCTTTGTATTACATCAGGTTTAATGAACCAAATGCTAGTCTAAGCTTTTTATTAAATCTATTTTTGCATGCTCTGAACCAGCGATTTCTAAACAGTAATCAAATTCTCTGTTTATACCAGGTTTTTAAGAAGATTCCTATTGCCTTGGCCAAGAAAATTGGTTCTAGAGACTTCTGTCTTAGAATATGAAAGAAGAGGAAGAATGTGTGTGGATTTAAAATTACTGTATTTATCAAGTTGTGGAGTGAGAAGTACCACAGGAATAGCTAGTTCAGTTGCTCATTGTAGATCTACTACAAATTGTTTCTGATGCAGCTGAGAAAAATGCAGACCCTTAAAAAGGAACACAGACCAGTTGACACAAGCAGCAATGTGGACAAAATCATGGTACTTAAGTCTGCTGTAGCAGAAGTGTCTGAAGAATTGTCTACAAATGAAGATGCACTACTTATTGAAGCAAGTAGTGGAAAAAGCAAATCTTCAGCTTGTCGGAGAAAGCGAGAATTCATTCCAGATGAAAAGAAAGATGCTATGTATTGGGAGAAAAGGCGGAAAAATAATGAAGCTGCCAAAAGATCTCGTGAAAAACGACGACTGAATGACCTTGTCTTAGAGAACAAACTAATTGCACTGGGAGAGGAGAATGCCACCTTGAAGGCGGAGCTGCTTTCGTTGAAGCTAAAGTTTGGTTTAATTAGTTCTGCAGCCTATGCCCAAGAGATACAGAAACTAAGTAGCTCAACAACTGTGTATTTCCAAGACTACCAGAGTTCCAAATCAAGTATTAACTCATTTGTAGATGAACATGAACCATCTATAGTTGGTAGCAGTTGTATTTCTGTCATTAAACATTCTCCTCAAAGCTCAATGTCTGATGTGTCTGAAATATCATCAGTAGAGCATACTCAACCAAGCCGCATACAAAGCAGCTGCAGAAGTCCTGAAAATAAGTTCCAGATTATAAAACAGGAGCCCATGGAAATAGAGAGAGAGCCAAGAGATGACAGAGGTTCATATAAAGCATCCATATATCCAAACTACATGGGAGCTACCTTTAACATGTATTCACATTCTCCTCCTCTCTTGCAAGTTAATAGGTCCTCCAGTAATTCCCCCAGAACTTCAGAAACTGATGATGGTGTAGTTGGAAAGTCATCTGATGGAGAAGATGAGCAGCAGGTTCCTAAGGGTCCAATCCATTCCCCGGTTGAACATAAAAATGTTCATGCAACAGTTAAAGTTCCAGAAGTGAATTCTTCAGCCTTGCCTCACAAGCTTCGAATTAAAGCCAAAGCCATGCAAGTTAAAGTGGAAGCAATGGATAATGACTATGATGCAACACAGAAATTGTCATCACCCATTGTCATGTCTTCAAAAAGACATTTTGAGCTTGAAAAACATGGTGCACAAAACTTGGTGCATTCATCTCACACTCCTTTCTCGGTTCAAGTGACTAACATCCAAGACTGGTCACTTAAACCCGAACTCTGGCATCAGAAGGAACTCAATTTAAAAATTCAGAGTGGTTGCAAAACGGGAGTTGTTGAAATAAAAGACAATATCTACAATGTCTCTGAGTCAGAGAACCTGTATTTGAAGCAGGGCATAGCAAACTTGTCTGCAGAGGTTGCTTCACTTAAAAGACTTATAACTACACAACAAATCTCTGCATCAGACTCTGGTTAAGTTACTACTGATTAAAGGCTTACTGTTTTAAAGGATGTCATTCGCAGTAGATCAATATGTTTTGTATTATGCTCATTTTCACTGGACTTGTGATGTCATTTCACTGTAATGTTCACATAATGTCTGATCGGTGTATTTTTGTGCACAAATTATTATGAAGACTAGGTTGTGTTATGATCACCATGCCTTGTGTATAGTCAAGTAGCCTGTACAAAGGCTGTATATAGTGAACTTTTTTCCTTTTTGTTCTTCTACTTTAAAGCGTGCAAGTTACCAGTTACAATAAAATATTGGTGACAAACACAGAACATCTACTCCAGTTCAGTTGATTTTGTGAACTTGTAAATAAGTTACTAATTAAAAACTGGCTTTTTCTTACACTGTGCTCAGCTTGACTTAATATTTGGTTTTTAAAGCCTAACAACCAAATTACAGTTTCCAACATGTATAATCCTTCTGGCCACTTTTTTCGTTAACACATTTTTTAGAAGAAAGTAGAAATAAAATTAATATTTATAAACAAAACAGTATCAATTTATAGCCTTAGCCTTCTTTAACTTATTTATTAGTAGAAGTTAACCAAAAACCACTCAAATTCTAACCCAGTGACTCTGACATCAATAACCTTTTTTCTCATTCTGTCTCAAATGAGACAGTAATGAGTTTCCTGAATGGCTTATTGTGATGAACCATTTTTTCAATATTATAACTTGGTGTTTTAGGTGAAATTGGTTAAGTTGGAATTGTGCATCTGCAAAGTTTTCAGAGCCTTGCAGTGACAGATTTGGACAACACTATCTTTGTGAGGAGGTGGCTAGTGTGTGCAAGGGATGCAGGCATAGAAGTATGCACAAAGGCTGTGCATACTCTGCCCCTCTTGCATGCAACGGTTCTTTCCACGGCAGACCACAGGACACCTTGTAAATGAAGGATAAGGCTACTGGATCTGTAAAGTCTGAGCTCAAATAGGCAAAAATCTACAAAAGGGGCAAGCAATAGTAGTAGCAGAATTAGAGGAGATCATCTGCTATTTTAGTTCCCTGTGTGGGACATAATGCAACTATAAGTACAAAGTAAATCTTAACTACCCGTTTGGCCTTGGTTTCAATGGCTAAGTGAATGGAACTGGAATCCCTTAGCTCACTACAGGGCATTTTGCAAGAACTTCTTAAATGTAAGACAGAGACTATGTGAAGAACTGCACAATCCAGATACTAGTAGCCCCTCACAATTTATGGAAATAAGTTCTTCACTTGGTGACTGGACAGGGCTGCAGTGCTCTTTGTCTTTGAGAAGAGCCATTGAACCATGGAGACCAGAATTGCATCACAAATCCTTGGTTTGGCTTACCAAAGTCTTACATTTTAAAATTAAAAAGAATTCATAAATAGAGCATAGACTTGGCATGTTCTTTTCATGGTACTGCCCCTTTCTATTACCATTCTAATAAATCAGACTAACAAGTATTTTCAGAAAAGGCTTTTTACGGATTGCCATACTGTATAATGAATGGATTCTTTCCATAGACTTAAAATACTAATTAAGAAAAAAATATGTAGCTATTGGTTTTTAAATTCATACTTGACTTGAGTGAGAGAAAGTTTGTCAATTTTTTGGGGATATGAAGAGGAGTCTTGGTGGCTCCTGAAAGCTCTGAAGCTTGGTCCAGCAGTCAAGGCAATGGCAAAACTCCCTGATGTCAGCAAGGCCAGGATTTGATTCTGTACCTTTTCAGGAGCTGATGATTCATAGTCATATTCTGGGAGGACCTTGGCACAGAAATCACTGGTACTTTCTGAGCTTTTGAGCCTACTAACTGCTGTGCTGTATTTGTGGCATTCAGAGTTAATAAACTGTTACTCTTTTTTCATGCCTTAATAATACGATAGATCCCATAGCTGGGCTCTGTATGTATTTGGTAATTAATATAGATGACATTTCAATGTTACTGAAAATAAGCTCAGGATTATTGCATGAAATGTAAAAACTTGCATTGAATGATGGGGATATGAGACATGAGGCAGTGATTGCTGCTGTCTCTTGCTTGCTAAGTATCTTCTGTAAGCAACAATAAAATTCTTTAAATATTTTGCATATTATTTATCACATGTAATGTGTTCAAGGAGAGAGGACTTAAACTCTCAGTGTTGCCATCTGTGTAAGCCTAGATCTATTGGGTTTTTTCCCATTTCTTGTTGCGGTTGTTTGTCATAATGGAAGAATGTTGTCCTCTTTCTAGCTCATTATATACTTTGTGTATCTGTTTTGTGCAATTAATACTTAAAAGTAATGATGTAGTTAATTTGTTGAAGGATGTCATTGCAAGAAAGTTATAGCATGGAGCTTAGGAGCACAATCAGATGTTATTTATACTCCCTTTATACCTTAGTGTTATGCTTCATTTGAAGAAAGAAATAAATAATTTGTCTTTTGTTCAAAACCAGATCTAATTACCAGGTTTTCTATTGTGCTCATTATCCTAGTCCAACACAGAGGTGTTAGCTGCAGTTGATGACAAATCCTCCTGAAGTTAGTATTTCTACAGCTAATAATTGAAGTATCTTCTACAGATATAAAATTACAAAATGCAAGAGTATGGGTGGTACACACAAAGCCTGATTCTTGGTTGCACTTGCAAACTGGCTAGATGAAACTGTCAGCTGCTCAGCTGCAGTACATGTGGTATAGGTGGCCTCCTCACTCGGAGACCCTCAACCTCCTCACACATCTTTGGCCTGCTTTGCTTCAGGATGTGGTACTGGGAAAGATGAAGAGTCACGCTGATTGGGGGGAGGGATAGAAATGTAGTGGGGCTCTGCTCATACTTTCAGCTGGTACATACTTGCATATGTATATGGCTGGAGGAGCTGGGGAATTGGATAGCTGTGCCCTTCCAGGCTGCCTTCCCTGTGCTGCAGAAAACAGAATGAGCCTCTGGGAAAAGAGTATCCTTGGCTGGTCTACTAGCCTCTCCATTAGAGATCAGACGATGGGTTTCAGCACAAAATGGGCTTTATACCTTAAGTGGATATAAACTGGTATCACATCCTGTAATTTATAAAAACTCTATAAACTCTGTGATTAACTGACAAAAAACCATAAAACATGCTCAAAGTGGAATCTTTCTCGTCTGAAAGATCATGGATTATTAGAAAATAACCAAAAAATTAGTAGAGTGTGCCTTCAAATGAGAATGTTAAGGAAGATCACAGATCCTAGGAACTCGAGAGACTTATAAGCTGTCATTTTTCATGGGAACATAGCAATTACCACGCTAGATTAGTTTGGCTAGTCCCAAACTGTGATAATCAGTATGAAGGACTTCATGCAAAGTTTTAAGAAAAGGCCATGGCAAATAACTTGATTAGCAAGGTAAGCTTTTTCCTAGTGACATCAAGTAGTGGCTAGTCAACACTGTGAAGTGTGAGTATCAGGTTTTCTGTGAAATCTGCCTAACTTAAATTATGTATAAACACAATAACATATCCTCATGTTCTATCAACACTTACTCATATTTTGGTAGGTATCAATACTGAATGTAGATATGTCCATACATACACTAGGCCCATACACCATGATTTTGCAAATCCGCTCATATTTCTGCTTTTAGTAAAACTTAGATACTGTGTGGCATATATTTAAATTTTATTATTATTCATATTCTGTACAGCCAAATATCCCCTTGTTCATGAATATGAGGCAGGTAACCGGAAATTCCTGGTTAATTTATTATTTTGGATGTTTTCATTACAACTCCTACATCCATAATGAGCAGTATGTGAGACTAAAAACATTTATTCTCTGTAGAACTTAACAGAAATGTAAAGTTGCACCATAAGCACGTTTTTGAAGTTTTATTAAAATACCAACTTCTAAAAATGTTTGTACTTGCTAGTACATACATATGCTGCTGAAAATAGGCAGTGTACAATGAATCTAGCAGAAAACTCACAGAGAATTCTATTAATTTAGCTTTTGTTAACACCATATTGGTTTAAAAATAGTTTTACAGTTTATTGCACAGTATGAGCTTTGTAACTACAAGAATACAACACAATTTTTAGTATTTATTGCAGAAGAAGTAGCACATACTGTTCCATTACACTGCCAAATTAAAAGTTAAAAATATGAGGCCAAATCCTAAGGCTTTTAACTCGGTGTTAGATGCTACTTTTCTTATGAAGCAGACTTTTTATCTGTGCAATAAGGGACTTAAGATGAGTAACAATATCAAGACAATCTTTACAGTTCACTCACGAGACAGACTCCTGCTGATTATCACTATCTCTAAGGCTGTCTTGCAACACATAGTGATACACAAGTCACTTAATTCATATCACTGAAGTTAGAAGGAACTTGCTCATGTATGTAGGAGAAGGCAGCCAGCATTCTATTATTTATTCAATGACAGCTCTAAAAGGACTCGCTGAATAAGGAGCAAAAGCTCAGAATAGAGCAATAGTGTTAATTTGCTTGAAAGAGAAGCATCTGAAAACATTTGGTTTTATAGAATCATAGAATCATTAAGGTTGAAAGAGACCTTTAAGATCATCAAGTCCAACCGTAATCAAACTACCACAACCACTAAACTATGTCCTGAAGCACCACATCTAAGCTCTTCTTGAACAGCTCCAGGGATTATGAATCCACCACCTCCCTGGGCAGGACTCAAAAAAATAGCATGAATTATGCATCTATACTTTTTGTGATTTGACCAGCTACTACTGCTGTGCCAATCCAAATGGCCATGACTAAAATGATGGTAATTCCTCCTTAAACATGGAGCTCCACAAGCAGAAGTGTTTGGGAAGACCAAATGCAGGGTCTGCAACTCTTGTCATGATTTTGTGTGGGTTTTAATCTTCTGCACAGAAGCATCCTTCCTGCTTGTAGTCCATCTTGAGAGAGATCTGAGCTGAGAAAGGCTGCGTCAGTACAAAGGTTCTGGGGAAGCTACGGGGCCATCTAATATTACCAACATTCAGATAACATGGTTAATTTTTCTTGCTCTGTCCCTTGTTCCCCCTACAAATAGATGCACAACTTAAAATGTCAGGCAGTTGTTACACTTCTCAATCAGATTCAGATGCTTGGCTCTGCAAATGCTTGAATGGGCATCTAAGCTAATAACTTACATATGTGAAAAGCTCAGTCTATCCTGCAATCTAGGGTGCCAGAGTTGGCATCCATTATGTCTGCATTGCTGAGACATGATACTTAACGTTTCTAACACTTTGAACCTCTAAAAATTCCCTTAAGTTTTGTATATAAATATACTGAGGACATATTACATTGATTTCCATGGGATTTGTGTTATGCAGCCCTGAAAGCCAGGATATTAATGGTCTGTATAACCACCAGAAAATAGCAAAACATGATCCTGTGTCATATAAAATAGCTGAAAGATGATAAAATGCAATGAGAGCCATTGTAGCAGAACACACTGTTCTTTTCCCTGGGCCTTGTTCCCGTTAAGAATTTAGAAATACTAGAGGGAGTTTAAAGGAGAACAAAATTTAAAAATAAACTCTGGGGCTGATCCATGACTTAAAAGTACACATTAAACCCTAAATCCATACTGTACACATCAATAGCCAATATATGTGTGCGCTAAGAATTTAGTTCCCATTCTTGAAAAAGGTCTTGGAGACACATGTTTTTTTAAAGGCTCATAGGTAAAAATGTGAACAAGCAAATGTCAAAAATACCTAGGTAAGCAAAACCCAATAACAGTTAGACAACATACATGGCCTAAAAACATTGTATGGGACTTGTTTGTATTTTCTCATTTTCTGTAAGAATAATGAGATCACTTTAAAAAAGAAGATTTTTAGCTTCTTTCATCAGATAATGTTAAGTATGACAGTGAAAATAAAAACACTGGAGAAAGGCAAACAATGCTGATCTGATGGTACTGAAAGGTAGTAGAATGGAATACCTCCAGATGGAAGGGATCTGTGACAACCACCTAGTCCAACTGCCCGACCACTCCAAGGGTTGACCAAATGTTAAAGCCTGTTACAAAGGGCTGTCGCGGTCTGAACAGTTCTTCCATCAGCTGACCCCACCCAAGAAAGGGAATCAGGAAAAGGAAAAAGGAAAGGAGACTCATGGGTTAAAATCAAAACAGAGTTGATAGAATAATAATAATGTAGTAAGACATAAGTAAGCTGTTGTACTAACATCAACGTGTGCTCTTGGAGGGATACCCTGGCATCTGGACCAGCAGCTCTGTATCCATCCCACAGTCAGTCACGATGGCTCTGATTGTGTCGTCCACCACGGCTGTCTCTGACCTCCTGCTGCCAAAGATCTGCCTCGGCCTCTGTCAGACCCAGGGCTGCAGGATCTGCAGGAGGGTTGGAAGGTTCCGGAAAAAGATCACCCATCTGTTGAGCTGGAGGCCACCCACAGGATGCCTGGGCACCCCTCCCATGCCCACTTTTAGGCTGCTTCAGGGGGATGGAGGTTGTGGGCACATGGGTGTCTGGGAGATACTCCTGCCTGGCCACTGCTGACCGATGGTGTTATGGCTGCTGTGATGATGTGTTCCATGTAGTCATCATCTGCCCACACCAACTGCAAGATGGAGAGGATCCTCCTCATGCAGAGGAGGCACTCAGGCTTGCTGTCAGCCCAGCACAGGATGCATGGGCAGCAGAACTGAGGGAGGCATGGAATCACAAAGCTGGCCTCCTCCCACCTGTCCAGGCAGATGGGAAAGTGGTCCTCCAGACCTGTGGCCATGCTCTCCACTCGCTGCTGTGGACTGAAGGGAGCTGGGGATGTCAAGCTGCTCCCTCTCACTGGTGCTGCAGCAGTGGGTGCCATGCTTGAAAAGGAAGAGAGGTCACAGTCATGGGCTGGCCTGGGGAGGGCTGGAAGAAATGCCCAGGTCCCTCAAGAAGGAAGTTCTCTCAGCTGCCCAGGATGAGGCGTCCCCTCCCAGCTCACCTCTGCTGCTGCCAGTGTCCCTCCTGGATGCCCATCAGTGCCTGAACCTGTCAGGGCTGGGAAATCCTTCAATGGCCCCAGGGTCAGGCATGGAGAGCTGCAATGAGTAACTCCAAGCACACCAGCACCAAAGGCTCAACTCTCCAAACCTCACAGCCTGCTCAGCTGGAGTGTGGGCATGAGCTCTCTGGGTGAGACTCTGCACCCAGATTTAAGCATTGATGGATGCTGGGTCACGATCTATTGCTCAGGATGTCACAGTCCATCAGTAGGTGACAATTACAGTCTGTCACTCAGGGACATCTCAGTCCATCCCTTGGTCTTCCCAGGGCCCTGTGAGGCTGCTTTCACCATGGCAGATGTCTCCAGGCATATACAGCAAGAGGCTTCACTCATGCCTCCCTGGAAGGCTGCAGGACAAAGTCCCATGGGCTCTCCCCACGTCCCAGCACTGCTGGCCAGCCCTCTGTGCTCCCCTGCTTCCTTCCTCCCACGACAGGTCACAGCAAACACTTGGTTCACTCCGGTGGGTTTTCTATCTTCCTTCCCTAGCCAGAGTGCACAAGGCTGATCACTTCTGCTCTGCACCCATCAGGCCTCATTCGGGCTCCACATCCTCTTTGGGGTCCCAGAGACAGGCTGACAAACCAGAGGGGCTCAGGGGAGGCAAGGAGGGTGTCAGTGGCTGGTTCAGGATGGGACCAGAGAAGGTGTTGGGGCACCTCACAGCCCACCCCAGTGCCTGTGGGGAAGGCATCAAGGGGATGGGGACAGGCACTGCCCAGCACTGCCCTGTGGGACGGTGAGATGGTGGAATCCTGGGCTGGATCAAAAGAAGTGTGGCCAGCAGATCAAGAGAGGTGATTCTGCCCCTCTACTCCACCCTGGTGAGACCTCACCTGGAATACTGTGTCCAGCTCTCGAGCCCCCAGCACAAGAAAGACGTGGACCTGCTGGAGCGTGTCCAGGGGAGGGCCACAAAAATGATCCAAGGCCTGGAGCACCTCTCTTATGAAGAAAGGCTGAGGGAGTTGTGGTTGTTCAGCCTGAAGAAGAGAAGGCTCCAGGGGGACCTCATAGCAGCCTTCCAGTACCTGAAGGGGGCCTACAGAAAGGCTGGAGAGGGGCTTTTTACAAGAGCACATAGTGATAGGACAAGGGGTAATGGTTTGAAACTGCAGGAGGAGAGATTTAGGTTAGAGATCAGAAGGAAATTCTTTAGTGTGAAGGTAGTGAGACACTGGAACAGGCTGCCCAGAGAAGTTGTGGAGGTTCCATCCCTGGGGGCGTTCAGGCTCAGATTGGATGGGGCTCTGAGCAACCTGATCTAGTGGGAGGTGTCCCTGCTCATGCAGGGGAGTTGGAACTCGATGATCTTCTAGGTCCCTTCCAACTCTAACCATTCTATGATTCTATGATTCTATGAATCTCTCTATAAAACTTGAGAGGTTCAGGCTGGAGGTAAGGAAGAAAAAGCAAAGTCCCTGTGAGGATCATGAAGCACTGGAGTAGGTTTCCCACAGAGGTTGTGGGATCCGTAAGCCTGGAGGTCTTCAAGATCTGAGTGGCCACAACCCACAGCACAACTGCCACAAGCCCATTAAGAGGTGCTCACTGAAGTCCTGCAAGAGAAAGCATTGCCAGTGGGAAATACAGCAGAGCTTTCCACGCGTGCAACAGCTTCCAGCAAGTTTTGACTTTCTGGTTTTATTTGGTTCATGGGCTTTCACAAACATTTATTTTGGGTAGAATCAAATAGAACTGGAAGGGACCTACAACAATCTTCCAGTCCAACTGCCTGATCACTCCAGGCCTGACCAACAGCTAAAGCCTATTATGACGGGCATTGTCCAAGTGCTTCTTTTTAAGGCACTGACATGCATGGGGCATTGACCACCTCTCTAGGAAGCCTGTTCCAGCGCTTGACCACCCTCTCGGTAAAGAAATGTTTCCTAATCTCAAAAGGCCAGTTCTTCACCCTGTGCTGTGTGTATCTGTTCATCTCACAGCTGGACAACTTGTCCAGAAGGATGCTGTGAGGGAACCTATCAAAAGCCTTACTAAAATCCACAAAAGCCACCTCCACTGCCTTCACCCACCAGGTGGGTCACCTTATCATACAAGGATCTTGGATCAGTGAGACAAGGCTTTCCCCTCATGAATCCATGCTGACTGCGACTGACGACTGCCTTGTCCTTGAAATGCCTTTCAGTAGCGCACAGTGTGATCTTCTCCATCGTTTTTCCAGGTGCTGAGCTTAGACTACCAGGTCTGTAGTTTCCTGGGTCCTCCCTCACACCCTTCTTCTAAATTGCAATAGCCTTGCCTAGCTTCCAGACACCAGAGACCTCCCCAGACTCCCAAGACCTCTGGGAAATGACTGGGAGGGGTCCTGCCCTAACATCCACTAACTCATGCGGTACTCTGGAATGAATCCCACCAGGTCTCATTGACGTATGAACATTCAACTGATACAGCTGGCCCCTTACAATTTCTGCCTCCACAAATGGAACGTCACTATTCCCACAGTTGTGGTCCTTGACCTCAGAGGACTGGACAGCCCAAGGTCTACCATTAGTCTTAACGACCGTGCCAAAAAACTGTTGAACGCCTCTGCTTCTTCCGCCAGGGCACCATCTGCAACAAGTAGGAGTCCTATATTTTCCTTGGACCCCCTCTTGCTACTAACACACTTAAAAAAACTCCCTGCATTTGCAAACCACATCTCCCTGATCTTCCTGTGAATCCTGACCTTGCTTCTAGCAATCATCCAGTCTTTTTCCTCCAGAGTTCCAAGAAGAGTTCCCTTTTCAGCCAAGCTGGTGTTCTGCTCGTTCTGCTCTACTTACTTGACTTGTGACACAGTGGGATGGTGAGCTTCTGCGCTTTCCAACAGTGGTTCAGGACTCACCAGCACTCAGAGAGCCCTAAGCCCTCCAAAGCAGAGTCCCAGGTGACACTGCAAAGTAGCTCCCTGAGTAGCTTGAAGCGTGCTCTCTTGAAATACAGCATAGCAACTCTGGTGACTGTTTTCTCATTACACCAAGAATTTTAAACTCAACCATTTTGTGATCACTGTGGCCAGGACAGACACCTACTGTCACCTCTCCCAGGAGTCCTTCTCTATTCACAATGACAAGTCTAGGAGGGCATATTTCCTAGCTGGCCCCCTGAGTACACGTGGCAAAAAATTATCTTCAACGACCAATACTTTGGGAATTTCCCAGACCTGTTTGTCACAGCCGCAGGGTACTCCCAGGTGATGTCTCACAAGCTGAAATCTCCCATAAGAACAAGGGCTACCAACCCAGAGATGTCTCCTAATTGTCCAAATAGAAAACTCACCAGGGCTTGTGTTAACAGGTATCAAAGGGAAGTACAGTCTTCTGGTTTATGCATTAATCTACATCGATTTCTTTTTGTTTCAACAACAAATTTCACTGTAAATCCTAGCATCACAGCGGGAGAAAAGAATGCCTCCTATCTGAGACAACTTTCTAGGTCTATACTGGGTCCCTGGTGTGTAGTTTATGCAGTATCCCTGCACTAGGCTCTTCAGGTACGGAAAAAATGAAAATGCGGCCTGTAGATGACACGCAGAGGGAACAATAACTCATCTGCTGTCCAAATCCTTACAAACCACCCTGTTTTGTCAGAAGTCTCTCATCTTCTTAACAAGTGCAGGAAACTGACTTCTATACCTTAAAAAAACATGCTACAAACTCCTCACTGTTATGTATTACGATAATGCTTGACAGGAGCAACACTAAGCAGCATGTCAGATTGTACAAGAAGTCAGCTGGCTCTCAGATGATACTTTATAAGTAGGATGTGAAATAATTCATCTGAGGAGAAGGAAAAGCCTGAGAGCCATTTTCAGACAATTATAGATTGGTCTGGGTTGGAAGAGACCTTCAAGATCATCTAGTGCCACCCCCCTGCCATGGGCAGGGACGCCTTCCACTAGACCAGGTCACCCAAAACCCCATCCAGCCTGGCCTTCAGCATCTCCAGGGAGGGGGCAGCCACAACTTCATAGGGCAACCTGTTCCAGTGTTTCACCACCCTCACAGTCAAGCATTTCTTTCTAGTACCTAATCCAAATCTTCCCTCTTTCAGTTGAAGACCATTCCCCTTCATCCTATTGCTACAAGCCCTTGCAAAAAGCTCCTCCCCACCTTTCCTGTAGGCCCCCTTCAGGTACTGGAAGGCCGCTCTAAGGTCTCCCCAGAGCCTTCTCTTCTCCAGGCTGAACAACCATAACTCTCTCAGCCTGTCTTCACAGGAGAGGTGCTCCAGCCCTCTGATCATCTTCATGGTCTTGTTGAACTCAATGCAGTTTGCACAGGCCCACCTCTTAAGCCTGTCAAGGTCCCTCTTGGAGATGGCATCCCTCCCCTCCAGCGTGCTGACCACACCACACAGCTTAGTGTCATCGGCAAGCTTGCTGAGGGTGCACTCAATGCCACTGTCCATCTCACCAGCAAAGATGTTAAACAGCACCAGTCCTGATACCAACCCCTGAGGAACACCACTCGTCACTCATCTCCACTTGGACACTGAGCCATTGACTGTAACTCTTTGAGTGCGACCGACCAGCCAGTTCTTTATCCGCCATGTGGTCCATCTGTCAAATCCATGTCTCTCCAATTTAGTGACAAGGATGTCATGTGGGACAGTGTCAAATGCTTTGCACAAGTCCAGGTAGATGACGTCAGTTGCTCTTCTTTTATCCACCAATGCTGTAACCCCACTGAAGAAGGCCACTGCATTTGTCTTTATTTTCCATGTGCCTTAGTATAGCTTCCAGGAGAATCTGCTCCATGATCTTGCCAGGCACAGCGGTGAGGCTGACTGGCCTGGAGTTCACCAGGTCTTCCTTTTTTCCCCTTTTAAAAATGGCAGTTATTTTCCCCCTTTTTTCCCACTTTTTTCCAGTGGGAACTTCACTGGACTGCCATGACTTCTCAAAAGTGAGAGACAGTGGCTTAGCAACTTTTTCTGCCAGTTCCCTCAGGACCCACAGATGTATGTCATCACATCCCATGGACTTGTGCGCGCACCTTCAGGTTCCTTAGATGGTCTTGAACCCAATTGACCCTTACTGTGGGTGGTTCTTCAGTCTCCCAGTCCCTCCCTTTGCCTTCTGTGTCTTGGGTGGTGTGGCTTCCTGGTGAAGGCTGAGACAAAAAAGTCATTGAGTACCTCAGCCTCCTCCATATCCCACATGAGCAGGTCTCCCGTTTCCTTCCAGAGGGGGCCTGCACTTTCTTTACTCTTCCTTTCAGCACCAACATACCTATAAAACTTCCCTTGTTGCCCTTGACATCCCTGACCAGATTTAATTCTATCAGGGCTTTGGCTTTCCTAACCTGATCCCTGGCTGCTCAGACCACTTCTCTATATTCCTCCCAGGACACCTGTCCTTGCTTCTACCCTCTGCAGGCTTCCTTTTCATGCTTGAGTTTGTCCAGGAGATCCTGTTTGCCCATGCAGGCCTTCTTGCATCTTTGCCTGATTTCCTCTTTTTTTGGGATGCATCACTTGTGAGCTTGGAGGAGGTGGTTTGGGTAAAGTTAACCAGCCTTCTTGGGCCCATCTACCCTCCAGGGCTTTATCCCATGGTACTGTACCAAGCATGTCCCTGAAGAGGCCAAAGTCTGCGCTCCTGAAGACCACAGCAGGGAGCCTGTTGTGTGCCCTCCTTGCTGCCATAAGGATCCTGAACTCCACCATTTCATGGTCACTGCAGTCAGGGCTGCCCTTGAGCTTCACACTCTCCACCAGTCCCTCCTTGTTGGTGAGAACAAGGTCCAGCATAGCATCTTTCTGCGTTGGCTGCTTTATCACTTGGAGAAGGAAGTTACCATCAACACATTCGAGGAACCTCCTGGATTGCTTATGCCCTGCTGTGCCGTCCCTCCAACAGATATCAGGGTGGCTGAAGTCTGCTATGAGGACCATAGTTTGTGAACATGAGGCTTCTTCTATCTGTCTACAGAGGACCTCATCCTCTCTGTCCAGTCAGAGTTCCATGCACTGCAGCTGGTCACTGATGAAGAGGGTGACACTCCTCCTTGTTTCCCCTGCCTGTCCTTCCAAAAGGCCTTGTGTCCTTCCATTCCAACACTTCAGTCATAGGATCCATCTGTGTGGGACTAGCTGTCAGGATCTGCAGTTTCAGGAAGTGCTGTCAAACCACCAGCCTCGTTTGCATCCCAAAAGGTCTGCCTGAAAGGATGGGCACAACGATTATGGCCTGCATATAGCCTATGGCTTGCATATTAGATGACCGATATAATCATGGTGAGTAGAAAGGGTGGAGGTCCACTCCAGAGGGATGGAGGTCCACCCCAGTTGCTCAATGGTGATATGTCTCAACCATGCTTACTCATTGTTGGGAAACTATTGTTTAAGTGAAATAGGCCTATAAAAGGAGGAGTTGTGATGATGGGCTTTGGGAGCCTCACTGACACCAGCTCTCCCCCACTGGCTGGCCCAACACTGGATCCAGGACAGTCGATTTTCTGTTATCTATCTAACTTTTCTTCTCCTAGTCTTTTTCTTCTCTATTTTCCATCTTAAAATAATTTAGTAATCTAAGGCCTAACCACGGTTTTTCTCAGGTTGTGCAGCTTGAACATGTACGTAATATGACTTTTGTGATCTAAATAATCAGCCTTTATGATCGCGCAGCCTGGCATAATAAGTTTATCTTATAATACTAATAAATTGGCATTCCTTATGGAGTTTTAATTAAACGTAATATTAAAATACAGACCTTGAGTGTAATTTCACCTTAATCCAATCAAGGGGCATGGGATGGTCAAGCATTTCCTTCAGCTGTTACATTTTAATCTTTCTTCCAGAGAGGGCCAGGTCTGAGACAAAGGTTGGATCCAGCTGCACCTAGGCTCCTTTCTGAGGAGTTTAGAAAGCAAGGGTGTCCAATCTGAATCACCTTGGGTTGCCTCACCCGCATCTTGACACCATCCCACCATGTCTCCATGATGCTACTAAGCTCACAGTCCTGCAGGCACACACATGTCTTGTTTGTTCCTCTTGTTTATTTCCCATGCAAGATGTGTTGGTATAGAAGCATTAGAGTGTGACCCCGAATTAAGCTGACTTGCTGGCTGCAGTGTCTGGAATTCCTTTTTGCTGCAATTCAGGTGCTCTGCTGTGGACCTGTAGTCATTCTCAGGCTCTGGGTATCTATTGCTGGCACTTGTATCAAATTAGTAGAAGTGAGATGGATTGAGGTTCCCTTTCCTCAGCAACTTCTAAGTCCTCTTCACCAGCTTGGCAAGCCTATGACCACAGATCTCTTAATCTATATACGGATGCTCAGATTTCTCCAAGTGTTCAGGTGTTCAAGAAGCATTTAGATGTGGCACTTCACAATATAGTTTAGTGGTTGTAGATTCTGTGATTGTAGGATTCTAAGTGAGTCCCATGGTCTAAGCAGCTGAATCCCTGGGTGTGGCACCAGCCATTTGTTGGCTTGCCAGATTTGATTTACCCTTTCCAGTCCCTTCCCTGTGACTGGGAGGACTGATGAAAAGTCTACCTGCACTTCACAGTCCCTTACCTCCACTGCCAGGGCTCTGTAATCCTTCTTAATATTCCACAGACTACTTCTGGCTGTATCACTGGTGCACACGTGAAACAACAGCAGCAGATAATAGTCAGTGAACTGTATGAGGCTTGGTAGTCTCTTAGTGGCATCCCTGATACCAGCAGTAAGCAGCACACCACTCCAGAGAGTGCATCAGGTTAGTAAATGGGTGCCCCTGTACCTCTCAGAAGAGAGTTGCCTACTACTATCACCCATTGCCTTTTCATAGTTGCACTGGTTCTTACATGGGGAGCAGACTGGGCTGCCTTACTGATCTCTAGCGACTTTCCTGATGTGATGGGTCTTTCCTCTTCAATCTGCAGAGCAGTGAAGTGGTTGTGCAACAGCACCTCAGGCTTTGGCAGAAGTTGGTTCTTCCTGCTGGATTTTCATAGATTCATATCACAGAATGATTGGGGTTGGAAGGGACCTTCAAGATCTAGTTTCAACCCCCCTGCATGGGCAGGGGTACCTTCCACTAGAACAGGTTGCTCAGAGCCTCATCCAACCTGGCCTTCAACACTTCCAGGGGGCACCCACAGCTTCCCTGGGCAACCTGTTCCAGTGTCTAATCATAAATGACTAAAGCTAATTAGATTTTTTTAAATAAAAATATTCAGAGGTGAGCCTAAAGAAACTTGTCCTCCTTGTTTACTTTATTTACTCCTGCCTTCCAGCCTATATCTCTCAATGTAAATTTTAATATTATGGTGTGTTCTTCTACACAGAATGTTTTCCATTTAACTAATTCCTGACTCCTGTGTGGTGACATAATCTCAATTCCACTACCTTACTGTGTCTTCAATTTGGTATAAATTTTCTGGCAACATTGTATTACTCAATATTTATATCAGACAAAAGAAACAGGATCCAGCCTTCGAAAAGGACCTAATTTTATTATGGCAGAATCTTTTTCTGCAATGTAATAGGAGTGCTAGCAATAAGAAGAAAGTAAAAAGGCAAATCAAGAACAGTGCATTCTTTGTCATCTGGCTGTGGTTTGACAGCTTGGGCCATATTTGTTATTTATTACACAAGTCTTTCATTACAGAATGTGGTCTACTACCTAGCTTTCAGTATTATTTTATTGGATTGTCTGCTTCAGTTTGTTAAGTATTTTCTGCACCATATCTGAAAATGCTTGGCTCCAAAAACTGTACTTAATAATGTTATAGTTACTTCATAGGAAGAAGGTTTTTTGGTGTTTTTTTTTTCCCCCACTTAAATAATTTAGTCCAGGAAGCAAAACTGTGCTCCTTAGAGAGGTACTCAAGGGTTCGGACACAAGACTTTTTTTTTTATTATTTTTTTAAGACCATACACACACACTTTTTCTTCTTTTTTCATTCACTGTTTTTCCAATTATCCTTGATTGAGCTGAAGCTACAGTCCTAAAATATCCACAAGGTCTGTCTGCATGTGGCAAATGGTGGTTTTCTTGAACTGAAGCAGACTCTCTCGTTGGAATTTCAATCAGGACCATTCATAGTTATTAAAGCACTTAGGTAAAGGAAACAAGAAATAAACCTACAGATGCCAATACTTTTTATTTAAATTCAAGGATGACTAAAAGTCCAAGGGCAGTCTGCAACTCAGTAAAAAGATTACTAAATCTGAGATATGAAAAGAGGGACAGTGTACTGGAATATGAAATGTTTTTCTTGGAAATGATACAGTATACGTCTTTGCCTATCTATTTATAACACGAAACATGACCCAAGCACATTTTTCCTGTGCAACACGTTAAGTGTTGCATGAGTTTTGAATATATATGTTATGGTGAAATACATTCAAAAGCTGCTATTATGAACCGAACCAGTTCTCTCAAAACTTGTCAAAAACTCATAGGAAACAATAATGATAACTAATAAACAGGCTTGTGTAACAGGTTTTGAACCTGAGTTGAAAATAAAATGTTTTGCATATTGTGCTCAGTAATTTTTGTAAGACAGAAAGTGCATTTCTGTAGCACTCCAAGCTATTTTTTCACAGATTGATGGAGAAGACAGTGCCTGCTCAAAACTTCTGCTAAATTTATGCCTTAGTACAGTTCTGAAGCATTCACTAGAGAAATGTGATCTATTCTGTTCTTCTTTGTGACCATTTTACCACTCAAAGGTTATGGGAAAGAACATTAAAATGGGCTAAAGAGCAGCAGAATATGCAATGAAATCAAAAGAATTTTCTCTCAGTGTAGCTGATTAAGTACACCATCAGGCAGAAAGTTAAGTAAACATACAGTCATAGAAAAAAAATCATACACTGGGGGAAAGACTCCTTTGGTTCTTGTAAGAAGAACTGCTGGATGCTAAGTCCAATTTTCACAAGAACTTTGTTGCAAACTTTGTACTTAAGGTTGGAGCTTATCCTGTCAAGCAGGAAGTACAATCACATGCAGCATGAGAAAAACATTTTAGTTTGTATGACAAATGTCACTTGAAAATGGGCTTTGCTTTTAATTTAGAACATTGTAAACACATCAGAAGAAACTAGTTTTGATCATTTGCCAAATATTGCACAAGTATTTAGACTAATAAATAGCCTTCTATAACAGGAAGTGTACTGTATATTTTATGTGTTCCCACAATTTTTAAGAGAAAGTCTCATTCCTTCTGTTTCACAGATGTTTCTAGAGAAAAAACTAGATAAAACAGCATATATTATTATAAAAAAAAAAACATTTCAATCATCAGGTAAAGATTTACGGAATATTAAGAATATATTATAAATAAGAATACATTTTCATTAGAAGGTTTAGCTCACTGATTAGTCTTCTAGACCCCAGGTTAGAATCATGCCTTGCTGAATAAAACACGATATATAGTTAAGAAAATAATAATGGGGTCTATCATCTCATTATTTTCATTGTATAAATTACAAGGTAAGGTATATTCCAGCTGTTAGGAACACCAGATGGTCTAGTTCCCTACACCCTTATTAAAGCACATGGATCAGACCTACTGATGTACAATGTACCGTATTTTCTGCCTCTTGCTAGTGTTACCAAGGCCACAATATGTGCCAAGATCTAAGGGTTTTGTTTGTTGAACTTTGTGCTATCACTTTGAACTTTGACTATCACTTTTGTATCCAAAATGCCTCAGGAAGGAATCAAGCTCAAGCAATCTCTATGCCTTTTAGGTGTGGCAAAAGCTCTCTTACTTATGTTCCCCTACTATCTGGCTTGAAGAGCTGATAGTATGGAACAAAGAAAAACAGTTCCAAACATTGGGAAGAGTATTTCTACTTATAACCCTCCTAATAAACTGCATGGGGGTGGTGGTACTTGTTAGATGAAGGAATGCATTATTATCTTTATTTTACAGGAAAAATACGTTATGCAGTTACCACAGGTAACTTCAACTAAATTCTGCAGCAACTTGATGTCACTTTGGGGTAAGGTACTTGACAGTATGCAGACTGCTCAGCAAGTTCTTGGAATGAGTTACTAATGTTTTGATGCAGACAGCAAAGTATGAAAATGGTGAAAGAGTCCTTAAAGTTGGATTCTAACCAATGAGTTTGAGAATGCTGAAAATGTAAAGTGAATCATAGTCACCCTGACATGAGCACTGGTCACTTTTAAAAAGAGATGGAGCAATATAAAATTAAATGAGCAGACTGAAAAAACACACAAATCAGGAAGTCAAGTCAAAAGAAGTAGAAGGTTTAGGAGAACTGGCAAAGAAGTGATATTAACGACACAAAGTAGTAGAGGGGGAATATAGGAAGGGGGCTATTTGCTTAATTACGGGTTTCACTGGCATCAAGCATAAGCAAAATATACACAAGGTAGAAACTAGGTTCATTTAAATAAGCACATATGAAGGTCTGAGGTAGAAACTGAGCTGGATACATCAACAGCAACAAGAAATGTATATGCACAACAGCACTGTAAAACTGAGAAGTAAATTGCTGCTCTGTTACAGGCTAAAAATCATAGACTCATAGAATGGTTTGGCTTGGAAGGGACCTTGAACATCACCAAGTTCCAACACCCCTGAATGGGCAACGACATCTCCCACTAGAACAGGTTGCTCAAAGCCCCATCCAACCTGGTCTTGAGCACTTCCAGGGATGTGGTATCCACAACTTCCCCAGGCAACCTGCTCCAGTGTCTTACCACCCTCACACTAAAAAACTTCTCCCTAATGTCTAAGCTAAATCTCCCCTCTTCCAGTTTTAATTCATTACCCTCTGTCCTCTCACTACAAGCCCCTGTCAAAAGTCCCTTCCCAGCTTTCCCGTAGGCCCTGTTCAGATGCTGGAAGCCCACTATGAGCTCTCCCAAGAGCCTTCTCTTTTCCAGGCTGAAGAGCCCCAACTGTCTCAGCTTTTCCTCATAGGAGAGGTGTTCCAGCCCTCAGATCATCTTCATGGCCTTACTCTGGACTTTCTCCAGTGGCTCCATGTCCTTCTTATGTTGGGGGCTCCAGAACTGGGCATAGTACTCCAGGTGGGGTCTCATGAGAGCCGAGTAAACGGGGAGAATCACCTCCCTTGACCTACTGGCCACACTTCTTTTGATGCAGTCCAGGACATGGTTGCCTTTCTGGGCTGCAAGCACACATTGCCATCTCATGTTGAGCTTCTCATCCACCATCGCCCCTAAGTTCTCCTCCAGACTGTTTTTGATCCATTCTCCACCCAGCCTGCATTTGTGCTTGGGGTGCTCTGCACCCAGGTGCAGAGCCTTTCACTTGGGCTTGTTGAACTTCATGCAGTTTGCACAAGCCCCCTTCTTAAGCCTGTCAAGGTCTCTATGGATGGCATCCCTTCCCTCCACCATGTCAACCTCACCACACACTTTGGTGTTGTCGGCAAACTTGTGGAGGGTACAGTCAATGCCACTGTCCATGTCACCAACAAAGATGTTAAACAGCACCGGTCCAAGTACTAACCCTTGGAGAACACCACTTGTCACTGGTCTCCATCTGGACATCGAGCCATTGGTCACAACTTCTTGAGTGTGACCATCCAGCCAGTTCCTTACCCAATGAGTGATCCATCCACAGAATCCATATTGTTTCAGTTTTGATACCAAGGAGGAACTAATGATAGATGATGCATCTAAAACTTCAAGGTTTAATATTTTTGACTTAGCACTCTCTAAGGAATTTAATGCAAACATGTGGCCAAGACGATACCTGTATGGGACACTGTAATAATACTTCAGTGAGTTCGATGTTTTCAAATTGGCAGAGACCAAAGAATTTGAATTTTGGATTCTTATAAATCCAAAGTAAGGATTTGTGAGATTCTTGCTTAAACAGTCATCTGAAGCTATTCCGGATTTCCTGTAGCTTGAGAAATTGAGTGATGCTCCAGGAAAAATATAAATTTACTGCTTCTTTCAAAAATGGGAGATAAACTGAAAAATTATGGCAAAATCTATTTGTAAACACTTGAAAGTTAGTGAGGAAATAGGTGAGAGCAAACAGGAGTTCATAATGAACACATTAAGCTATTTTATTCTACCACAGGGGAACAGGATAAAAGGCAGGGAAAATAAATAGATGCTATATATTTTGACTACTGTTAAGATTTTCTGTCTCACATGACAGAAGCATAGTAGGCCAGGGAAGTGTGAACAAGATGAAATTGCTAAAACAGGGATGCAACAGCAGTAGTATGACAATACCTAGTGATAAGTTCATAGTTTTTCATTACTAACCAAAAGCTAGACCAAATGGGATTTTGCTTGCACATAGTTTCATCTATTAAATATTTCTATGAAAAATATGAAACTGTAATACTGTGTTCAGTAAATTTGCAGACAATTTGAAGATGAGACTGTTTGTAAAGTGGAAGACAGGTTTAAGAGTAACAATGATGTCGGCAAAATTAGAGAAAAGATATGCAAGCGAATGGAAGATATTAAAATGCAAGTAAATGCAAGATACTATATTCCGACAAGAATGTTCAATTGCACAACAGCATGAGGAGAAGCAACTGGCTCATGATGGGACTTTATGGAGTTGACATGAAACTACTTGTAATGGATTACCAGGTGATCATGAGCTAACTAGATCATGCTATTGAAAAAAAGCATATCAGGACACGAAAACAAGAGAACAGCTTACCAGATGGAGAGAGAAATTCTGCATTATTAAAGCTTTTCAGTTTTGGACACTACCTTCAAGAAGAACATGTGGCAAAATCCAACCAATGGCAGAGAATCCAGAATAGGTCCATGAAAACAAGCTCATCAAATGCAGAATATAGAGGAAAGATGGGGAAAATTGCTATTAACTAACCTAAAAAAAGATTAAAGAATAATACAGTTAATAATCTTATGTACATAACATGTTGCTGCAAAGAATAAGGTAATTATTTATTTTCTATTACAGAAGGTTTAGATGAGAAGTAACAGTATTCAACAACTGGAGGAAAAATTAGAACTGGACGTTGAGAAAAACTCACTGAAAGGGTTAAGAAGCACTGGGTAAGATCACTTGTGAAGGCTGTGTAGTCTCCATTGCTGGAAATTCTTAAGAGTATCTTAGATAAGAGTCTGTCAGGATGTTATTTTTTTTAGGAAAAGGGATATTGTAATTCCTTGAAGCTCCTTTACCCCTACCTTTGTGCAGTTCTGTAATCTGTCTTGGCCCTAGTTGCTTATCGCCTCAACAAACCTCTGGCTCAGAAATAATAATGTATAAAAATTAATCAAAATTCGCAATGTACTTGGGAATAGTGCTGATCGGATTGCTGATTTATTAGTACAAAGAAAGAATCAATGTTCAGATAATGATCAAGGAATTCATGTGCTTATCTATAGGTGTGCAAACCATGTGGATCCCTACTTAGGAACATGGGCTCAGCTGTACATGGATTCACCGTTGCCAGCAATATCATAGAATCAAAGCGTATCTCAAGTTGGAAGGGACGCATAGGGATCACTGAGTCCAAATCTCTTCTCCTTGCAGTACTATAAAGCCAAAACATAAGACCAAAATCATAGAATCATAGAATCCTAGGGGTTGGAAGGGACCTCGAAAGATCATCTAGTCCAACCCCCCCTGCCAGAGCAGGGTCACCTAGAGCACATCACATAGGAACGCATCCAGGCGGGTTTTGAATGTCTCCAGTGAAGGAGACTCCACAACCTCTCTGGGCAGCCTGTTCCAGTGCTCTGTCACTCTCACAGTAAAGAAGTTTTTTCTGATATTCACCTTGAACCTCCTATGCTCCAATTTACACCCATTACCCCTTGTCCTATCACTGGTCATCACTGAGAAGAGCCTAACTCCATCTCCCTGACACTCACCCCTTACATATTTGTAAACATTGATGAGGTCACCCCTCAGCCTCCTTTTTTCCAAGCTAAAGAGACCCAGCTCCCTCAGCCTTTCCTCATAAGGGAGATGTTCCACTCCCTTAATCATCTTTGTGGCTCTGCGCTGGACTCTTTCAAGCAGTTCCCTGTCCTTCTTGAACTGAGGGGCCCAGAACTGGACACAATACTCCAGATGCGGCCTCACCAATGTAGAATAGAGGGGGAGGAGAACCTCTCTTGACCTACTAACCACACCCTTTCTAATGCACCCCAGGATGCCATCGGCCTTCTTGGCCACAAGGGCACATTGCTGGCTCATGGTCATCCTCCTGTCTACCAGGACCCCCAGGTCTCTTTCACCTACACTACTCTCCAGCAGGTCAGCCCCCAACCTATACTGGGACATCGTGTTGTTCTTCCCCAAATGCAAAACTCTACACTTCCCCTTGTTGAATTTCATCATGTTTCTCCCCGCCCAACTCTCCAGCCTGTCTAAGTCTCTCTGAATGGCAGCACAGCCTTCTGGTGTGTCAGCCACTCCTCCCAGCTTAGTGTCATCAGCAAACTTGCTGAGGGTACATTCTATACCCTCATCCAGGTCGTTGATGAAGATGTTGAACAACATCGGTCCCAGTACCGACCCCTGAGGGACTCCACTAGTCACACACTTCCAACCAGATTCTGCCCCGTTGACTACAACTCTCTGACTCCTTCCCATCAACCAGTTCCTGATCCACCTCACTACCTGATCACCAAACCCATACCTGATCACCAAACCCATACCTGATCAACTTATCTACAAGGATGCTGTGGGAGACGGTGTCAAATGCCTTACTGAAATCAAGATAAACCACATCTACCGCTCTACCATCATCTATCCACCTAGTAATTTCCTCATAGAAGGCTATGAGGTTAGTCAAACATGATTTACCCTTGATGAAACCATGCTGACTGCTCTTGATGACCCCCATGTCCTTGATATGCCTAGAGATAGAGACAAGAACAAGTTGTTCCATCACCTTTCCAGGGATGGAGGTGAGGCTGACCGGTCTATAGTTACCCGGGTCCTCCTTATTGCCCTTCTTGTAGACTAGTGTGACATTTGCTGTCCTCCAGTCCTCAGGCACCTCTCCTGTTACCCATGACTTACCAAAGATGATGGAGAGTGGCCTAGCAACGACCTCCGCCAGCTCCCTCAGCACCCTTGGATGCATTCCATCTGGACCCATCGATTTATGGATGTCCAGATTACTCAACTGATCCCTAACCCCATCCTCATCTACTATGTCAAACTCCTCATCTATCTTGACTACTTCTGGGGCTATATGAGTCTGGAGCTCATGGGGAAATCCTGCAGGAGTAAAGACAGAGGCAAAGAAGGCGTTCAGCACCTCAGCCTTCTTTATATCCTCTGTCACCAGGGCTCCCACCTCATTCAACAGTGGGCCAATATTGCCTCTAGTGTTAGCTTTGTTAGCTATGTATTTGAAAAAGCCCTTATATGGGCTTATATGGTAGTTAAGATGCTGCAGGATTCACTGGTACATTGTCCTGTTTGAGCCAGGATGAAGTCAATTTTCTTTTGACTGATTTTTTTTTTCCTTCAGTGAACTCTCTTTTGAAAGTAGCAGCAAGTTTTTCAGCAGGTGGACTGGTAACACTCAAACGTTTATAGTTACTGCTGAGACACCAAGGGCACTTTGCTCCACTCATTGAATCTGCTGCTTCAGACACTAAAGGAGCAGATCATTCATATCTACAATCCCCCTGTAGGGAGGAGCAGATCAGACATATGGCAAAATTGGCCAAAGAGATGTTCCATCCACATGTATGTAACACTCGGTATAAATTCAGGGATCACAGAAGTCAAGTGCTTCTTCTTGTTCTTCCCTTCTCTTCCAGACATGGTCAGCATCCAGGGAGGACTCTGTCTATCCATCACTGTTGATCCCTAGGCTCGTGCATTCCTGACCCTCACAACTCTCCCCTCAGCTCCTGTCTGCTCTGCCGCTCTCTCCGGCAGCTCCAGGACATTTCAGAACTGCTCACAGCTCAGGAGATGCTGGGGGAGTTGCTGCTGGTGGGGGGAGGCGATAGGATTTTGCCCATTTCTGAACACACTTGTACATAATTGTACATATTTTCTTTTATCATTAGTATTTAATTAAAGTTGTCTAGTTTAGTTTTCAATCCGGAAAATCTCTCTCCTCATGATCTCTCTCCTTCCCTACCTGCGTGGGAGAGGGAGGGTATCAAGAGCATTGTTGTCACTGGTTTAATTGCCGATCCTGAGCCGAACCATGACAGACAGAGAATAAGGAATCATACTCCCAGTCCTTTCTAAGAAGAGGCAAGATGTTTGTATTATTTCCAGCCTGGCTTCCATTAGATCTTAGTGTTTTACTCTTCTCCCCATCTCCATTTCACCAAATCTTTTATTAATTGCCACTTATCCCTATCGTTACAAATGAAAACTTACAGGCTGTTGTTTAATATAATTGGATGACCTTACATTCTTTTATAAGATTGTTTTCTTTTTATAACATATAAAAATGTGTATATAGTCAACATAATTTACTCTGGATCTGACACCAGCCACTATTGAAAACTTACTGTTCCCTATCAATACATGAAAATGTCATGTAGTAGTTTAGCTCTGTTCCCTGAGTGCTTTTTGAATTCTGGTTCTATTGAAGATATATATGTATATTATAATAACACAATTGGAAGTGGTTATTTCACTTCTAAATTATTTTATTATCTTCTAGAGTTGCTATCACATTTTTACCTGTATCCAATTCCTAACTAATTAAACACTTTATCACTTCATCAATTCATTTTTTAAATGTCAAATTATATACGACTATTATTTTATTACATAGCACTAAGAATTATATTAGTGAAAAGATCAAATCCTCTTTTGAAAAAGCTCTAGCCCGTGGATGAAAACTGGCATACAGATCTAACTAGAGCATGATTTAGATTAAAAATGCAGATAAACAGAAAATGTAATATTCCATATATTGAACGTGAAAAAGCTGTGCAGCCCAACCAAGTTTTTTCGAAGCTTATTAGCTAGGCTGTAGTAGTAAAAACATATTCATTATTTGTGGGAAAATGTGATTCTTAAGGAATTTGTAATTCCTTTGACTAAACATTCTTTGTTTTCTGAGCCTTTTCCTCACTTTGATTTCAGATAATGAATTACAGACACTACAGCTGGAAAAATTCAGTTAAGTCACATTGATGCAAAAGAACATAGTCTTCTCTATTTTTCCAGTCTAATCTAAAAATTGTCAAATTACTGGATTTTCAGTTCACACTATAGTAATTCCCTTAATTGTTCTCATTGATACGAATTAATTGTTTTTCCTGATCCAGATTAAATATAAGTTTTCTAATTGTACCATGTACCACCATAAACACAGATCTTCCTAGATTCAGTATCTTTACTGTCTTTAACACTTTGGCATCTGTCACCCCTTTTCAGTTACCTTACCATTTATGGAGCATGGCTTTCTCAGAGTGAGGAACTGAAATCTTCTCAAAATAAGTCCTTTTCTGTGTACTCAGATTAAAGCAGCTAAATTCCATAGTCACCTTAAAATGCGGGGGATTGGAATGGCATTGTGTCTTTGCAGTAACACAGTTTATGAGAAAACATCTAATTTAGCATAAAAGCAGAGGAGGCAGAAGGAATATGCAGAATTTGGATTAAAATTATATACAAATAACTAAGGAAACATTTTTTCCAGGATAAAGTACAGTCAAATCTTGGCCTTAATGTAGTTAAGAGGAGTTCAGTGGTAGCAGGATTTTACTGTGTTTATCTTGAAACATCTTCAATACATTTAAAGTTAATTTCATCTGAAGACAGAGTGGAGGTCTTCTACTACTTTGTCATAGAGCTGAATGAATGAAAATATTATCTTGTATGAATTGTCCAACAATAATCCAATTTCAGTTGCCTGATTTTATTAAAAATAAAAACATTAATAAACTTACAATGCTCTGTAGTTAAAATTTCCAATGTAAAAAAAATGGAATATATATTTTCTGTTTAGCTCATTAAAAGACAGCTTGTTTTTGCCAAAAATGTTTTGTTTATCTTCCAAGTTTTGTAAAATCAGTTAATTTCTTTGGAAACTCCTGCCTGTTTAAAATAACATAATTCAGTAGTATTATAGCATAACAAAAAACATACCCAGCAATGTTAAGGCATAACTGGGGAATTGAATATTAGCATGCTAGGAAACCATTTAAGGGAAAAAAGCATTAGCAAATGCATGTCATTTTGCTTGTGTAATTTGTCATTAAAAAGAGAAAAAGAAATATGTAGGTCAGAGGTGAAAGGTTTTTTTTACAAAAATTTACAAGAAACTACTTTACTGTATTTTTAGCACTTATTAGAAATGTAAATTGCATGTCTTACAATCTCTTTTGGAATTTTCATGGGAGAGGATGAAGAAGTATCCACTCCTTTGTAAAAACAGTCTTGCAGGGGCACTGGAGTTGTTGAGATCAGACAGCATCTACTTCTTTCCATTTGACCTCATTAAAACCCTGTTAGCTATGATTCCTGTGTACAGGTTTTCTCGGAGAGGCAGGTTAAGAGAGACAATGTCACCTACAAATTTCTTGAGAAATTTCCTTGAGAAATTTTACAAGTAATTTGTGACTGACAGACCCAGCATTGCATACAATTAAGTCATCTTGCACCTTATTGCTTGAAAACTTTTATGAGATGGGTTTGGACAACAAAAACCAAGAGTCTGAGTGAGTTTCCTAATTCTCTTCCTTCCATCCTTGATGTCTCACATAGATAGCCATGCCATTTTAAAGCAAAAGATTTTTTCACATTTATCATTAAGGTCTTGCAAACTTTCCGTGTGAGGACATGACCTGAACTGACACTAACAGGTCATACAATGTTATTATTCATATAATTTTTGAAAACTTGGCACAGCTATATGAATAACTTGTTACTCTAGAGCAGTTCATTGCTCCACTGAGGGGAGAATGTAGCTTTAAAAGTGGCTTCAAACAGAGTAGAAAAAAATTTAACAGATATTTGCATGGATTTAACTCAGGCTATGACCTTGCTTTGATACTAACATCTGCACCACTTTTATTGAGAACATACTTGTCTTTTCATATGGCTCATTTCTAAACTGTAGGCCTTCCAAGATGGAAATACTGCAACTTAGCCAGTTTGGATGACTTTTGACCGAAAGGTGAAAAATTAGCAAAAGGTGCATCCTTGGCATTCCAGCGCTGTCACTAGCAAAGTCCTGTGTAACAAGACATGGAGATGACAGATAAGACTAGCTGGCATATATTCAAGACAATTAATTTCCTCCAAGGCCAGTCTTAGAAATGAATGGCCATTCTATTTTAGAAGTAGCCGAAGACTGAAGCAGGCATTCAGTATGGTAATTCTCATTCTGAATGGCTATATTTATTACAATTGTAAATTGTTTTCTGATATAGGCAGGTAGACAAAGGTAGGTGGCATCTGAAAAGTTTTCTGCTTTTCCTCCTCACATACAGAAAAAACACAACAAAATGGGTCTAGATGAATACCTCTGTGCAAAAGCCAGCCTCCAAATAGTTAAATGTCTCTAATCTATTCTCCATCCCCCACACACTTGTGCCTGGGAACGCTTGCAAATTTAATGAAGTGCTGACTGAAAGAAGTTTATGCCTGGCTTCCAATTAGATACAAAGAAGCTAAACTTAGTTAGCATAAACTCTAATTATGAAGATGGCATATGTTTGGGGTTTTTTTTTGTAGAACAACCTTTTCCATCTCGGCTCAATTTACTTCTTTTTTAAGTCAGTGTCACCTTCCCATTGATTCCAATGTATTTGGGTCTTAGATTTGCAGCTGTTGCTAATGCAGGGTAATTACTCAAGTACTGCACAAAATTAGTAACAAGAAGTGGTTTATAAATTTAATATATAATTTTATTTATAATCTAACACATAAGATAGAACAAAGGACAAGCAGATATCTATTCCTTTTTCTTAGATCTCCCAGGTCATATGAATAATGTAAATGTATGGACATATGTAATGTAAATATGAATATGTAAATGGAGTTTCTCCACCTATTCAGGTCTAGTTACACATTCCAGCTATCTCCTGGCTCCAAGTTGAGGCAAAATCTGGTCATGTTTGTCCCACTATTAAGAAGGGGACAGAAAAGAATGGGTCTGCATTATACTTCATCTGCGCCTTTTATGAGTTCCATTTGTACGATGGATCTTTAATATGAACATTGTGGCCTCCATTACTCTGTACAAACAGTGTATTTGTCAGTTTATTTCAGGCACAAAAACTGAAGTTTAGTCCTAAATTCTTCAAAAAGTGAGCATTTCAACACCGAACTTTTAGGACATTTAGTTGCTTTGCTGGCTTCTATAGGCTTTTGAAACCTACATGTCCAAGAGAAAAGGTGGGCTCTTAAGAGTGGGATATCCAAAAAAGCAATGTAAATGGCAAACAATCTACACTTGCCAACAGGGAAATACTGAGGAAAAGAATATACTTCTGAAATTTTATCCTATTCATAAGGCTCCTTAGTATTATAATTATGAAATAACTTGCTTTGCCACGTACTGGGATTTTTACAAATATATTTGGAAGGTTGCAGCACCACTTTACATCTTTTCCCAAAAATTACTCTGCCTTCAAATTGTTATAATTGATCTGTTTCTTACCTTTGTCACTCTTTTTCTATTAATAACAGTGCAACAGTTGGTTACATTCTATACTGGGAATGGAAAAGTAGCTCACTTGGTGCCACTGACCATCTGTTAAGTGAATTTTACTCCAAGACATACTGCATCTATCAAGTCTGACAGAACACATAATACAGCCAATAAGAAGTTTTCAGCTAGCCCATGAAATTGAAATCTCAGATACAGTAAATATGATAAAAAAGAGTCAAAATCTGATCTCAGACAAATGTCATTTTGTGAACATTCCAAAATTATTTGAATACATTTTGAAATGGTGCTTCAATTAATTTTTCCAGTAATGAATGAAAAGTATATGTATAAACAATTAATTTTTTTTTTCATAATATTTGCTATAGGGAAACCCATATATCTGCATTTCCTGTTCACTACTGTGGCTATTTTGTGTACTTACATTTTGGCATATGCAATAGTTCAAGGTGTAAAAGTTCAGAAAGCTTGCTTTCATTATACACTTGTATATGTTTTTTACATATAACTCTAAAAAGATCACTCTGTATTAGAAAGAGAGAATTTTAAAGGAGAATTTTACTACAAGAGACTTAAATGATAAAATGCATTACTCTTTGTATATTCCTGTGTACTTTTTCCTTTTAGCTTGTTACCTGAGCTTTGCTATTTGAACAATGGTTTTCCTCTTCTTTAGCCACATTTTCTTTTTATATTTTATCCCATCATTAAGTTGTAACTGAATTTATGATGTCAGTCATTTCCATGGCAACAGACTGACAGTTTAAACACAGGATTATGATAAATTCAACACAGGACTGAGTAAAAGGAAAACAAGACCATGTGCAAGCAAGATTTTATTAGAGCACAATGGTCTTCTGTTGGTCTTCTGTTATAAGGGTGGAGAAAGGAATATAAATGCTGAATACACTTCCACTTTCTAACATTATAATTCTGCATGATGGTTCATATATTGTGGTTATTTATTACAGAAGTTCAAAACAGTTGATGCAACATCCGTGGCACTCAGATATTGCCAAAAGTCTCAGACATATTCATCAGTCTTGTTCCCACAGAATCACCCTGATTGGAAAAGACCTGTAAGATCATTGAGTCTAACCATTAACCTAACTCTACCAGTCCAGTGCTAATTCCTAAGCACCACATCTACATCTTTTAAACACCTCCAGGTATGGTGATTCAACGACCTGCCTGGGAAGCCTGTTCCAGTGTTTGATAACTCTTTCAGTGAAGAAGACTCCTCTAATATCTAATCTAAACCTTCCCTGGCACAAATTGAGGACATTTCCTCTTGTCCTGTTGCTTGTCACTTGGCAGAAGATGCCAACACCCATGTCACTACAATCTCCTCTCAGGGAGTTGTATCGAGTGATAAAGGCTCCTCTCAGCCTCCTTTTCTTTAGATTAAACAACCCCAGTTCTCTTAGATGCTACTCGTAAGACTTGTTCTCTAGACCCTTCACTAGCTTCTTGCCCATCTCTGGACATGCTCCAGCACCCTGATGTCCTTCTTGTACTGAATGGCCCCAAACTAAACACAGTACTCCAGGTGTGGCATCACCAGTGCTAAGGGCAGGGGGACAATCACTTCCTTAGTCCTGCTGGCCACACTATTTCTGATGCTGACCAGGATGCTCTTGGTGCTCTTGGCCACCTGGGCACACTGCTGGCTCATATTCAGCTGGCTGCTGATCAACACCCTCCAGGTCCTTTTCCTCTGGGCAGCTTTCCCGCCACTCTTCCCCAAGTCTGTAGTGGTGCACGGGATTCTTATGACCCAAGTGCAGGACTTGGTATTTGGCCTTATTGAACCCTATACAACTGGCCTTGGCTCATTGATCCAGCCTATCCAGGTCCCACTCTAAGGCCTTCCTACCCACAGGCAGATCATCCCTTCCAACGTAGTGTTGTCTGCAAACACACTGAGGAAGCACTGGATCCCCTTATCCAGATAATTGGTAAAGGTATTAAAGAGAACTGGCTCCAAAACCAAGCCCTGGGGAATACCACTTGTGACTGGCTGCCAACTGGATTTAATTCCATTCACTGCAACAATTTGGGCCCAGCCATCCAGCCTGTTTTTTACCCAGCAAAGTGTACACTGGTCTAAGCCATATGTAGTCAGTTTCTCCAGAAGAACACTGTGTCAAAGGCTTTACTAAGGTCCAGGTAAACAACATCCAAAGCCTTTTCCTCATCCACTAAGTGGGTCACCTTGTCATAGAAGGAGATTAGGTTCATCAAGCAGGACGTGCTTTTCATGAACCCATGCTGACTGGGCCTAATTACCTGGTTGTTCTGCATGTGCTGCATAATGGCATTCAAGATGATCTGCTCCATAACTTTCCCTGGAACCAAGTCAGACTGACAGGCCTGTAGTTCTCTGGATTCCCTTCTGGCCCTTCTTGTATATGGGGGTCACATTTGCTAACCTCCAGTCCATCCAGATCTTCCCAGTTAGCCAGAACTGCTGGTAGATAATAGAAAGTGACTTGGTGAGCACTTCTGCCAGCTCCCTTAGTACCCTTGGTTGTCCAAGAGGTGTAGCAGGTCACTAACCATCTTATGTTGGATTATGGGGGCATCAAACTGCTCCCTGTCCATGTCTTCCAGTTCAGGGGACTGGATAGCCAGCGAACAACTGGTTCTACTACTAAAGGCTGAGGCAAAGAGGGCATTAAGTATCTCAGCCTTTTCCTCATCCCTGATCACTATATTTCCCCTTGCATCCAATAAAGGACAGAGGTTACTAATACTAATACTCCTTTTGTTACTAATACACTTGTAGAAACATTTCTTGTTATCTTTGACAGTTGCAGGCAGGTTGATTTCGAGTTGGGCTTTGGCACTTCTAATTTTCTCCCTACAAAGCCTCATTACATCCTTGTAGTCCTCCTGAGTAGCCTGCCCCTTTTCCAAAGGCCACAAACTCTTTTTTTCCCCCTGAGTTTTCTCTGGTTGCAACCAGATCTCTAATGGAAGACACTGGGGTTTTCTTGACTACTTGCTGTTAAAAATAAGCTCAGTAGAGGTAGTAGGCTCTCATCACCCCTGAAAAATTATGCATAAAACATTTCAAGTAGAAGTCTAAAAAACTGGAACACAGGCAACTGTTGGGAAATATAGTTGTACATTAATTTGCCTTGTTAAGTTTATGTTAAGAAATGGCCATAGGTTTAACATATTCAGAGTCATAAAAGCACTGATTTAAAAAAATATTTTTAGTCCAGCACAATCAAATTTAGGTAACGAAAAAAAGATCTGTTTTCTGTAAATGACATTCCTTTTAGCTGAATTCTGTTATCACATAGTGGATTGAGTATAATGCAGACATACACTTGAATGTGTATTTGTGCTGGGACAAATTCCCATTTTCCAGGCTAAAGGGCTACCGGTTGCATCAGAAATTTTACTAAGAATTTAATTCCAGGGTCAGTGCAGACCCTGGTGAGCAATGCCATCTCCTCAGAGGTTCCATCTCATTCCCACCTCATCCTATACTGCCTAGCTCAACTGAAGCTGTATTGACAAGGCTCATATAGTCAGCGAGGGACTAGATGCTGTGGTGATACTAAAACTATAAAGAAAACTACAAAAGTTTTACCATACCGTTAAAGGACCTATGGTATTCTATGTTTCTGTGCAGTGGGCAGTGGAAGGATTGCCAGTTTTAGTACTGCTCTGCCCAAATGCATGAACCCAAAGAACTACAACATGCCTCCTTTAAGCTTCATGGGCAGAGGGTGCAGGATGAGGGACGAGAAAGATGTCAAGATTATGCTGTATCTCCATTGCAAGAAATACTGATCTTGAAGCCATAATTAGAGTTTGATTAATACGTTGATTAAAAATAATACCAAGAACTGTCTCAATATACCTAGCTGTATTAGATCTATAGTGCAGTGTTCACGGTTTACCAGATTTTATGAACACCTTGAGAATTTCTTACACTAAGGAAAGTTTCTACAGCTAGAGCAGACAAAGGCAGGGACTGGGAAAAGGAAGATCCCCCTCACTGTAGGAGAAGAGCAGGTTCGTGATCATCTGAATGACTTGAAGGTGTACAAATCTATGGGACCTGATGGGATTAATCCTCAAGGAACTGGCCAATGAAGTTGCAAAGCCTCTGTCCATCATATTTGAAAAGTCTTGGCAGTCTCGAAAAGTTCCCACTGACTGGAAAAGGGGAAACATAACCCCCATTTTCAAAAAGGGAAAAAAGGAAGACCCTTGGAATTACCAGACAGTCAGTCTCACTTCTGTGCCTGGCAAGATAATGGAGCAGATCCTCCTTGAAAATATGCTAAGGCGCATAGAAAACAAAGGGGTGATTGCTGACAGCCAACACAGCTTCACCAAGGGCAAATCCTGGCTGACTAATTTGGTAGCCTTCTACAATGGGGTCAAGGCATCAGTGGACAAAGGAAGAGCAACTGATGTCAGCTATATGAGCCTGTGCAAAGCTTCTGACACTGTCCTGCACAACATCCTGATATTGAAACTGGAATGATATGGATTTGATGGATGGACCACTCGTTGGGCAAGGAACTGGCTGGATGGTCACACTCAAAGAACTGTGAGCAATGGCTCGATGTCCAGATGGAGACCAGTGATGAGTGGTGTTCCCCAAGGGTGGGTACTCCGACCGGTGCTATTTAACATCTTTGTTGATGACATGGACAGTGGCATTGATTGCACCCTCAGCAAGTTTGCTGATGACACCAAAGTGTGTGGTAAGGTTGACATGGTGGAGGGAAGGGATGCCATCCAGAGGGACCTTGACAGGCTCGAGAGATTGTGACAGTTTAACATAGGACCAGCAATTAACTGAATGACAATAATGCTCTCTATCCCGTCCCCCTCCCACCTAGGTAGGGAAAGCAGAGAGAATAAGGAAACAGGCTTCCAGACCGAAAACCAAACTAGACAGCTTTAATTAAATACTAATGATAAAAGCAAATATATACAAACAGATACAAAGATGTGAAGGAATGTGCAAAACCCCTATCACCTTCCGCCACCCCCAGCAACTCCCATGGCACTTTGCCTGAGATGTGGACAGGCCTGAGAGTGTCCTGGACTGCTCCTGGAGATAATGGCAGTGCAAGCAGGAGCTGAGGGCGGAGATATGAGGGTCAGGAATGCACAGGCCTAGGAATCAAAAGGAGATGGACAGACGGAGTCCTGCCGGCATGCTGGCCATGGACAGAAGAGAAGGAAGAAGAGAGCTTCACTTCTGTGATCCCTAAATTTATACTGAGGGAGATATATGGCATGGAATAATCTGTTTGGGTAATTTTGTCATCTGTCTGGTCCGCTCCTCCCTACAGGAGGGTTGTAGGTACGACTGATCTGCTCCTTTAGTGTCTGAAGCAGCAGATTCAATGAGTGGAGCAAAGTGCCCTTGATGTCTTAGCAGTAACTATAAACATTTGAGTGTTACCAGTCCACCTGCTGGAAAACTTGCTGCTACTTTCAGCAAGTGTGCTGCTTAAAAGAGAGTTCACTGAATTAAAAAACATCAGTGAAAAAAAATTGGCTTAATCCTGGCTCAAACCAGCACATTCTACCCCTTATTCCAGACCATATATATTATACATATGTTTTATGTTTTATCAACTGCAAATTAAGGATTTTCCTGCAGAGTTAGATTTCCTCGAGGTACATATCATACTTCACCATCCTCCATCATCACACACCAAGTATGTTCAGGTCCCTGAGCAAAAGCAACACCCCAGACAGGTTTGCCTTTACCTGAAGCAGGAAAAACCCAAACACTTTTCCCCAGCAGATTCCTTTCACACACCACAGGGACTTTATCCCCATCTACTGTATGTAGAAGGTCTGACTGAGCAGGACCAGCCCAATTGATGGATTCCCTGGCATTAACTAACCGCGTGGCCTGAGCTAAATGTTTGTCCCAGTTTTTAAAAATTCCACCACCCATTGCCTTCAGGGTAGCTTTTAACAGACCATTGTACCTTTCAGTCTTCCCTAAGGCTGATGCATGGCACAGGATATGGTGCATTCATTCAATACCATGTTCTTTGGCCCTGTCAGTCACAAGACTGTTTTTGAAATGAGTCCCACTGTCTGACTCCATTCCTTCTGGGGTACCGTGTCGCCACAGTATTTGCTTCTCAAGGCCCAGGATGGTGTTCTGGGCTGTGGCATGAGGCACAGGATATGTTTCCAACCATCCTGTACTTGTTTCCACCATTGTAAGCACATAGCACTTACCCTGGCAGGTCTGAGGCAGTGTGATGTAATCAACTTGCCAGGCCTCCCCATACCTGTACTTTGACCATCTCCCCTCATACCACAAAGGTTTCAACCATTTCATCTGTTTAATTGCAGCTCATGTTTCACAGTCGTGGATTACCTGTGCAGTAGTGTCCATGGTTAAGTCCACCCCTCGGTCACGAGCCCATCTGAATGTTTCATCTCTGCCTTAATGACCTGAAGTGCCATGGGCCCATCAAGCTAAAAAGAGTTCACCCTTATGTTCCCAGTCTAAGTCTATTTGGAACACTTGAGCAGTCTCATCTGCTTATTGGTTGTGTCGATGTTCCTCAGTGGCTCGACTCAGAGGTACGTGTGCATCTACATGATGCACTTTTACAACCAGTTTCTCTATCCGAGCTGCAATGTCTTTCCACAGCTCAGCCACCCAAACAGGCTTACCCTTTCACTGCCAGTTGTTCTGCTGCCACTGCTTTAGCCAACCCCACAAGGCATTTGCTGCCATCCATGAGTCAGTGTAGAGATAAAGTCTTGGCCACCCCTCTTGCTCAGCAATGTCCAAAGCCAACTGGATGGCTTTTACCTCTGCAAATTGACTCGATTCATCTTCTCCTGCAGCTGCTTGTGCCACTAGTCTTGTAGGACTCCACACAGCATCTTTCCACTTTCGGTGGCTTCCTACAAGGCAACAGGAGCCATTGGTGAAAAGAGCAAGTAATTTCTCAGTCTCTGGTAGGTGACCATATGGTGGAGCTTCTTGAGCCTGTCTCACCACTTCTTGTGACAGCATTCCAAAATGTGTGCCTTCTGGCCAGTCTGGAATTAATTTTACGATTCCTGGACAATTAAGGCTTCCTATTAAAGCTCGCTGGGTAATTAAAGCAGTCCATTTACTCCATGTCTCATCAGTGGCATGATGGACAGGAGAAATACTACTCTTGAATATGAAGCTCAGTGCTGGCAATTGGGGCACAATGAGGAGCTGTGCTTCAGTGCCGATCACTTGCAAAGTGGCTCTAACTCCTTCAGATGCTGCAAGTATCTTCTTTACAGTTGACATGTAGTTGGCATCAGAACCTCCATAGCTCTGGCTCCAGAATCCCAAGGGTCACCCTCAAGTCTCCCCTGGTGCTTTCTGCCAGAGGCTCCATGTAGGACCGTTGTACCCAGCTGCGGTGTAGAGCACATTTTTGATGTCTGGCCCTGTTTGAACTGGTCCAAGGGCCATTGCCTGCACAATCTCTGTTTTAGTATGTTCAAAAGCTTTCTGTTGTTCAGGACCCCATTTAAAGTTGCTCTTCTTTTGGGTCACCTCACAGAGAGGTTTCACAATTTGACTGTAACCAGCAATGTGCATTCCCCAGAAACCACCAGTTCCTAAAAAGGTTTAAGTGTCCTTTTTGTTACTTGTTGGAGCCATAGCTGTTGCTTTGTTAATCACATCCACAGGGATCTGGGAACGTCCATCTTGCCATCTGTTTAGTCTGCTCCTCCCTACGGGATGGTTGCAGATATGACTCTTCTGCTCCTTCAGTGTCAAAAGCAGCAGATTCAACAAGTGGAGCAAAGTGGCTTTGGAATCTCAGCAGTAACTATAAACATTTGAGTGTTACCAGTGCACTGGCTGGAAAACTTGTTAATTTCAGCAAGAATGCAGCTTAGAACAGAGTTCACTGAAAAAAACCCAAAATTAAGTGAACTCATGAAGTTCAACAAGGCCAAGTAAAAGGTTCTGCACCTGGGTCAGGGCAATCCCAAGCACAATGACAGGATGGGTGGAGATTGGATTGAAAATAGCCTGGAGGAGAAGGACTTGGGGGTGATGGTGCATGAGAAGCTCAACATGAGCCAGCAATGTGTGCTTGCAGCCCAGAAAGCCAGCTGTATCATGGGCTGCATCAAAAGAAGTGTGGCCAGCAGGTCAAGAGAGGTGATTCTCCCCCTTTACTCAGCTCTCATGAAACCCCACCTGGAGTACTGTGTCCAACTCTGGGGTCCCAACATAAGCAGGATATGCAGCTGTTGGAATGAGTCCAGAGGAGGGCCACGAAGATGATTGTGGGGCTAGGGCTCCTGTGCCTCATCCAACAGCTCAGAACACCAAAGGTCTGCAGCACCTCTCCTATGAAGACAGGCTGAGAGAGTTGGAGTTGTTCAGCCTGGAGAAGAGAAGGCTGTGGGGAGACCTTATAGCAGCCTTCCAGTATCTGAACAGCCTACAGGAAAGCTGTGGAGGGACTGTTTATAAGGGCTTGTAGTGAGAGGACAAGGGTGTAATGGATTAAAACTGGAAGACGATAGACTTAGGTTAGATATTAGAAATAAATTCTTTTGTGTGACTGTGATGAGACACTGAAACAGGTTTCCCAGGGAAGTTGTGGAAGCCCCATCCCTGGAAGTGCTCAATACCAGGTCAGATGGGGCTCTGAACAACCTGATCTAGTGGGATATGTCCCTGCCCATGCAGGGTGGCTGGATCTAGATGATCTTTAAGGTCCCTTCCAACCCAAACTGCTCTATGATTCTGTGATTCTATGATTCTATGATAAGGAGTTTAAAAATACTGTTATCAGGACTAGGATCTTGTTCATATTTTTACTATTTCACCTACTGCTAGAAGGCATATACTGCAGGGAACTGGCATGTTTGAAAGACTTCAATAAAGAAGGAAGATACACTTAACTTTTTTCAGGTGTACTGCTAAAAGAGCACAAAAGCTACAAAATTTCTGAAAGTTATGGGCTGTTTCTGAAGTAGACAACTGTGGGCAATATTACCCCAAAATTCTGGCTCAGTCTTAGAAATCTGGTTTAGGTTTTTTAGTCTTCCTCTTTACTGAGGTGCTTAGATACACATACATTTTTTTTTTGTCAGCTGCTGCCAGGGCTGAGAAGACACAGTATACTGTGTTCTCCTTAGCAGATAAAATATAATACACGGGGCATAAGGAAACTTGAATATAATTTCATTTTCCAGACATAAAGTGACATATACAAAAAGATGCTATCTAGAAAGAAAATGTTAACTATGACTCTGAAGACAGACTACTTTTTTGTAGATTTTTCTTTAATTGATACTTAATTTTCATAAATTGCAAAAACCGATTCCTAAATGAGATCCTAATTTTGAGAATCTACAAAAACACGTCTTTAAAGAATTTTAAGAAATCAGAAGTGTGAAAATTGTTTTGCTGGAAACAGCTGTTTACTGGCATTGGTGAACAACTCTGTATTCAGTCTGTGTCTAGGCACATAAGATACTAGCCACTAAGTATGTATTTTCCTTTTATTTTCACATACCAGTTGCTAGGTTCATTGCTCTTGATCTCAAAGATCTTGCTTTCTTACTGTCCCTTCGGAACGCATGGCAGACAAGATGTGATACACTTACATATACAACTTACTCACACTGGAGCATTTAAGCAGAAAAAAGGTTATGATGAACCCATTTTGATAAAATATAGAGTTCTCAACTTATGTATATCTCCATTCATCTAGTCTTGTATCCATGTAAGGTACAAAGACAGTGATTATTTAAGCTTTGCTCTGTCCTGCAAATGCAGGTCATAATGTCATTCAGATTCTTCAACATGACAAGAGTTCTTACATATGGCAGAATAAACTTTCACTGAAAATGCTTGTTCTGCTTAACAGATTGTCTTAATTGCATCAGTACCCAGAGAGTAAAGAATGCAGGAAAATATGGTTAAGGTTAGAATGTAAAAGATAACCTGGTCTAATGAATCTGAACAGAAGATCAAAAAAGTCATCAGTATTTTCCCAATATGACATGAAAATGAATGTGAGGCCTTTCTTAGAAAGAATAAAAAAAAGAGATTCAGGAGATCTCTGCACAACATACTGTTAATCATAAAAGACTAAAAAACAAAAACAAAGAACATGAAAGTTTTACATCTTCAGAGTGATTTGTACATAATGCATTGTGTTTTTCAAGCTGTAACCACGCAACTGATTTTCTTCAAAAATGCTGCAGCTTTTGGCAAAGGTAAACAATATCTTAAACTGTATCTGCAGTACATGCACTGTAAGCTCAGTTATTTTGTTTAGACATAAGCCACCTAAAAATAGAAATCAGCTTAACAGAAGGGAAATTTGCAATTCAGAAATGTAATAACGCATCTTATCTCCTCCCTTGCTCATGAAGAGTAATGAAGAATTACATCTGACAAAAACAGTCTAGTAAGTGCTGTTGTTTTTTCTGTAACATTTTATAATTTGAGCATAAAATACCGTGTTTTTCTTAGCTCCTAGTAGGGACCTCAATTTCATGACAAATACATTGCCTTTGAACAGTGGAGAGCTTCCAGTCAAGTTCTTTTCACTATAAATCACATTCCATCAGAACAAAAGCATTACGATATTTTTCAGCTCCTGATTGTAATGATGCCAGTAATTTTTGTCTCATTGAGAGTTCTACTAAAATGTCCTTTATTATTTTAATTAAAAAACTCAAACAAAATGTTATGCAGATGAACTGCTCCTTTTATTTCATCAGAGGCTTGTTTGGACAGAAACCCCACAATCTGCATTTGGACTTTTTATGAAGTTAGTAATTCTTTGTTCCAAAATGCTTCTCTGGGTTAATACCTACTTCTATTTCATTCTTCTAGATGGAATAGATTTTATAAGATTGCTTCACTGCCTCTTTAGCAGGAGGCCAGATAGCTTTTTACAACACATAAAGGCACCCCGATAAAACTGGAAAATTCACTTTCTACTATAATTTCATATCAACTATCTTAAATACAATGCCAATTACACCAGTAGTGTTCTACCTGGTTTCTGTGCTTCTTGTGCAGCTTTCACTGACACCACCACATACTACATTGACAGCTTGCCTCCTTAGTTGCCAGAGCAAAGATCCGCTAAGATACAGTTAACAAAAACACTGGCTCTGGAATTCTTCAAAAGCAAAGATGGAAGGGAATATTGCTTCACACAAAGCTTGTCTAGAAGTCTGACCATGAAGAAAATGAACTACTTTAACAATACTTATAAATAGCTGAATGGGTTGCATTCAGTTGAAGCAGAGTATTCAATGACGTTGCAGTTCGGCTGCCATGTGCCTGAATGTGTAGTTATTTAACTGTGTCAGTGAATCTCGGTTCTGCTGAGCTACTTTAAAAACATGAGAAAAGCTTTGGCAAAAGGAGACATCAGCTTTTAAAGACTTGGAGTTGTAATCAGATACAATTATCCTCATTTTTAGGAATCTCCACTGTTGGTCAATTTTTTCTTTCCATTATCTTTGTTTACATCTAGCCACACAGAAAAGAAATACCTTTAATTCATGCCCTTTCAGGATGAACTGTATGCCCTGCTTCAAAGGAAAACATTCTATATATTTTCTTTAATATCCACCCAATTCCTGTTTTAAGTACCTAAGGCCCTCCTCAGGCTCTGATCTTCCAGTATTACATGGTTGTCAATCTGTGGCAACTACTGCCCATTTAACCAAGCAAGAGGCCTTGCTTAGCACATTTATGTTCCTGTAATTGTTTTAGCACTCTGCCTTGTTTGTGACCTGCAGAGAGAATGGGCAGACAACTGGGTTGGTTCTGCCTTCCATGTTTGGGAAGTAGGATTTTAGGAAGTCCCTAGTGTAATTAGCTCACATTTGCCACGCGCTTGCCCACTAAATCAGTCCAATGCAGATGCCTCCATTTTCAGGATGCAAGAGTATAAGCACAAATAAAGAGGGTTGACAAAACTGCAAAGACAAATTCTGTCCTGTGCTCTGAGGCACAAGTGACATATTTTTCAACAATACTTGTTGGCACCAGATAACAAGTGCTACCCACATAAGCAAACTTGTAAGCACACCCAAATAGACTGAGTTTAGTAAGAATAATTTCTGAAGATAAAAATAAGCTGTAAAACATCATATATCTTAGCTTTATAATCTCAGAGCTGCATTGAGTGGAAAGCAAATAGACACTCTAAGCAAACAGCTGTGTGCAAAACATATTGAATAGGCATGGTACCAGAAATGGAACATGTTGTGCGTGCTACATGCTTATCAATAACAGATAATAATGAGGAACTTTCTTCAGCAGTATCTGTTAAAAGAAGATTAAAAAAAACTTTAAAAAAGTTGAAAATCAAGATTGGAAATGCAAGAGTGCTAACTGGGTAACATAATAATCAGTAACATTCTGCCATTAAGAAAAAGCAAATCTGTGAAAATTAGAAGAGGCAAAAGCTCCTGGTGGGTGCTGTGAAATTGAAACAACCATTATAAACCAACCTACAGAACAGGTAGCTTATAAATCTTCCTCTCAAATATCAACAGTCACTTTAGAGACACAACTACTTTTCAACGTGCACGAAAGACAAGTGATTTAGCTAGAAAAACCAAAATTAGGTGCTCCGTTTTCCCCCTAAAATGTGTTTCCTTTTCATTTTAGTTATACACTCACACTGATGTGCCCATTCAGAGAAAATGAAACTGTTCATCATGTCTCATCTACATGCCCAATCTAAGAAAATCAAAGCAACTCAGAACTAGGTGAGATTCCTTCTTGTCCTTATTCCTGCTTCATTCCTGTCCTTCATTCCTGCATACTGTCTCCACCTCTTCATTATTACCTGCAAAGTTGTGTATTAATATACATACAGATGCTATTATTTTTGTCTCATTTCAAAGATTTTATTAGTATTTTCAGTAATACTAGATGTCTAACTGAACATCCACAAGGACTTTGACACTCTTTGATCTAGGCATCTATTTTAAATCTCAGGTTTAGAGGCCACACTCCTCCATTATACTAAAGAGTGAGGTAGTTCCTCTAGAAAGTGAATCAAGGCAGGTGCTCTGCACTGAAGCATATTGAATAACATTCTGAGCTTCTCTCTACTATGTAGGCAGTCTCCCAGTTTCTGTATCTACACATGGTGCTCAGTTGTAAACAGTAATGCATCAACAACACAGAAAAAGAAAAAAGACCCGCCTGCCCCTAATCTCTCTCTCTTCTGACTATATTTTCAAACAAAAGCCATGAGCAAAGCTAAAAAAGGGGCTGCACTTTTCCCTTTTCAGTCTCAGCCCTGGACACTGTGAGAACCTTCAAGGTGATGTGAATGGCCTTTCGATGGTAATCACAAATGTAAAATTAATTAGGGTGAAGGACCTTCAGGTTTTTTCTCTTAGATTAGATTATGATTGAGTGACCATATTATAAGTAATAGCTGAGTGCAAAGAATTGCTGAGCTATTCTCTATTTACACTGGTTTTATTTTCACTCACACTAGGACTATTTCTCTGGCATAAGGAAGGCTGAGTCAAGATTTATACAGTTGTGCTAAATCAGTTTATTTTACCCATCACCTAGTATCAATATTTGGATTTCTGTGTGCAGCAGCAATCAGGTTACCAAGCAATGGTATAAGTTATTTAGGTAGTTACTTAACAGCTTTGCTCCAGTTGCTCAATTTCTTTTTTTTTTTATTAGGATGTATGTTTAAATAATAATCTGCTTGTCAATATACTTTCCCTCTGTGACTAAATGTGCTTTCCATGTACTACTTTGACTTTAAAGCTGTGTTTTTAGAACTAAACCACAGTGAAAAAAACAGGGAACAAGAGAATATGGAAAACTTTGCTTTCATCCGAGGGCCCTGACTTGTGCGTGAATGTAAATGTAATGGAAGTAACTGAATATATAGTATTGCAAAACATGTATTTGAGTATCATGCAATTTTAAGCATTAATACAGAGAGAGACAACTCAGAGAACAGAATGATCCACTTTATGTCTTTTGTCAAAAATTTAGTATTTTATTTTTGAAAAAACATTTACTATGTAGACTTCAACAAATCTTCGAGAGCTTTAGCTTTGAAATGTTACGATAGCTATATTAACACTGTTCACAAACATTCTGTTTTCAAAAAACACTAAAGAGGTCTTTGGAAATAAAACTTTTACCTAGCTGTAAACATGCCTTAGCAACATATGTGTGGGACACTGCAGAAAAAGTGAATAGCAATAGAATTTTGTTTTCACTTCTTACATGAAGAAAGTAAAATTGAACACTGATGGTGTAAAAGAAAATTGCATTTCTAACATTTCTTCAGCATTAACCATGATTGTGGGCATTTGTACAACAGTTACGAGGCTACTTGTCTTGGTTCCATCAGCTCACCTCTGATCAGGGAAGTTTTCACCAGTCCTTGAGTCTGGGAACCATTGCAAATGACAGTGACATAAGGACGTCTGCCTTCAGCTTCAAGGCCACATTAGGGTACTGTAGTGAATCCAGTTCTGCTTTTAATGTCTTTTTCCCTTATCCTATGTCTTTTACAATAGTGCTGTCTGTTTCTATTGACATAATTGGTTATGATCTGTCAAAATTTGTTCTCATAAAACCAAATGTTCTTCAACTCTAAACAAAATGTCCAGGGTGGGCATAGTCTATTCCTTTCTGCTGGAAAAGGCTTTAGCATACTATGGGCACTACTTGAACAGGCTGTTAATCATAAGCTAGAGTCCTGTTTACATAGTAAAACAAAATAAATTCAAGGTGATAAGTCTACCTGTTCCCCCTCCATTCGATAATCATGGTGCTCTACAAGAACAAATATGACGTTATTTTTAGACTTTCATTTCTCCAGAAGGAAGGCAGTGGATAAGCTGCTGAGCAACCACATGACAGAAAAGAATGCTGTAGCTAGCTTTCCCAAAAGACAACAAAATGGCTCCATTTGAGCCTCTGCTTGGAAGCAGTACAGCTTTATCCCTCTGATGAAGTTACACTGAGTTTTGAAAATGACAGGGGGTCGCTCTAGGGCACATTTTCAATTCTCAAGGCCTAATTCTTTTAAGTAAATAAACTTGAAGCAGACAAACTTCACAGCTTTATAAGGTTCATTATTGTCCTGGATTAACTGCAGCTATAAACGTTATGGTATTGATACATGGAAATACATGATTCAGTGAAATTCTACTTTACTTTTGGAACAGATCACAGTGGTCTTCAAATACAGGAATTTGCAACTAAAGATGGCGACCACCTCCTACCTCCACCCTTACCACTTATATCCTTTAATTTTCCTCATGCCAGTGGGCCTGTCAGTGTGCATGGAGGGCAAGCAGACACCATGGCAGTGTTGCTTACAGCCAGTAAACCCAGCTCTGAATACCAACTAACATTGATTTGATCCTTTCTTTTGCAAAGCAATGGTAATTCTGAGTGCCCAAAAAGACAACGGTGGGTGTAGAGTGAGATGATAATCCAATGCAAGCAGCCTTGCATCTCAGGACACAGAACCAGGTGCTACCTGGTTTATGTTATTGACTGTAGTTGCTTTGGTCAGTACTGACGCCACCACGAGGGCTGGGCATGGTTGTGATACTTCTAGCAAGACCAGGAGAGCTCAGATGCATTCATTCTCGTACCACCTCACAGTCCAACAAAGCCTAAGCATGTTGTCTTTAAAACTGGACCTAGAGGAGTTCACCACAAATAGATGTCCCAAATAACTTCCACCGCTATCAAGAACTCTCAATAAAACTAAACAGCCATTTTTAGCTATGAGAAACTTTTCCATACACAGGTGCATTTCAAGTCGTGTGTGAGAAGTCTCAGATCTCTTCTGGCCAACAAATCTTTTCGCATCACCACCATCAGCCAGAGGAGGGGCCGGCCCGCTTGACCCTGCTGCCAAGTGCTAACAGGCCAGGCCAGGCCAGGCCAAGGCAAGCCGGGCCGGGCCGGGCCGAGCCAGCCGCCGCTCCTGCGGTCTCCCCACGGCTCAGCCTGCGGCCAGCGACGACCCAACACCTCTCGGGAAGCCCCCGAGTGTCCGGGCAGCTCGCAGGGCCCTATCTCACGGCAGCAGCGTCTGGGGGGAGGGGAGCGGCAGCGGCCCGTGCGTACCGCGGCCGGTCACGTGGGCGGCGGGACCGCGGCCGGCGGTCGCGAGAAGCTGAGGCGGCGCTGGCGGCGAAGGGAGCAGTATGGCGGCGGCGCTGGGCGGCCTGGGCCTACTGCAAGGCCGAGTCAGGCTGACAGCCGCAGCCGCCGCGACCTCCTCCCTCGGCCGTTCCGGCCGCCGGGCGCCAGTGCGAGGAGGTACCGCCGCCGCCGCCGCCGCTCTCCCCTTGGCCGGGAGGACCTACGCTTCCCATGCGAAGGAAGAGGAGGAGCTGCGGGTCCAGTACCTGGATGATGAGCACAAAGGTAACGCGGGCAAGGCGCTAGCGGCAGCGGAGGGGCGGCCAGCCCCCGCGGCCCCGGCTGCGACAGCGTGCTGGCCGCCGGGCCTGCGTGACCCCAGCGCGCCGCAGCGGCACTGTGCGGAGGCCGCCACTGCGGAATACTGAGGGGAGGGTCCTGGAGAGGGAGCTACCCGGCGGCGAGGGGCTGGAGGAGAGCGGCGGCACGTTCTCCTCGGTACCTGAGCATTTGTCTTCGTCGCAGAGTGCTGGCGACTGCCGGCAAGGCAGTTGCAGGGCTGGGTCTGCGTGGTCTCTCTTGGTTTACCTTCCTCGGAGTACTACTCTGTATGTGCTGTGTATGCGAGGAACTCCTTTCTGAGTTAGCATCTATTGACCCCTTTAATGGGAGAAAATGAAGTTCAGCAGTAAGTTGCTACAACCGTGCTGCTTCCTACGCCGTTTATGTACTTGTGTGCAGGGGCAGACAAGGACATAGAAGTTGTATCAACATTTTCTGTTCTGGAAAGTGTGGCTTCAGGAAGCACTCTTGCTCTTCTTATGCTTTCCTAGTAACTTTCTCACCCTTCTCCTTGGCGTTTAGTGCTGTAAAGTGCTGCTAACCTTCTTCTACTTAACTATACCGAGAGTCTTGTCTCAATCCACCTAATTAAACAAAGAAAGAAAATCCATGCTCCAGAGTGATCTGGAGCCAGTGTGCATCACAACATGGACATTTTGTACTTCCTCATCTGGTTTGTTGCTCACCAGAGTTTGGAGGTGTTCTTCCTTTGGAAGTGGTTCACCTCCTTTGGTGTTTATCACTTCCTTCCTATTTGGATGCAGCAGGGCTAGGAATGGTGTAGAAACTTGAGTGCAAGCTCAGTTCCTGAGGATTTATTTTTAAAGCCATAATGCTATCTATGTCTACTTCTTATGAAAAGGGCCATAGTGTAGAGCTCTATTCATCTGCAGCACTTGAGTCTCTGTATGTCGATAGGATGTCTTTGAATGACCGTATGTTGAGATGCACAATTCATTTGACAGCTTCAGCATGCTAAGGCAGTTATTTCAGACTTGCTGCAAATCCAGGCAAACCCCTGTGAATTGAGTATACATACCTGCAGATATGTGTGCATATACAGATAGATAACTTTAAAACTTTGAATTTGAGCATAAGGCTTAGTAGATGGTTCTTCTTCAAAGGAAGACAGATTCTGCTTTCATTTGAGGGCAGGTTTTTCTGTCACTGTTAAGGGTCAGTAAAATTGATGATGTAATCTGATCCTGAAATCCACTTCTGTCTCAATGATGGTTCTGTTCCCAACTCTTTCCAGTTCATGTAAGACATAATACTTTAGTCTCATTTTCTAAACCAACTGTGGAATTCAAAATTACTTCTAAACATCTGTTGTAATTTTTTGAGGTTATTTTAAATTAAGGAAGAGGCAAAGCAGGAGCAAATAAGAGTTTGTAAAATTTTAGAGGATTGTTTTTACTTCTTTTGTACTTTTCCAACAAGTTGTAGGGAATGCATGAGTACTATTTAGGTTCATGATTTTTATTTCTGCTATTAAAGCTGCTACAACAAGCAATAGAATAGCTGTGTTCTAGCTCTTGAATCAGCTAGGAATTATTGCTTTTGTAATGTTACGAAGGTGTTTTGTACTGCGTCATCTATCCTAAGTTTATTGCCGAGCATTTTTGATGCAGATACTGGAAGTTTGAAGGAGGTTTTTGAAGAGGAGATGCAGAGATGGCTAAAGTTTTGTCCACCTGTTTTAATTTTTTCTTTTGAAAAAGTATTTTGAGGTTGTGTTTTCTTTTCTTCTCAGAATATATATCTTTGTTTAAAGTGGCATTAAAATGCTGCAAAACATGGAGATACCATTTGGAGTGTTAAATCAACTGTGGCTAGCACAATAATTCAAATAAATATATTTTCAATTCATGAATTCTCTTCAGGAGAAGATATTTTCTTTGCCTTTCAGAAGTTCTCTGTATCATCTCAGTGTATGGAGGAAAAGGTTATCAGAAGTAGTCAGCATGGATTCACTGGGGGGAAGTAGTGTCTGACTAATCTGATAGCCTTCTACAATGGCATGGCTGGATGGAGAGATGAAGGGAGGGCAGTGGTTGTTGTCTACCTTAACTTCAGCAAGGCTTTCAACACTGTCTCCCACAGCATCCCCATAGGCAAGCTTAGGAGGTGTGGGTTAGACAAATGAACAGTGGGGTGGATTGAAAGCTGGCTGAAAGATGGAGCTCAGAGGATTGTGATTAATGGCACAGAGTCCAGTTGGAGGTCCATAAAAAGTGATGTTTCCCAGGGGTCAGTACTGGGTCCAGTTGTGTTCAATATAGTCATCAGTGACCTGGACAGAGTGTACCCTCAGTGAGTTTGCTGATGATACAAAACTGGGAGGGGTGTCTGACAGACCAGAAGGCTGTGCTGCCATCCAGCATGACCTGGATGAGCTGGAGAGTTGGGCAGAGAGAAACCTTATGAAATTCAACAAGGGCAAGTGTTGGGTCCTGCACCTAGGGAGTAATAACCCCATGTATCAGTACAGGTTAGGGGCTGACCTGCTGGAAAGCAGCTCTTTGGAAAAAGGCCTTGGAGTCTTGGTGAACAACAGGATGACCATGAGCCAGCAATGTGCCCTTGTGGCCAGAAAGGCCAGTGGCATCCTGGGGTGCATCAAGAGAGGTGCAGCAGGTGGGTCGAGGGAGGTTATGTTGCTCCTCTTCTCTGCCCGGGTGAGACCACCAGTGATTCTTTGTGCTTATATTTTCCATCTGGTTTTAGTTCAGTTAGAGTATGTTAAGGCAGCTCTTTGTCCTCATGGATTAGAATTTTAGCATACATAGAATGGACAGAACAAATACGGTCTCAGTTGAAGTTTTTTATTCAGAGGTTGTAAACCGGTAGCTAACTGATAAATTGGAAAAGCTTTCCTTTCTTTTACTCTCTTTAAATAAAGCAGGGCTGGGCAGATGCAATCTACTAATTTAAGAAGTACAGGACAGATTTTTAAGTGGTGTTTAGAGATAAAAAAGGTGTATATATGGGATTTCAAAAAGTGTTTTGGTGTTTTAAAAAAATCCTACCTAGTACATATCTGTATGATTTTGCAGTTAAATACTTCTTGATAAGGTGATCAATGGAAACCACCAGAATTGCACGTGCTACACTCATCATAGATTCTTGTTTTGCTTAAGAAACTATTCTAAAACAACTTGTTTTTTTTAGTTACAAAGAAGTACATTTGGTAGATCATTTGTGTGAGTGTGTCTACCTAATACAAATAAATTTATTTCCCTAAGTACTTTTTATACAGATGTAATGAATCGTTCTAAGTCAGACAAATTACTAGTATGAGTGTAAAGATGGGATTTATTTGTAAGTAACCAGTTATTCTCGGTGTTTGACAGAAACACATTTGAATATTTTTTTTAAACTAAAAAGTACAAGATAAAGATCATTATTTGAAGTAAGATTTTCTGTGTGCTGATACAAACTGTACATAAACTATGATATAATCACTTCACTTAAATTGTTCCACCATATTAGGTATAGTATAGGAAGAAATATCTTCTCTCTCACCTGGCTCAGATAATGATAGCATCATATATTTTTGCCATCACTCTTAAAATATAAAAACCTTTCAATATTAACTACTTATATGCAAATCCCATGCTTAGTGTACTCAATGAAATGCAGATGTTTCTGGGAATTTACAGGTATTTTGAAGCTATCTTTCTTACATGTATGTATCTTTCTCTGATAAGACATTTTTTGTTTTTATTTTAATATGACTTTCATAGTTTTGTTGTAATCGTTAAGGATAATATCACAAGCAGCTTTCTCTTTTAACAAAGGTGACTTACAAACAGAGAACATATTGTATGTTTGCATACATTTTTCCTCTGATGGTTGACTGGGCAAGTAGTACACAGGGATAGGACTGCATGTATTAGACAGCACTGGGAGTCATACTAGTCCCTTGGAGAGCAGAGCTAATAGGGTGAAAGTTAGTTTTTATTATGTGGTTGTAATTTTTAATAGATGCACATTATTTGCTGATGAGTTTTCTGAAATCATGTGGAGGCGGCTGCCAGGAAGAAGTATTGTATTAATACTGAGTTTAGCTTTATGTGAGTGCTTGTGTCTGCTTAGTGTATTTACTGCTTCTTTGACACCATACAGATACTGGAATTTTATTATTATTATTGTTTCTACTGATATTTATTGATTAATGTGATGATGACTTTTAAATTTGTTTTTTCTCTTACAAATATATTTTTAAAACAATTAAAAAATTTTTGTAAAGTGCGCCTGTATGTGGGTGCTTTAGGAAGAATGAACCTTGATTAAATGATTCACATGATGATGTAAGAGGTCTTTTAAAATACATAAACATAATCAGGTTTTCTGGATGACTAACAATGTTTGTAAGAATGGTTACCTATATGGCAGTATTGTCTGAACATTTGCTTTTTTTTTTCTTTACGATTGGGTTGGTGGGGCTCTGCAGTGTTATATGGAGCTGATTATTGCTTTTTGCCCAGTTTAGGGACATTTCTCCTGTGGAAAATGGATATACCCATGTGACCAGGGGTTTAAATCTTGTTGAATGTGGAAAACAGGGAAGACTTGCCTTAAACAGGTTTTTTGCCAGGAGATTCGTGGGGTGGGCTAGGGAAGGGTTAAATTCTCAGGTGAAAATCAGGAAGTCTGTTTTTCAATTTCTGTTTTTTGACTTTGAGCAGATACTTAATCTCTCTGTAGCTTAATAACTAATTAATATATTGGGAAGACTTCCCAAATCTTACTGCGGTATTAAAAAACCTAAGAATTTGCTTTAAGGATCCCAAGGTACTATAGCAATGATGTATTAGAACAAAAGTGACTGAAATGAGAATTCAAGGAATGCCTTTTTATATCCATCACTGGCGTATCAGAACAAAACTGACTAAAACAGTAATTCAGAGAATGTCTTTTTGTATACATCACCGCAATACATAGTTTTCTCTTGTAAACCTTTATGCTTTTCCTGTTGTAGTTCTTGCTTCATCTTTTTTTTTTTTACTATTTAAGAAATAGAACAGCAGTGTGGGTGCCACCTGTATTTACCTCATATTTTTCGGGAGAGGGAGGCAGAAGTAGTAGATTCAGGACTTGGTACAACACCACTAAGAAGAATCAACTTTTATGATTTGTTTTCAAGGATCATCCCTTTGTAGGAAAAAATATTAAATATACTTTAATGTTAATTAGAACTTCCTTCTGAATACACTGATAAAGGTTGTGGAGCTGCAGTAGTCTTTTGGTACCAACGGGATGAAGTAAAATACAAATGTAATTAAAAAGCATTATTGCCATTGAAAAAAAACATTTCTGAAAAAGACTCTATTTCCTAACTGAACAGTTCAGGATGATAGCATCTCTAGTTTATTCAAACATAGGATTTGCAGTGTGCCTTAGATTTTAAAATAAAAGCCAGTGTCTTTATGTTGCTTTGACATGTGGTGCTGCTTTTGCCTTATCTATTTGAGTAGAACATGTGGAGTACTTGAATTTGGATTAATCCTTCTGAAGAATGAGTTGTGACAGTTGAAGAAAGGTGCTACAGTCAGAAGTGCTACGTGAACATTGTCCCCTTTACTTAGCAAAATGTAAACAGACTCCTGTTGAAATGCTGCATAAGGACCCTAGCAGGATGTCCTAGATGAATACTTCCAACCATGGGGATGAACAGGTGGGAATTCAGGCACTTGCAGAACAAGGGAGTGAAGGTCATTTGGGTTAGCTAAGCTCCTCTACCCTTTTAGGAGGTATTTATACATAGCAATTGGTTGTAATCTGGGGGCAAGCAAGAGGCACCTATGCTCTATTATTTGGGTTTAATAATTTTTATTTGAATCTTGAGAGTGGTAGGTGATGAATGGAGGACTTTGGTTTCAGATTGGAAGCCGTAGAATGAGCAAGAGCAAGAGCTCTCTTTGATGTCAGCTTGTGTGCATGCATGTGCACACGTGCAGGATAAAGAAGAGGGAGTGGGCTGAAGCACTAACAGGTCAGTCTTTTGGGAGGAAGGGTTTCCCCAAAATAAAAAAATAGTATAAGCAGAAATTACAAGACAGGCATGCTGTGGAGGCTGCAAGAGCCAGATTACATGTAGATTATATGTGCAAAGCTGAGTAGTGAAGTACTAAATACCTGGACAATTACTGAGTTTCTGGAATTTCTTTTTTTATCTTGCAGATTGATGGCAATACTGTGGGCCTTTCTGTTTGAGATGGAGGGCTCCCTTTTTGTCTTCCATTCCTGGTCCCAGTACCAGACCTTTGTCTTTCTCACCTTAGCCCTGCATTTTCCAAGTAAATAAAAAATATTGATTGATAAGGCCATACCAGAGCTGGATCAATTTGATTGGATTGTATGCTGGTGTTTAGAATTCAGGGAATTGTAGTGAGTTCAGGAAGTAATTGTCTAAAAGATTGCTATAGGCTTGGTAAATTTACACACTGCCAAGATAAACTTTTCAGAATTTTCCTGTTTGATAGTCATGCCTGTTAAGCTGGGGAGGGGTATGTGTGAAATAAGGACAAACAAATGGTGTTTCTGTTAAAACACTCAAGCCAATGCACATGTCAGTGAGACAGCAGGCCTCTAACTGGACTAAGGGAGCTGTGAATGTGTGATTTGAGCTGTGTACCAAGTGCTGTTCACAGTTTTTGTGTCTTGGGGGAGAATTTTGGTATGAATTTTTTTCTTTTTAAACCAAAGTTCAGGTTTCCTATTGATAGCATTCTTTCTATATTTGTGACTCCCTTTAATATGTATCAGAATTGCTATATTCTTGGCTGTGGTACCACTTCTTGCTTTAGAAGTCTCTGAAAGCAGGCTGTCTAAATATGGATACATAAGCTTTACAATTAAATGTCTTTCCTGATTGCATTCAGCACTTCACAGACAAACATGAAATCTGTGCATGCAATTGTGTAATTATACATTCAGCCTTGGTGAGCGCTATTTCCATGCGAAGGTATTAGGGCCATATTTTTCTTCTTAAAATAAATGTGATTTCTATTGAACACTGAAATGCTTAACATTGAAAAATGTAGGTAAATTTATTTTCTTTCAGAAAGTCAGCAGTTAAGTGATTACACTACCTTTTTTTTTTTTCAATCCTTGATGCTTTTTCTAGATATTAAAAATAATAATGCTCATAGTTAATATATAATTTACAGCACTGTAACAATGATATCATTTTTCTTCCCCTCCAGGAATTGTGGTGCTTGGATTAGACAGATCTCATGCCAAGAACGCACTTAGCAAAAATCTTTTAAAAATGGTGAGTGAAAAGAACAGCTTTTAGTATGACGATGAAGTTTTGGAATTAAGCACTTTAGAAGTGTTTAGTTATTCCCCTTCCTCCTTTTCTCTGTAGATGTCAAAAGCTGTGGATGCTTTGAAATCTGATAAGAAAGTACGAACTGTTATAATCCGGAGTGAAGTTCCAGGGATATTCTGTGCTGGTATGCAAACTTAATTTTCCTGAGAAGCTGGAAATCTATATGTCATATTTCACAAAAAAACCCTAGATTCCAAGGAAACATATTTTTTGTATATATTCATCTCAGTAGCAAACAAAACATTTTTGTATTATTTTCCTCAATTGCTAACAAGAACTGAATATCAATTTTATTCTTTCTGTGTCATAAAGTATTTAAAAATATGTAATAGATTCATGGTGGTGGAAAATTATTTAATTGAACTCCTAGAATGTCTTGCATGTACTTTAGAATGAGGACTGAATAATGCTAGAGGCTATATGAAGAGGCTGTGTGGAAAGCTGTATCAAAACCATATTTTAAACACATTAAAATGAGCCTTAATACTTAACATTCATTATGAATATGACTGTTACTGTGGTCTGAATGTATTCCCATATTAAAAAAGCCAAACCAAAACAAAAAGCACACACCCCAACCCACACATCAAACAGTTCATGTGACCTGCCAAAGTGCTCGGGAAAAGCCTTCAACTGCCAATCACTGGGAAACAGAAATTGTCAACATGTTAAAATCAGTTGAAACAACTGTGTCTTTTGTGAATATCAAGTGAATAGTCTTATTTTCAGATTTCCCATCCAATCCTTACTGTGATCAAATTTAATTTAAATTTGTTTGAAACTGAAAACAGAAGTAAGTCAGTTTCTTTTTTTAATATATGAATAGAACTGTCAGGAAAAAGGAGAAAATCAGTTCTAAAATCTTTCTTTTCTGATAATTTATGCAGTCATTAAGTTTTCTAGGGACACATAATTAGTTCAGTTTTAAATGCAAACTAGTTTTTCTAATTTTCACATTTGTAACACACCTAAGTACTTTTAGTTGAGCCTAAAGTGCTTTTTTTTTTATTTGCTTTTAATAAGTCTGTTTTCATCCAGGTATAGTTTGTCACTTCTGAGACTCATGAAAATAATCGTCTTGAAAAAAGGGAGTAATTAATTCAGCATTTAATAATATATATAAATAGGTTAAGTACACATTTTTTAATCAGCATATTTAACTTAAAGGTTGTGTCTTTTTTTAAATCAGCAAGTCTTAAAGATCAGTTACCAAGAATAATCTTCAGGGAAAGAAGTTTAAAAGCTGTGGTTTTTCAGCTGTTGAAGAATGCAGCATCAGAGCGACACATGCAAATGGGGTTTCAAGTTACATATTGTGTACTTCATATAAAAAGGTGGCCAAAGGTTGAGACTTGTTATCAACCTTTTTTTTTAAAACTAAATTTTTTACTTAATGAATTTTATAGTAGTATTATATAGGAAATATGAGAGCAGAAATACTGATTTTGAAGGAGAGGATCTCAGGTATACTATTAATATTGTATTTATAAGCTCCAGGTATTTCTCCATTATTCTTTGTTGGCTGACTTTGCGGAGGACCTCTCCTGTGAAGACAGGCTGAGAGAATTGGTGTTGTTCAGCCTGGAGAAATGACAGCTCTGGGAAAACCTTAGAGCAGCCTTCCAGTACCTGAAGGGGCTACAGAAAAATTGGGGAGGGACTTTTTACAAGGGCCCGTAGTGATAGGATGAGAGGGGACGGTTTCAACCTGGAAGAGGGTATATTTAGATTAGATGTTAGGAAGAAACTCTTTAGTGTGAGGGTGGTGAGGCACTGAAATATGTTGCCCTGAGGAGCCCCCTCCCTGGACGTGTTCAAGGCCAGGTTGGATGGGGCTTTGAGTGACCTGGTCCAGTGGAAGGTGTCCCTGCCCATGGCAGGGGGAGTTGAAACTAGATGATCTTGAAAGTACCTTCCAATCTAAAACATTCTATAATGATTGTGTAAGGGATGTTACAAGGTATTTTCTGGGGGTGACTTCCTCAGAAAATTCAGTAGAACAGAAGGAAGTGTTTTCAAATGTCTATGTTAGAAGACAATGTGTTGTTTCAAGATCATCATGTAAAATGTCACATTTTCTTGGGCTTTATAGTATAATTCAGTTAGGCTAAACTTTGAATGTTTGTTTTATTTTTTGTATTTCCTCAGTTATGTTTTCTTGCTTGTATGTGTGGGAATGTATGTTTTTAAAAACATACATTTTTTATTATTATTTTTTGAACTGCCATTTGATGTTTTACAGACTGCAGATTGAGAAACTTTGTCCTAGAATGTAATTCTCTTTCATGTGTGGAATGAAATCCAAGATCCTTAAATCTTGCCATTTCTCAGCTATCAAAAAAAATCTTTGAAAGCCACAAACCAAGTGTTTTGTTTCCTTCTAAGGGCTAGTCCACAAAACTTGACATCCAACTCTTTTTCATGAAATGACAGTGTGAATGATTAAAAGGTTTAAACTCTGTTGATGACTAATGTGAATTTGAGCATGATTCCAAATTATGGAATTTCCACATGGTGAAATGGAAGGAAAAAAACCCCAAAGGCATTGTATAAAAAATTTAGAGGTGTGCCAGCAATCATATCCTTTCATTTCTGCATAAAGATTCGCTTGGGTTCGCGTTCTGCTGTTTCCTTGTGTCTCTTTCTTGTGCTCTATACATCCTTGGGTGCAGAAATTTCCTCATTAATGCTCTAGCACTGATTAAAATAAAATACTGGCCTTTCTGGAGTGAATATGTAGGACTAGTCCTGGCCTACGTAAGGCTATGATGTGTGCCTGCCCAGTTCTGCAGCCAAGGCAGGTGAGTCTGTGCAGGAGTCTTTATTTCCTGAAAGTGTTCCATCCTCAAAGAAGGCACAGTCTGTGCATGGGATAAGTCAGGTGTCACATGGATTAAAAGTCTGTGATCGAGTAATTAAGTGATGTGCTGTGTTCTCACAAGGGGGTGAATTGCACAGGCAATTTGAATAGCTTAATTTTTCATTATTAATATAATTTTAACATATGTATATTAGTGATGCTGCTCAGGTAGTTTTCGGAGCAGATTTTCAGGATTTTTAATATGCAGAACATTTCTGGAAGTGTAAGTCTGTGCATAGTACAGTTGAGATACATGGTACTGTGAGGAAGGGAGGAAGGGCTGTCTGCAACTTGTTGCAAAACTATTTTGGAGTGGCAGTCTGCGTATTCTGGAGACAATATTACAGCTTCTTCTGCTCTTAACTACACGAAGTCTGAAAGAGGGTACAAAAAAAAATACAATGCCCAAGAACTAATTTTGTTTTGTTTTCAGATAGCATTCAATAATGTTTGTGATCTGAAGAGTTGAACAACCTAATGTTGCACCTTAAAGCTTTTGTTGTTCAGTTTCCTAAGGCTCTGAACAAAATGCAAAATAGTATTTATGGCACTTATAGTTATTACAGAATTTTGCAGTACTGTTTTGTCAAGCTGTGTGATTCCAAGTAACTCCTTTCCTTTTTTTTTTTTTTTTCCGTTCCTCTCTCCCACTCTTGTCTGTGTGCTTGGTGACATGAAATGGGGATTATGTTATATTTTGCAATTACAGACTAAGGACATTTGAGATTGGGTAATATGATATTCTTTTTAAAGAGTTTTATTTGTTAATGGTTACAGTAATTGACGAAACAGACTCCTGTTATATTATTTTCTTTCCCCCTTTCCACCTGCTGTTCCTTGTACTATTGCTTCCCTTAGGGCTGTCATGTTCTTCCAGCTCTCTTTTCATGTCCTATTAAGAAGACATGTGTATGTGTTTAAAAAAAAAATTATTCCTCACGTCTTTGTCTGAGGCAGTAACTTACTGGCCCATAGTCCATTGGTCCAGTTTGCAGCTCATACTAATAAATACAATCCCTTGCTACTGTTCTACGCTGCAGAGTTGGTGTTTTGTTTTCTTTCCTCTGATCCCTGACTGACCAGGACAGTTGCTTAACTCTGACTATCCTAGTCTAATTAGAGAGAGTTTCTGTTGTGAAAGTCAACATGTGTATTGTCATCAGTTCTCTTCCATCCGTCCACCAGCTGTTGATACGCAGAAAAATTCTGCCATCTCAAGTGGGAGGAGAATGACATGCTTTGATTCCCTAGAGGAGCAGACCACTTCTGGATTTGCTTTTGCATGAGAGAGTTAGGAGGAGAGCTGTCAGGGGCAAGAACCTGTAACTTCTTGAGATATTTTTGGTGACTGTTTAAGAGTGTAATTGTTAATAATAGGCTCTTCCGTATTGCTTCTCCAAAGTGAACTACACCAACAGAAAAGGGATCTGAGATTGATTAGTTATGTGCTTTGTATATGTGTGCACACAAAGAAAGAGAGCTTAGGGGCAATTTTTAGTTGGCAGATTTAAAAAAATGTTGTTCTTTGAAGACCTTATTTGAGGAATCTTTGAGACATACCAGAATGTAAGTTTCTTCATTTATGAGGTTTTGTGTGGAGGAGGAGAGGAGTTCTATCATAGCGCTCAAGTACCTGACCTACTCTTGTAGAACCAGCAAGGATAAGGGCAGTATTACTGTGTGTGTTTAGTCTCCTTTTTCCTTCCAGTCTCTGTTAAGCAAGGAGGAAGAGGTGAGGTGTATTTGGTCCCAGAGCGTATTTTGGTCCTCCAGATTCCGGCTCCTGCACAGGAACTGAGGAAAGACTTCATGTATTGCTCCACTATTTCCTTCTGAGGATTCAAATTACACATTGAATTATTTTACTGTCTTCTGAATATTTGTGTTGGTGTACATACATTTCATTCCCCAAAATAAATGACTGCAGTGGTAGAGTGTAGCTAAATTCTTCCCTCTTTTTTTCATTCCAGACATGCATCAGCGCTCAGATTCAAAATGGTGCTTGCTGCTTGTAGGCCACAAGGTTCAATAACAGTTGTATTTCCCCTTGAGCAACATGAGTTATATGAGATCTGGCAGGTTGGTCAGGCATGTGACTGCTATGTCTTGTGAGTACATGCATAGTAATTTGTTGAGTTTGGAGTCTGCAGCTTGTGTTTGTCTGACATCGGTTGTTTTACTTCTTGTTTCTGATTTTGTTTCTGATTTGTTGTTCTGAAATAGTGATAGCTCTCATTATTTTCTAGAGTACATGTTGAACAACTGAGCCAACAGAGTGCAGTTAGGATTGTGTTTTGATCCCCTAGTTTATCCAGACAAAAATACCCAATGAGAAAAAACTATTTTAATTTTTTAATTCTTTCTTTTGTAAATACCTCAGTCAGATAACTCCAAATACTTCACCTTCTACCCTGAGGAGGCATACTAAATTTCAGAAGAAATTGGAATGACTGTGGATTTTTGAGAGCTAGAATAGTTCATTTTAAACAAAAGTTTGTTCTCAGTTATAAGTATGGCAGGGGCTGCTCTGTTCTTAATTGATCACTTAGGTGATTCTAGTATTGGAATGTAGTTCAGATGAGTTCAGCATGTTATTCTACCCATGTTTACCTTTCCCTTGTGGCTAATTGTAGGACAAGGTACTGGGAAATTAGCAAATAAAAATTGCTAGTAGTTAATGCAGCAGCACATGGTGGCAAAGTAAGCAGCTGCATGTTTAGTTTATACTGCAAAAATAAATATACATACACCTTTTAGCTGCAGAAAAAGTATGAGTGGGAGTTTTCTAAGAAGTTTTTCAATAAGAATGTGAGAGTATAACCATGTTTGTTTTCTTTATCTCCAAAAGAGAGATCCACCCCTGTTGAGAAGGCAGGCACAAGGAATGCAATAAGAAGTTGGGTGGGACTGTCAGTGACAGTCCAGTCTTTAAATCAGCTCTAATCAGCTATGAAGCTTTCAGCTAAGAATCATTACCCAGCCTTCTCATTGGTGATTACAATGCCTGACTTGAGAAAAAAAACTGTAGGAAGGTTTAGGGTTTTTTTCCATATATTCAGCTTTCTTGAAGTTATCTGTAGTTGGGAATAGAGTTTTTACACCAATATATTGGTGTTTACATGGCAAGGTCCATGTATTGGACACAGTAAAATTAAACCAGCTCCAAAATGGACGCATGGTTGCCCAGAGCCAAGCCCATTAACAATGCTGGTGGCGCCTCTTTTATAACATAGTTGAGAAATGGTAAAAAACCATGTGCAACAGCTGTCAAGAGAGAATGGGAAAAAAAGTAAAAAGCATTTCCAGCCACTCCAGCCCGTAAGTCAATTTCATTGAGGGCCCAACTTAAATGCTTCTATACCAACACAGGTAGCATGTGGAGTAAACAAAAGGAATGAATAAGACATGCGTATGACTGCAGGGCTGCGAGCTTAGTGGAAACATGGAGACATGGTGGGATGGCTCTTATGACTGAAGTGTTGAAATGGGAGGTTACAAGCTCTTTTGGAAGGACAGGCAGGGGAGACAAGGAGGAGTGTCACCCTCTTCATCAGTGACCAGCTGCAGTGCGTGGAACTCCGCCTGGACGGAGAGGATGAGGTCCTCTGTAGACAGATAGAAGAAGCCTCATGTTCACAAACTATGGTCCTCATAGCAGACTTCAGCCACCCTGATATCTGTTGGAGGGACGGCACAGCAGGGCATAAGCAATCCAGGAGGTTCCTCGAATGTGTTGATGGTAACTTCCTTCTCCAAGTGATAAAGCAGCCAACGCAGAGAGATGCTATGCTGGACCTTGTTCTCACCAACAAGGAGGGACGGGTGGAGAGTGTGAAGCTCAAGGGCAGCCCTGACTGCAGTGACCATGAAATGGTGGAGTTCAGGATCCTTATGGCAGCAAGGAGGGCACACAACAGGCTCCCTGCTGTGGTCTTCAGGAGCGCAGACTTTGGCCTCTTCAGGGACATGCTTGGTACAGTACCATGGGATAAAGCCCTGGAGGGTAGATGGGCCCAAGAAAGCTGGTTAACTTTACCCAAACCACCTCCTCCAAGCTCACAAGTGATGCATCCCAAAAAAGAGGAAATCAGGCAAAGATGCAAGAAGGCCTGCATGGGCAAACAGGATCTCCTGGACAAACTCAAACATGAAAAGGAAGCCTACAGAGGGTAGAAGCAAGGACAGGTGTCCTGGGAGGAATATAGAGAAGTGGTCTGAGCAGCCAGGGATCAGGTTAGGAAAGCCAAAGCCCTGATAGAATTAAATCTGGTCAGGGATGTCAAGGGCAACAAGGGAAGTTTTATAGGTATGTTGGTGCTGAAAGGAAGAGTAAAGAAAGTGCAGGCCCCCTCTGGAAGGAAACGGGAGACCTGGTCATGTGGGATATGGAGGAGGCTGAGGTACTCAATGACTTTTTTGTCTCAGCCTTCACCAGGAAGCCACACCACCCAAGACACAAAAGGCAAAGGGAGGGACTGGGAGACTGAAGAACCACCCACAGTAAGGGTCAATTGGGTTCAAGACCATCTAAGGAACCTGAAGGTGCGCGCACAAGTCCATGGGATGTGATGACATACATCTGTGGGTCCTGAGGGAACTGGCAGAAAAAGTTGCTAAGCCACTGTCTCTCACTTTTGAGAAGTCATGGCAGTCCAGTGAAGTTCCCACTGGAAAAAAGTGGGAAAAAAGGGGGAAAATAACTGCCATTTTTAAAAAGGGAAAAAAGGAAGACCTGGTGAACTCCAGGCCAGTCAGCCTCACCGCTGTGCCTGGCAAGATCATGGAGCAGATTCTCCTGGAAGCTATACTAAGGCACATGGAAAATAAAGACAAATGCAGTGGCCTTCTTCAGTGGGGTTACAGCATTGGTGGATAAAAGAAGAGCAACTGACGTCATCTACCTGGACTTGTGCAAAGCATTTGACACTGTCCCACATGACATCCTTGTCTCTAAATTGGAGAGACATGGATTTGACAGATGGACCACATGGCGGATAAAGAACTGGCTGGTCGGTCGCACTCAAAGAGTTACGGTCAATGGCTCAGTGTCCAAGTGGAGATGAGTGACGAGTGGTGTTCCTCAGGGGTTGGTATCAGGACTGGTGCTGTTTAACATCTTTGCTGGTGAGATGGACAGTGGCATTGAGTGCACCCTCAGCAAGCTTGCCGATGACACTAAGCTGTGTGGTGTGGTCAGCACGCTGGAGGGGAGGGATGCCATCTCCAAGAGGGACCTTGACAGGCTTAAGAGGTGGGCCTGTGCAAACTGCATTGAGTTCAACAAGACCATGAAGATGATCAGAGGGCTGGAGCACCTCTCCTGTGAAGACAGGCTGAGAGAGTTATGGTTGTTCAGCCTGGAGAAGAGAAGGCTCTGGGGAGACCTTAGAGCGGCCTTCCAGTACCTGAAGGGGGCCTACAGGAAAGGTGGGGAGGAGCTTTTTGCAAGGGCTTGTTGCAATAGGATGAAGGGGAATGGTCTTCAACTGAAAGAGGGAAGATTTGGATTAGGTACTAGAAAGAAATGCTTGACTGTGAGGGTGGTGAAACACTGGAACAGGTTGCCCTATGAAGTTGTGGCTGCCCCCTCCCTGGAGATGCTGAAGGCCAGGCTGGATGGGGTTTTGGGCGACCTGGTCTAGTGGAAGGCGTCCCTGCCCATGGCAGGGGGGTGGCACTAGATGATCTTGAAGGTCTCTTCCAACCCAGACCAATCTATGATTGTCTGAAAATGGCTCTCAGGCTTTTCCTTCTGCTCAGATGAATTATTTCACATCCTACTTATAAAGTATCATCTGAGAGCCAGCTGACTTCTTGTACAATCTGACATGCTGCTTAGTGTTGCTCCTGTCAAGCATTATCGTAATACATAACAGTGAGGAGTTTGTAGCATGTTTTTTTAAGGTATAGAAGTCAGTTTCCTGCACTTGTTAAGAAGATGAGAGACTTCTGACAAAACAGGGTGGTTTGTAAAGGATTTGGACAGCAGATGAGTTATTGTTCCCTCTGCGTGTCATCTACAGGCCGCATTTTCATTTTTTCCGTACCTGAAGAGCCTAGTGCAGGGATACTGCATAAACTACACACCAGGGACCCAGTATAGACCTAGAAAGTTGTCTCAGATAGGAGGCATTCTTTTCTCCCGCTGTGATGCTAGGATTTACAGTGAAATTTGTTGTTGAAACAAAAAGAAATCGATGTAGATTAATGCATAAACCAGAAGACTGTACTTCCCTTCGATACCTGTTAACACAAGCCCTGGTGAGTTTTCTATTTGGACAATTAGGAGACATCTCTGGGTTGGTAGCCCTTGTTCTTATGGGAGATTTCAGCTTGTGAGACATCACCTGGGAGTACCCTACGGCTGTGACAAACAGGTCTGGGAAATTCCCAAAGTATTGGTCGTTGAAGATAATTTTTTGCCCCGTGTACTCAGGGGGCCAGCTAGGAAATATGCCCTCCTAGACTTGTCATTGTGAATAGAGAAGGACTCCTGGGAGAGTTGACAGTAGGTGTCTGTCCTGGCCACAGTGATCACAAAATGGTTGAGTTTAAAATTCTTGGTGTAATGAGAAAACAGTCACCAGAGTTGCTATGCTGTATTTCAAGAGAGCACACTTCAAGCTACTCAGGGAGCTACTTTGCAGTGTCACCTGGGACTCTGCTTTGGAGGGCTTAGGGCTCTGTGAGTGCTGGTGAGTCCTGAACCACTGTTGGAACGCGCAGAAGCTCACCATCCCACTGTGTCACAAGTCAAGTAAGTAGAGCAGAACGAGCAGAACACCAGCTTGGCTGAAAAGGGAACTCTTCTTGGAACTCTGGAGGAAAAAGACTGGATGATTGCTAGAAGCAAGGTCAGGATTCACAGGGAGATCAGGGGGATGTGGTTTGCAAATGCAGGGAGTTTTTTTAAGTGTGTTAGTAGCAAGAGGGGGTCCAAGGAAAATATAGGACTCCTACTTGTTGCAGATGGTGCCCTGGCGGAAGAAGCAGAGGCGTTCAACAGTTTTTTGGCACGGTCGTTAAGACTAATGGTAGACCTTGGGCTGTCCAGTCCTCTGAGGTCAAGGACCACAACTGTGGGAATAGTGACGTTCCATTTGTGGAGGCAGAAATTGTAAGGGGCCAGCTGTATCAGTTGAATGTTCATACGTCAATGAGACCTGGTGGGATTCATTCCAGAGTACCGCATGAGTTAGTGGATGTTAGGGCAGGACCCCTCCCAGTCATTTCCCAGAGGTCTTGGGAGTCTGGGGAGGTCTCTGGTGTCTGGAAGCTAGGCAAGGCTATTGCAATTTAGAAGAAGGGTGTGAGGGAAGACCCAGGAAACTACAGACCTGGTAGTCTAAGCTCAGCACCTGGAAAAATGATGGAGAAGATCACACTGTGCGCTACTGAAAGGCATTTCAAGGACAAGGCAGTCGTCAGTCGCAGTCAGCATGGATTCATGAGGGGAAAGCCTTGTCTCACTGATCCAAGATCCTTGTATGATAAGGTGACCCACCTGGTGGGTGAAGGCAGTGGAGGTGGCTTTTGTGGATTTTAGTAAGGCTTTTGATAGGTTCCCTCACAGCATCCTTCTGGACAAGTTGTCCAGCTGTGAGATGAACAGATACACACAGCACAGGGTGAAGAACTGGCCTTTTGAGATTAGGAAACATTTCTTTACCGAGAGGGTGGTCAAGTGCTGGAACAGGCTTCCTAGAGAGGTGGTCAATGCCCCATGCATGTCAGTGCCTTAAAAAGAAGCACTTGGACAATGCCCGTCATAATAGGCTTTAGCTGTTGTTCAGGCCTGGAGTGGTCAGGCAGTTGGACTGGAAGATTGTTATAGGTCCCTTCCAGTTCTATTTGATTCTACCCAAAATAAATGTTTGTGAAAGCCCATGAACCAAATAAAACCAGAAAGTCAAAACTTGCTGGAAGCTGTTGCACGCGTGGAAAGCTCTGCTGTATTTCCCACTGGCAATGCTTTCTCTTGCAGGACTTCAGTGAGCACCTCTTAATGGGCTTGTGGCAGTTGTGCTGTGGGTTGTGGCCACTCAGATCTTGAAGACCTCCAGGCTTAGGGATCCCACAACCTCTGTGAGAAACCTACTCCAGTGCTTCATGATCCTCACAGGGACTTTGCTTTTTCTTCCTTACCTCCAGCCTGAACCTCTTGAGTTTTATAGAGAGATTCATAGAATCATAGAATGGTTAGAGTTGGAAGGGACCTAAAAGATCATCGAGTTCCAACTCCCCTGCATGAGCAGGGACACCTCCCACTAGATCAGGTTGCTCAGAGCCCCATCCAACCTGAGCTTGAACACCCCCAGGGATGGAGCCTCCACAACTTCTCTGGGCAACCTGTTCCAGTGTCTCACTACCTTCACACTAAAGAATTTCCTTCTGATCTCTAACCTAAATCTCTCCTCCTGCAGTTTCAAACCGTTACCCCTTGTCCTATCACTATGTGCTCTTGTAAAAAGCCCCTCTCCAGCCTTTCTGTAGGCCCCCTTCAGGTACTGGAAGGCCGCTATGGGGTCCCCCTGGAGCCTTCTCTTCGTCAGGCTGAACAACAACTCCCTCAGCCTTTCTTCATAAGAGAGGTGCTCCAGGCCTTGGATCATTTTTGTGGCCCTCCCCTGGACACGCTCCAGCAGGTCCACGTCTTTCTTGTGCTGGGGGCTCGAGAGCTGGACACAGTATTCCAGGTGAGGTCTCACCAGGGTGGAGTAGAGGGGCAGAATCGCCTTTCTTGATCTGCTGGCCACACTTCTTTTGATCCAGCCCAGGATTCCACCATCTCACCGTCCCACAGGGCAGTGCTGGGCAGTGCCTGTCCCCATCCCCTTGATGCCTTCCCCACAGGCACTGGGGTGGGCTGTGAGGTGCCCCAACACCTTCTCTGGTCCCATCCTGAACCAGCCACTGACACCCTCCTTGCCTCCCCTGAGCCCCTCTGGTTTGTCAGCCTGTCTCTGGGACCCCAAAGAGGATGTGGTGCCCGAATGAGGCCTGATGGGTGCAGAGCAGAAGTGATCAGCCTTGTGCACTCTGGCTAGGGAAGGAAGATAGAAGACCCACCGGAGTGAGCCAAGTGTTTGCTGTGACCTGTCGTGGGAGGAAGGAAGCAGGGGAGCACAGAGGGCTGGCCAGCAGTGCTGGGATGTGGGGAGAGCCCATGGGACTTTGTCCTGCAGCCTCCCAGGGAGGCATGAGTGAAGCCTCTTGCTGTATATGCTATCTTTCAATACCATCAGATCAGCATTGTTTGCCTTTCTCCAATGTTTTTATTTTCACTGTCATACTTAACATTATCTGATGAAAGAAGCTAAAAATCTTTTTTTAAAGTGATCTCATTATTCTTACAGAAAATGAGAAAATACAAACAAGTCCCATACAATGTTTTTAGGCCATGTATGTTGTCTAATTGTTATCCTCTCATGTTTTAAATAGTTTTGATTACAGGTGTCCCAGAGAAGGTATGGAAGACTCCTCCCTGGAAGTTTTCAAGACCAGATTGAGTGGGGCTTTGAGCAACCTGTTCTAGTTCAAGGTGTTCCTGGATATGGCAGAGGGATGTGAAGTAGATTGTCTTTAAGATCCCTGCCAACCCAAACTATTCTTTGATTCTCTGGAAATGTAATAGAAACAGGCCTGTAGACACCAAGATCAGTAAGAAGAAAGGGGAGGTGGTCCTCCAAGGTCCAAAATAAAGATTCCCTTGAGCCCAAGGAGAAGACCATGGCAAGGGAGGTTTTCGCCCTGGAGCTCATGACAGACTAGATATCCACATTGTATCCCGTTCTGAACTCTGTGCTGGAACAGGTGGACATACTCTGAAGGAAGCTGCAAGCCATGAAGAGCCCTCTCAGGACCAGATTCCCAGCAAGAGCAGTGGCCTGTGGAGAACAGCCTGCGCAGGAGCAGCTTTTCTGGCAAGTGTGGCCCATGGGGGAACCATACTGGAGCAGTCTGTTTCTGAAGGACTGTACCCCATGTAAAAGACCCATGCTGGAGCAGTTCTTTAAGAAGCGCAGCCCATGGGAATGTGCCCTGTTGGATAAGTTCTTGAAGGACCATATTCCATAGGAGGGACCCTATGCTGGTGCAGGGGAAAAGTGTGAGGAGGATGAGTGGCAGATACGTGTTGTAGTCTTACTGCATCCCCTATACCTCATCCCTTCAGCACTGCTCAGTAGTGGGCAAAGAGGTAGAATTGTTAGTAGTGAAGCTGAGCCAGGAAAGAAGGAACAATGGGGGAAGATGTTTTCAGTTTTGTTTTTGTTTATCACTATCCAACTCTGTTTTTAATTGGCAATAAATTAAATTTATCTTTCCTATGTCAAGTCTGTTTTGCCCATGATGGTGAACTAGTCAGTGATCTCCCCATGAGCTTTGCTTTGTATTTTCTCTTCTGTCTCGTGGAGAAGGGGGAATGAGAGAGCATCTTGGCAGACAGCCAGAATTAACCTACCACATCCAATTATTATGGATTGTCCAAAATAAGACTGAGGCAAGACCTTTTCATGAGGAACCACAAAACTGAGGATGGATTGGTCCTATATTGTCTCAGTGGAACCGGTGTAAAAAATGGGCTAAATAAAAGTAGTAGTTAGGAAGCTTTCTCTCCAGTTGAGTGGGTAGTGACCAGTACTGTGTAAATAGTACTGTACAAAAAACAAGGTGGATTATTCAACAGACAAGAATAAATCTGTAGCTGTTTGGTTCTATCTTCACTTTCTTACTTGAGGTGCAAAATTTATTTTCATCAGTCTTGTGCAGGACACCTGTTTAAATCTCTCTCTTCCTACATTGTGTGCTCTACACGCTTGTCTATGAAATTTTGTGTGTTCCTCTCCTCTAGATTCTAAATTCCCAAAGGACAACTTCAGTTTGGTTACTCCTTACATGCCCAGAACAATGTATAAAAACAATACATTTCTGTCTAAGACAGAATCTGTTCTTCCACTGATTGAAGACTCTGAATTGAAAGTGCTTTCAACCACAGTTCACTTTTTGCTCATATAAAAATTTTTCATGGGCTCTAGTGAAAGTAGAGACAACTTTATTAATAGCTAATATTGCTACAGTTAAAAACTTAAAAAAAAAAAGGTTTCTGCTTGATTGTATTCAGCTGGGATGCTAGTTGTTGGTATTTCCATGCAATTTTTCTTCCTTTTTTGGTCTTGAGTGAACTGTAGACCATAGCTCACTGTGATGTGTGTGCACAAAGCTCATGAATAACAAATTTAAGAGCAGGGCATTAGTGAAAGATAAATTATGAAAGCAAGGTAGAGAGCCATAGTTTTAGCAGTATTTTTCCTTGATTTATGTAATTTTGAGATTTGCCTTTTCAAGCTTATGAAACAGAACATTCTACCATTCTTTCTCTTGTATGTCTTGTGACATCTGATTAAAAAATGAAATGTAAAAGGCTCATTTATCCCAATAGTATAAGCATTCTTCTCTCTCCCTCCCTATTACAATTGAAACATCTTGGACTTGAGATCTGTGCTATTTCTTAAGATAACTAAAAAACCAAATCTGTCTGAATCAGTCCTCTAGTTATGTGGTGATTCTTGCTGAGCAGCATGAACATTTTTGTAGGCAGCAACTTAATAGTAATGATCAAGCTAGTGCTTTACCACTGTAAGATTACCGAAGGATGGACTCTGTAATAGTCACACAGAACTACAAACCAACACCTACTTCAGTTATTTGAAGTGTGGGGTTATTTTATGTGATGGATACCTCTCTTTAGAATAAATTTTGAGCAACAGAGGGCTGTGCTGTACTTGGTGTCATTCAGCTGGTTTGTGTGTGCTGGAAAGTATAAAAGCAGAATTAAAGTGTATCTTTGGATATAGAAGAACTTAGTGAGATTGTGGTAAGTTTTAATAACTGAGTAAAAAAAATACTCTGTAAATTATTCTGTTTACATAGTTTAGTGAATTGTCTTAGGCTTTTAATCCTTTAGAACAAATGCACAGAATGAGTGTAATATTTTCTGGAAGTAATTTTTTTGAGTGAAAACCATGTGAAAATATTAAAAATATCAAATTTTAGGTAAAAGATACATTTCTGAGAGAGTGGAATGTCATTGATTCTTTAGCTTAACCAGAAAAGGGTAACAGGAAACAGGAATGACTTTTACAAAGCTGTTAAAAAAATTCTCTTAAAAGCATGGGAAAAATGGGTCAAATTGAATGCTTGAGATTATTAAATTGAAATACTAGGTATAAAATAGTTTTTTACTGGAAAAGTAGTCACAAAGCTTGAATATAGTGCTGAAAAGAGAAATGTATTTGTTTGGATTCCATGTATGGCAGTCAAAGTTGTTCCCCAGGGTATCCTTATTTTTGAGTAGCTGTGCAGAAAACCTAGGGAAACTTCTGAAGGATACAGAAAACCTAGGGAAACTTCTGAAGGATACACTTGGCTGTTTTGAGTTCCCTTCCTGCATCTAGTTTATACTAAATTGAGTGAATATTTTGGAAGTGCAGCTTGCTTTTTAAAATGGAAAATAGAGGGTTTGAGCCTAACTTCAGAGGTAAGACTTATATAGCCAAGTGACTGAATGTAATTTCATTAATGAGAGTACATATAACCAGAAAACTTGCAAATAAGCAAGTTAAATATGGTCGTGATTGGTTGGAGAACTTCTGCAGTTTTATGAGGTGTTTGAAACTGTCACAATGCTTAAGATCTTTTGGATAGTTACATAAATGGTACAGAAGTATCCTGCGTAGAAATTTGTACTGATGTGGTGTGCAAATTTGACACAAGCGGGAGCTGTGGGGAAGTATCTTCATATGTGTCCCAGAATTTAAATGCAAGTGACATCTTGTCAAGATGATTATGAAGAAGTGAAAGGCACCTCACTTGAGTACCTGTAATAGTGAAATGTGCATGCAGACCTTATTTTAATGTATATAATGACTTTTCAAATAGTGACGTCTGTTCTGGAGGGGATTTCACCAGAATAGACTAAAATAAAATGGAAAAGATACCAGATGGATGCAGAACATTTTATATTGGGAAAACCATGTTCTGCAGTGGATGTCCTTAGGTGGTTGGACAGTTTCTTTTGCCAGTTCCTCTTGTAAAGACACTCTGATTTCTGGATATAAAATATATCAAATTCTTTTTTTCAGTATTTAGAGACTAATCAAAATTAGTTTTGCTCTGTACTGGTCATCTTTTTTTAATATACTTCTCTAAGGTTTGATCCACAGATGTCTTTTGTAATTTTTACCATTTGGGGGGGGGGGCAGGCTGATTTTATAGTACCAATATGGGGACCTAGAGAGAGGGTCTTTAGGATTCTGAGGGATGCAGGAGGGCAGAACAGAAAGTGATCAGTATTCCCTCCCATTTCCTGCCATACTGTGTAAAAGCCAGGAGGACAGGAACTGTGCCTCTTCCTGCTCTCTTCTTCCTTGCTGCTTTGCTGCACTCGGAGGTCTTGGAGGGAGGCTTCTGCTTTTTCATCAGCTCACCACATGCTCTGCAGAATCCAAATCCATTGGGTGGGTGCTGGAAAAAGCTGTGGACCCCTTTCCTGAGTCGACCCTGCTGCAAGGGACCCTTGGACACTTATCTCTCCAGTCATCGAGATTGGATTTTGTATGTATTTTTCTGTATTTTTTCCTCATCTCGTATGTTACTGTCCCTTCTGTGTTCTGATAAACCTGTTCCAGTTTTAACTTCCAACCTCTTAAGTCTCTCCTCCTTATTCCGCTTTTATCTTCCCCTGTGAGGGTGAAGGGAGGTAACAGAGAGAAATTACATTGTTTTTTTTTTTGCCCTGACCACTAAACCGAAACGGGCATAACGGGCTTATTAGAGCTTGTATGGTTTGGAAATGCATCTTCAATAGCTAGATTATTTATCTACTGCGACTGCAATGCATTTAAATTTGGTTTAGAAAATGTGTTCTACAGTGTTTCTACCAGGTTTATACAAACCCACTTTACATGCGTAGGTGACTTCCTGTGTTTCATGTACTTGTCACAGTTGGATTTGACTTTTGGAGTATCGTCCTTGTGGCACTGCTTAGAACTCCTAGAAGAAATGCTAAGGCACATGGAAGACAGGAAAGTGATTCAAGACAGCCAGCATGGCTTTACCAGGGGCAAAATCCTGCCTGACCAACATAGTGGCTTTCTACAGTGGTGTAACTAGATCTGTCGACAAGGGAAAAGGAGTGGATGCCATCTATCTGGATTTCTGCAAGGCCTCTGACACGGTCCCTCACAGCATCCTTCCTTCTCTCTAAATTGGATAGATAAGGGTTTGGACTGTTCAGTGGATTATGACCCGGCTGGATGGTCTCATCCAGAGGGTTGTGGTCAATGGCTCAGTGTCCAGATGGAGAACTGTGACAAGTGGTGTCCCTCAGGAGTCTGCAGTGGGACCTTTGTTGTTTAATATCTTCATCAGTGATATTGACAGTGGCATTGAGAGCACCCTCAGCAAGTTTGCTGATGACACCAAGCTGGGCAGTGCAGTCGATGTGCCAGAGGGACGGGATGCCATCCAGAGGGACCTGGACAAGCTGGAGAAGTGGGCCCAGGTGAACCTCATGAGGCTCAACAAGGCCAAGTGCTGGGTCCTGCACCTGGGCCAGGGCAACCAGAGACATCACTACAGGCTGGAGGATGACATGCTAGAAAAAGACCTGGGGGTACTAGTGGATCCAAAGCTGGACACGAGCCACCAATGTGCAACTGCAGCCCAGAGGGCCAACCGCATCCTGGGCTGTATCAAAAGAAGTGTGGCCAGCAGATCAAGAGACGTGATTCTGCCCCTCTACTCCGCCCTGGTGAGACCTCACCTGGAATACTGTGTCCAACTCTGGAGCCCCCAGCACAAGAAAGACATGGACCTGCTGGAGCGTGTCCAAAGGAGGGCCACAAAAATGATCCAAGGCCTTGAGCACCTCTCTTATGAAGAAAGGCTTGAGGGAGTTATGGTTGTTCAGCCTGAAGAAGAGAAGGCTCCAGGGGGACCTCATAGCAGCCTTCCAGTACCTGAAGGGGGCCTACAGAAAGGCTGGAGAGGGGCTTTTTACAAGAGCACATAGTGATAGGACAAGGGGTAATGGTTTGAAACTGCAGGAGGAGAGATTTAGGTTAGAGATCAGAAGGAAATTCTTTAGTGTGAAGGTAGTGAGACACTGGAACAGGCTGCCCAGAGAAGTTGTGGAGGCTCCATCCCTGGGGGTGTTCAAGCTCAGGTTGGATGGGGCTCTGAGCAACCTGGTCTAGTGGGAGGTGTCCCTGCTCATGCAGGGGAGTTGGAACTCGATGATCTTTTAGGTTCCTTCCAACTCTAACCATTCTATGATTCTATGTTTCTAACTGCTTAGGACTTGTGTTGAACTTTGTGTATGAATGCATTGCAGCTTTTTTCCCCCCTTTTCTATCCTGTGTCACTGAAGCTTATAGTTAGATGACTATTGGTGTACATCACACCATGTAAGAAATTTTTTGTTACCTAAGTGTGTAAATACAGAAATGCACTGATGAAATTGAATATAGTAAAAAGACGTCTCACTGGAAACTTGAATAATCATCACCAGAGTAGTTCTGGTGTCTCTCTGTGTATATCAGAGCCTGAGGACTGCAAGGTTCAATGCTGTTGAAGTCTTGATTTGGTAGGGTAGAGTAGTGTAGAGAATGCTGAATGTGAACAGTCTTCGTGTAAGTAAGCAAAGTCTTCTTGGTATGCTTGAGATTCTCCTGTTCATGAAAATCCTTGTATGGCATGATACGTCATCTTTAAGCAAGCTATAGGCTGTGCAGGTTTTAGAGCTAGGTAGCTGTTGTAATACCTGGAAAATTTATGCAGTCTTCATTGCTATCTTTAAGCTCTTTGAAGTCACAGGGCAGTTCAGGTGGGTCCTCTGATATGTGTCACCTTTCTGTAGCTCTGTGTAGGTGTTTTGAAGTCTTCGTTTTGTTTCGTCTGTCTATGACCTATGTGCTAACAAATACATTGAGTACTAGTGGTCTTATCTTAAAAACTTGTAAAAGGCATGGCTGGGATGGAGTTAATTTTCTTTATAGCAGTCCTTATAGTGCTGTGTTTTAGATTGGTGACCAAAACAGTGTTGGTGAGACACCGGTGTTTTAGCTGCTGCCAAACAGTATCAGTGAAGCTTCAAGGCCTCCTCTGCTTCTCCTTGTGCCAGTGATTCAGCTGAGGATGGGTAAGAGGCTGGAAGGGGATACAGCTGGCACAGCTTACTTGGACTCAGCAAGGGAATATTCTGCAATGTACAGTGTTGTGCCCAGCAGTAAAACTGAGGAGTTGTTTTTCCAAAGTAGACCTTATGTGGGACTGGTGAGGCAAAGGCCTGCTGGTGGTGGATGACTGCTTCTGCGTAAGTTGTTGTTGTCTGTTTTAACCCTGCATTTAATAAACTGTCTTTATCTCAACACACACGGTGTTGTTTTTTCTTTACCCCTTGCCTTTGCCATTCTGTTTCACTTCTCCATCTTGCTGTTGGGGAGTGACCAAGCAACTGGGTGGAGGCTTACCTTCAAACCAGTGTCAAACAGCACAAAACTATAGTTTTGTATGACAGCAGCATTGAACTCTTGAGTCATTAGCTGGCATAGCTCCAGAAATGTCCTGCATGGTAATGAATGCCAACTTTACTATAATGTTACCATAAACCTTTTTAACTTTGCTAGTGGGATGCTTGAAGCCACTTTGAGGCTGTTCCAACAGCTGTTGCAGACTTAGAGAGTTATTCTTTTTTCCCCATCCTATTTTCAGAGTGCAGTGGTGACCTCTAACTAAGAATTCAGTATTTAGGGAAGTGCTGCTTTGATTAAAAAGGTAGCTAAGAGTGTCTCAGTACTACTTAGGCAGAAACAGGTTTTGGAAAAAGATTCTTCCTGTAGTTTAGTCCTTCATGGTGTAGGTAGTTTGTGCAAACTTCAAGAGATGCCTTATGGTGATTGTTTTTCTCACTGTTTTTCGTGTGAACAGTTGCAGTTCTTTACTGGGATCTGGAGCTGGAGCAACTTAAGAGAATTAGGTATTAGATTACCATTTTGAGATATATTCCTAAATTACAAAGTGTTCTTTGCCTGTCTTTCTTTATTGGCCTGCATCAGCAATGTTACTTTGCTTTAAGTCTTTCATTTCAATTCTTAGGATGGAGAAAAAGTTCTCTACATATAAGTGTGGAGGCATTTTAAAATTTTATTTTATTTTTTTAATCTCTTGAAAGCTGCAATAGTATCCTAACCTGCTTTAAGACAATTCAGGAACTTCTTCCGTGTTTCCAAGCTGTATGTACATCTCTGTAATAAACAGATTTTAGATTCCCAGCTTTGCATATTTGGAAATGGAATTCTATTTATTACACAGAAAATACAGATGACTTTATTAGACAGAATTCTGTCTTTTAGTAATATCAAGTTGGCCATGATTTCATTATGATAACAGGTCAGTAGGAGTGTTGAGCAATTTGGTTGACTTCAACATAATACCAGACCCATTCTAACATAATTATGGTGGAGAGTAGCTATTTTAGTTCATGTAATTTTGCCTCTCTTTATCATCTTCAAATCCTGGTTAAAAGAAAGCAATCAAATCTTTATTATGTGTAAATTCCATGTCTGCCAAAGACTCTCCCACATCTTCTCAAAAGCTGCAAGCTTAGTTTCAGATGTTGATTAGAGCTTTTGCTCCAGTTTCAGGACATTCATATGGATCCATTTTTTTGTCATAAGTTACACTTAGTCATCTGTGCCCCATATATAATGGTCAAAAACTGTGGTTTTAAAGGGGCTAAAACCAGGTGAAGATAATTTGAAAAGGAAGATACAGATTATTGATTAGGCCTGTTAATACTAAATTGGTAAGGATAACTTTTGGCTAGGCCTCTGCCACTCAGGACACCACTGGTAAATGCATTTGTGCTTAGATGAGGAACTGAATTCTTTTTAACTTCTGTATGTAGCTCTGAATATTTGACTTTCCACTGCTGTGTCTAAGGTCCAGATCTTTTCCATAAATATTGAGTCAAATTGAGTAGTCATCTCCATTTGAAATACTTGTATCACGTCTGTAGCTATTTGACATCTTGATTTGTAAAGAGAGGCTGCTAGTTGTCTTCACAGTTATCTGAGATAGGTTGTCACAGTGCACTGTATGAGCTAACTGACCCTTTACCCTGGTGTACTAAATGCCTGTGGCACCTGGTTTCTTTATTGGTGAGGGAACTGAGCCTTCTTTGCCATTTAAATCCTTAGCTGATAAAACCTGCTGGCAAAAATAATCTGATCTCATGTGCTTGGTGGCAATGTGTGCTGGAAATAGAATACGTGTGCACAACACATTGCAAAAATAGTTACTGCATGGTAAAGAACTATTTTCCGCTTGCTTTTGAAAAGAATAACATGGTCACGTAGCAGAGGTATTTAGACATACCAGAATCTCTGTCATTTTCATCTTAAGACAATTTACAAGTTTTATAACTGCTTCCTGCTGTAAATGGTGTAGAATAACACACAGTGCGACTGTATAATGTGTGCTAATTGCCACAAATAGGAAGAAAAACTTCCAATAACTAAAATGTTTTATTTTATTTTTTCCTGCCTTTGCCTGTTGCTTACACTGGTTTCCTTTAAGGACACCTTTGTTAAAAGTTTACTGCAGTAAAAGATTTTTTTGGAGCATCTAGGTTGGTTTCACAGCTCTTGGAAGCTAGAGGAGAACAAACATCCACATAAAAGTAGCATAGAGTTGTGTATCTATTCACAGTTAGTTACAATATCTTCATGCAGTGACACAAGAAAAGGTAGAGACCTGGTCATGGTGAAAATGATACGACTATTGAATGTAGTTTAGATTTTATATGTGCAGTCATGGGGCATTTGTTTTGTATCTTTCCTTTGTGGAAGTAATACAGGTAATATTAAAATGAAGAAATTCGCTAATTTCTCTTGAGAAATTTCTCCTTTTCTCCTTGTAAAATTTTTATTTTTTTCCTATTTGAGTGCTGGTTCCATACATATGTTTTAATAAATAGAAATATATGTGTGTTTGTGTTTATACAGATCGTGCTTCTGTTTATACAGATCAGGTAATGTTTATTGTCTTACACCAAGAGGAATTTAAATGATGAGTAGAAGAAATGCTGTGACTTAGTAAAATTATGCCTGGTTTAGGTGAAATACAGTCCACAAAAAGCTGTGTAATGATAAAAGAGGTGCAGATATGCAGTTGTCTATAAAGTCCCTCAGTATTTTCCAGGTTAATTTCAGTAGTTTACGTTAATAGTGAAAGAGCAGGGTTTTGTAGGATATAAGAAATTCAGGTCTACAACAGTCTCTTGTTGATACTTTAATGTCTTTGCGGAGTTCCTGTCATCAGCTGGAACTTGCTAACTGCATGTGGATAGACACAGTTTTAAGTGATTGAGCTCTGGGCTTTTATACCACCAATCTGAATAATTTGTTAAGCCCCTCCAGATGTCAGGTAACATTCCATTATTGAATCTCCTTTCCTTTAATTTCTGTCTCTGAAGTAATGTGCTGACAAGTCCTTTTGTTGGATGGTCCTTTTAAAATAGAAGAGATCAAATATCTCGGAAGTATTTTAATATATCAAGTAATTGGAAAATAGAATTGTGTTTTCAGTGTCAGTGCTGAAAATATATTCAATGGATAGAAAATTTTGCCATTTGCAAGCAGTTTATTTTTCTGAGTCAGTTTGAAGCCTTTGGGGATGCTGGGAATAAGGAGAAGTACTGCTTGTGAGCTGCTTAACTTTGTACTTATGACAAATAGAATTGCAGCTGCTGTTTGCCTGTGTGACTTCTGTGTGAACAAAGCATAATTAGAGATGTTCCTGCTCATGACTCAGATGCTTATTAGTCCTTACTTTCACACAGTACCATGTGGAATGGCAAGACTTTTGGTCTTGAATGCTGGCCCAGTATTAATATGAGCCAGAGATGTTTGTGCAGGAATGCCAGCCATTTGAATGTTTGGGTTTGTTTTGGTTTGTTTTGGTTTGGATTTTTGAGTTCAAGATTTAAGCTTTCAAGTTAGACTTACAGTGGCCAAAGCTAAGCTCCACATCTTTAACCTTGAAGGCTTTTCTTATTTTTGAGTTTTCTCAGAAAAGTCCGTATTTTTCTCACCTGCTATAGCTTGAAATGGTTCCCAGCCAAAGTCAGTAGTCATATCATCTAACTTTTCTAAGGCTATTACTTCAAATCTTTCCTCAAGTTTGTTTATGGTCTCCTGTATACAGAGAATGATCATGTTGTAATCGGGAGGCAACAAGTCACGATTTTATTTACAGGTATTCCTCACAAGATGTGTTTATTTTCATATACTACGTGTATTATTTGTGTCTTTAAATGCTCCACTGGAAGTATCACTTGCTGCATAGCAGCACAGAATCCAGTGTCATTGAATCTTGACCTGCTGGAAGTTTCCAGCTAATATGCCAAAATTAGTAATACTGATAGTTTAAAAAAAAAAAAAAGCAGCATAAGAAATACTGGTTGATGCCTTTCACATCAAGGGATAGGATGGAGGATAATCAAAAAGAAGAAAAGGGTTTTCACCCATGCCTTCATATGCGTTCAGATGATACAGCTGTTCAAATTGTGTGTTTTCTTAGGAAGAAGTCCTCCTTTCTTTAATAGGATTTATGACTAAATACTGACTTCAGGACTTCTTTAGAAGCAATTCTGACTTTCTCTTTTTTACCACATAACACACTTCCTCCTTTTCTATTTACAGCTCTTAAACTTGGGTGTGCTGTTAGTTGACTAACAGCTGGATGTGCATATGCTTTGCTGGGTTAAAAACTGGTTGGGTAGCCGGGCCCAAAGAGTTGTGGTCAATGGAGCAAAATTCTGTTGGTGGCTGGTCATGAGTGGTGTTCCCCAAGGCTCAGATAAAGATGTTCTTTATCAATGATCTAGATGAGGGAATGGAGTGCACCGTTAGTAAATTTGCAGATGACACTAAGCTAGGTGGAAGTGTTGATCTGCCTGGGGGTAGGGAGGCTCTACAGAGGGATCTAGACAAGCTGGATCGATGAGCCAAGGCCAGTTGTATGCGTTTCAGTAAGGCCAAATGCACTTGGCCACAACAACCCCCAGCAGTGCTACAGGCTGGGAGAGGAGTGGCTGGAGAGCTGCCCAGCAGAGAGGGTTATGGGGGTGTTGATTGACAGCCAGCTGAACATGAGCTGGCAGTGTGCCCAGGTGGCCAAGAAGGCCAACAGCATCCTGGCTTATATAAGGAACACTGTGGTCAGCAGGACCAGGAAGGTGATCTTACCTCTGTACTCGGCACTGGTGAGGCTGCACCTCATGTACTGTGTTCTGTTCTGGGCCCCTCACTACAGAAGGGACATTGAGCCAGTGGAGCATGTCCAAAGAGGGGCCATGAAGCTGATGAAGAACTTGGAGCATATGTCTTAGGAGTAGCAGCTGAGGGAGCTGGGGTTGTTTAGCCTAGAGAAAAGGAGGCTGAGGGGAGACCTTACTGCTCTCTACAGCTACCTGAAAGGAGACTGTAAAGAGGTGGGGATCGGTCTGTTCAGTGAAGTTACAAGTGGCAGGACAAGAGGTAATGGAGGCAGTGGTGGAGTCACAATCCCTGGAGGTACTTAAGAGTCATATAGACATAGAACTTAGGGATGTGGTTTAGTTAAGAACTTGATGGTGTTAACTGTTAAGAGCTGAACTCGATGATCTTGAAGGGCTTTTCCAACCAATGTAATTCTGTGATTTTTGATTCTGTAACTATTTTTGTGATTATTACTATTCAAAATAGGTAAACCCAGCAGTATCAATTCCTTCTAACATTTAAAAAAAACTATGTGCAGTGGTCAGATATATCGTATATGCAAAAGATTTGAGTCAGCTTTCTGTAATACTGCAATGAAAGGTATATATTTTTTCTAATTAATTAATTACTAGAAATCAAAGTAGAACAAACAGCAGGTTGCTCAGAGTTTTGGTGTGTTCGTATTTCTTTGAGTTGAAAGGCTTAGTGGTACTTAGTAGGGATGTTCAGTCTGAATATCACTATTCATTTAAGGTTGGAGAAGAAAGATGAAGAATCTCACCACTAGCTAGTTTTAGGAATGCCTTATTATTAATCAGAAGATAGAAGACAGTGTGGATGAGATATTAGCAGACTCACTGCAAAGCTTTTGCAGTTGATAGAAATGAGATGCAGTAGTAGTGATGTTACATTTTTATCCTGTTGAATAAATTGCTTTTAGTTCTTTGTTTAAAAACAAAGAACTCTGGTGCTGATCTCGTCAGAGGATTTTCTTGTGGAAGGTGTAGAATAAATAGAAATCATAATTAATTATTCCACCATTAGTTTGGAGCTGAATAGAATGGTAAAAAAACCCACAGCTTTTATGGTTGTCTAATTTGAACAATGTTATTCTGTATAAGAATTGAGGTATGTTTCATCACCAGGAAGTTAAGTGCACATCATGTTTTAGGCACAATGTCAAAGTCCTCATAGTGAAGGCTGAATTTGAAAATGAGAAGTGATTTGAAGAAGTTGGGTGTTGAGACTACCAGAATGACTTGATTAAAGGGGTACTTCTTATTGTGGAAATAACAAGTGGTGTAGGAGGTAGCTGTACTTTTTTTTTTTTAATTGAAAACAATTCTCTGTATTGAATAATTGCAACTTACATTACATTGCATTGAGTAATTGCAACTTACATTAAGCACTGCTGTTTATCATTACTGAAATGTGAGGTATAAACTTACGGTCTTGCCATGTTTAAGTACCTGGGCTGTTGTATGGACTTTTTTGAGGGATGATAAGAAGATGGGGACAAACAGGTTTATTATGATTTCACTGCTATAGAGGTCTGTATTTGTGGTTTCTAGCCACCTACTAGGTGGCCTTTACAGCTGCTACCACTGTCTTCTCCTCCTGGGTCGTCTTTACTGATTTTACATCTATCTGAGAGCAAAGAATGATGCAGCCTCCATGCCTGTCTTCTGCCACTCTTGATTTTTTAGCCTGACAGAGGTCACTGGAAGTAAAGCATAGAACAGAATCAAAGTTAATACTGTCTTCAAGTATGGTTTGGAAACAGGTAACTCTCCTGTTCCTGTACCTTTCCAGCAGTACTGGTTTCTTCCATGTGCCATGGAGGAAACTGCAGGGAAGCCCTGTTGTGATAGTTATACAATATTTTGGCTCCAGAAGAGAATACTAGGGACTAGGGAATGACTGAATCAGTTGTTGGATGATGGAAGTGTCACAAAGAAAACTGGTTGGTATTTGGGAAAAAAAAAATTGCTTTGTTTTTAAGAGGTAAGATTAGGATCTTTTTTTTTCCATGTCTGCAAGTGATAATGAATTCTGGAAAGGCACGTGAGGTACAAGCTGCCTTTTTTGTGGCAGAAAAGGTTAACAGGAGGAATACTGTTGGGTGCCTCTAAATTCTAGAGCTGGACAGACAGGATGGAAAAAGCCAGCTGACTTCATAATCTGTGTCTGAATTTGCATAGGCATTAAAAACGGAATGTACAACTTTATATAGAAAAGTTAAGGTTGTTTATATTAAGGATTCCTGGATTTGAAGAGGAAACATGTCTGAATTAGCCTTTAAGGGATTCAATAGCTTAAAGGAAAACAAACAAAACAAAACCCAGAAGTAGTATTTTCTGAAATACTCCATTAATGGGAACTGATTTAACAGCTAGTGATTTAAATATGCAGATCTGAATGTAAGTTATTGCAAGGTATGAGATAACTTACAGCAGTGGAGCTGCAAGGCTGCCATCTTACTAGAGTAAATGCTCAGGACTGGCATCCTGCCAATGGCTCGAACACCCAGGAACTGCAGGCATTTATTTGTTCTTCACAGTTTGATGATTCTCAGGAACTTTTCTGTGACACAGAGGGGATGTGTGCAGACACTGCAGATATCCAAGTCGTGCTAGTAAATTATGACAGCAAATCTTACATGGAAAAATATCAGTATCAGGTTGAACTTAAAATCATGTACCCATATTTAAAGAATTTCAGTAATGTAAAGCATTGCATAAAAATTAAATATTTGTATACATTTTAATTACTTCCTTATGTAGGAAACATACATAACGTCCTTCATGCCAAACTGTTTTTCCCTTGACTAAAATGACTGCAACCAGAATAATTCTCATTTTGTTTTGAAATTTAGACTACACCGCACTTTTAATCAGAATTTCATGTGATTGCATTTTTCTTTGTACTCAGTTTAGGTGGTGTGTGCAAAAATTTGTGTCTATACTGGTGTGCAACAGAATTGATTGTTGCTGTCAATAAAGGAAATTATTACTAGAAAAAGTAGGTGGTTATTTACAAGTTATGAAAGGTGAATTACGAAGTCTGCTTATTCAAAAACCTTTTGATACCCATGTGTTGTGAACTGGTTTCTTAGATGAATGTTATTTAACAGGCAATTATGAAAAATGTATCATAACCCCTTAATATATTTGTGTAACAGTACCAAAGACTGAGAGACAACCCAGTTAGATAGGCATAGGGCCAAGGTGTGTGTTTTTAGCCAGTGACTGTTTATAGCTCTTTGGGGCTTCAGAGCCAGCTTTTAAGTATATTAATTCACTCTTCAGGCTGGGTCCCATGGTAATGTACTGGTTTTACTTTTTTAGTTCCCTCTACATTAGTATTAAAATTTCTTCCTATCGTGAGCATGGGTACCCTTATATGTATTAATTTCAAATCATTGTGGAACTTTATAGTATGCTGACTTTCTAAGAACTTTGTGCATCTAAAATACTGATTTCTGAACACTTACATTTAACTTTCGGAGTTCTCTGTCACCTTTTATATGAGAAGATTTTCGGCACTTGCTTAATAATTAGGATAAAACTGTGTGGACACTGAGAGTAAATATAATGAGATTGCGTCCACCTTGTAAAGTTTTGAGATACTGTACAGCATAGGCAAAGTTAATTTGAATCTTAGATTTTTATCTATCCTTAAGGAGTAAATAAACTAACAAAATGGGTTATGCAAAGCCATGTTTTGCCAGCAATACGTTGTTCTATTAGAGGTTAAGCTTTGAGGAAATGAGCTTTAAATTTATGTTTTATCTGTTTACACATGTTGGATTTAGAGTTTAAAATGCAAAATCTCAGAGAACAGAAAAGACAGAGAGTAAGTTGTACTGCTTTGTGAGTAAGATCTTTCTTTTCAGTAGCATGCATAAAAGAAGCTGATCCTCAGAAGCAAATTGCTAGCGGTTCTTTTTTTTGTAGGTATTTTCAGTTCAAGGAATATGTAGGTCCACTGCATTTTCTCTTTGTCTTGGTCAGTCTGGGAAAGGTCAGTTCCCAAGTCTCTGTGCCAAGAAGCAAGAAGAAAGTAAACAGCAAACCATGGACAATAGAGGAGGACTGAGTTACGGTCTGCCTGTACCAGTTGGACACATACATGTGAACAGAATCTGATGGGATGCATGTGAGTTGGTGCACTGGATGGTAACCAAAGTTGTATGAGGTTTAACAAAGACAAATAGAAGTTCTGCACCTGGAATGGAACAATCTCAAGTGGCAGAACAGGCTGGGGACTGACTGGCTGGGTTACAGCTCTGCTGCAGAGGCCCTGAGGGTTGTGGGGGGCAGAAAGCTTAACATGAGCTAGCAGTGTACCGTGGCAATAAAGACTACAAATGCTGTCCTCAATTGCATCAGGAAGAGACCTATCAGCTCATCAAGGCATGTGCTTATTCTACTCAGCACTTAGTAGGTCAGCAGAAGGTGATTAGAGGGTTGGAGATAGCTGAGGAGGGTGAGATAAACAGTCTTCTTGTGCCTGGTAGATACAGAGAAGAGTACTCTATTTGCAAGAATCTATACAGAGACAGAAAAAGAGGCAGTGGGCACAAGTTGCTTCAGGAGAATCCCTTACAGATAAAATACATGCATTCTTCATTGTGAGAAGATAAATTAAGAATTAAACATAGGAATGGTTTTCCCAGAGAAGTAGTAGAATCTTTGTTGCCACCAGTATTAAAGACTTGAAAGGACCCTAGATAACCTAATTGAGGGCTGTGCATTTCACAGAAGGTTGAACAAAGTAATTGCCAGAGGTTTTTTCCACTCTAGACTTTTCTATTATTCTACCAAATAAGTGATAATATTTTTTTTCACTTTGTGAAATATGATCCAGAATAGTTAATATTTGTGAAACCTACTGTTTCACAGCATCACAGAATGGTAGGGGTTGGAAGGGATCTTTGTCAATCTTCTAGTTGAACCCCTCTGCCAGAGCAGGATCCCCTAGAGCAGATTACACAGGAGAACATCCAGACGGGTTTTGAATGTCTTCAGGGATGGAGACTCCAGTCTCCCTGGGCAATTTGTTCCAGTGCTCTGTTAACCTCAGAGCAAAGGAAGGACTTTCTCATATTCAAGTTAAATGTCCTGTGTCCAGTTTGTGACCATTACCCCTTATTCTGTCACTGGACACCAGTGAGAAGAGTCCGGTCCCATCGTCCTGACACCTGCCCTTTAGATGAGATCGCCCCTCAGCCTTCTTTTCTCTAAGCTAAACAGACCCATTCCTCACAGGGCAGATGCTCCAGTCACTTAATCATCTTAATGGCCCTGTGCTGGACTCTCTCCAGTAGTTCCGTGTCCTTCTTGAACTGGGGAGCCCAGACCAGATGATTTAAGCACTGAATGGGTAGATTAGGTTGTGGTCGGTGAATTTAGGTTATGGCTGGACTTGACGATCTTCAAGGTCCTTTCCAACCAGGATGAGTCTGTGATTCTCTGGACTCAGCCCCACTGATCACAACTCTCTGGGCTCTGGGCACCCACAGGTGCATTCCGTCAGGACCCGTGGATTTGTGAATGTTGAGTTTACTTAATTGATCCCTGACCCAATCCTCTTCAACCGGGCCAGAGTCTTCCCTCTGTGGTCTTGGTGGTGTGGGACTCCTGAGGGTCAGCCTGAGCCATGAAGACAGAGGCAAAGAAGGCACTCAGAGTAACTCTGCCTTCTCTGCATTCTCAGTTGCTAGGACACCAACTTAGTTCAGCAGAAGGCCCACATTCCCTTTGGACTTCCTTTGTCCTCCAATGTACTTGAAGAAACCTTTCCTGTTGTCCTTCACCTCCCTCGCCAGGTGTAATTCTAAGGAGGCCTTAGCTTTCCTTGTTGCATCCCTAGTTGGTCTGAAGGTATTCTTGTATTCTTCCCAAGTGGTCTGCTCTTTCGTCCAGGTTCTATAAACTTCTTTCTTCCACTTGAGCTTATTCCGCTTGAGCTCCCTGCTCAAGCATGCAGGTCTCCTGGCTCTCTTACTTCATTTCTTCTTTGGGAGGCTCTGATCTCATTTATCAGTACCAGGTCCAGCAGTACTCCTCTCCTTGTTGGCTCCTCCACTACCTTCATTAAGAAGTTACTGTCCATGCACTGTGGGAACCACCTGGACTGTGTGTGCCTGGCAGTGTAGCCTTCCCAGCAAATGTGAGGGTAATTGAAGTCCCCCATGACAACCAGGGCCTGGGACTGTGAGGCTACTTCAAGCTGCCTGTAGAAGGCCTCATCAGCTTCATCATCCTGGTCAGGTGGCCTGTAGTAGACAGCCACAACACAGTTTGTTCTTAATTGATCAGGCTGGACTAATTTTTATTCAAGAGTACAATCAGTAGTAGCTCTAATGGGTAGAGACTGATAATTTGAGTATCCTGGGTCTGGCTGGGCTCTGCAGTGCAGTGGAATCCTTACTGGATTGCATGTGTATTATGTCTGCAAAGCAGAAAATGCTTTTTCTTTCACACAGGCAAGACATTTCAGTAGTGGTTGACTTTTTTGTACTGTGATTTTTGTTGAGCTTATAGCTTTACATACAGAAAAATGGTAGTTGAAATCAAAATAAAAATAGTTAATTTACGTGGTGACATTATTATAAAATTTAAATTACCCTTTTGTGTTTTTCTGAGGACATTAACTTCTAAGTGTATATTTTTTGGCAGAGTAATATTCATAACTTATTTATTATTGCAGTGTATATATATTTAACAGAGGCTAATTCTATATAACAAATTTTTGCTCACATTAGACTTGGCACTATGTCTAAATAAATATATTGGTTTCATGAGTTATTGTGGTTTCTGGTAACAATTGGAAATTGAGTTGTTCTGATTAGATTTCAGGATGTAAAAGTTGTTTTTGTGAAATTACTGGACATTTGGAGAAAAAAAATTTGGTAAATCTTTCTGAGTTTGAACTTACGTTGGCTAGAGTGTTGTCCTCAAGTATGTAAGTACAGGTCCTTTTTGGGGTATTCGTAATGTCAGAGAAGTTGATGTGGCCTGTTGATGAGTTCAGATAAACTTGAATTTCTTGCAGAGGCTTTGCTATGAAATACACACATCTGCCTTGGAGGAAAGGTATTTATATGTACCCTACTGAGTTTTTTTTTGTAGTAGTGACAAGTTAATGTTTAATCTATATCAAAGTTGTCCATTGCCTCAGTATTTTAGTTCAGTATCTTAAGTGTCTATTTTTCTGTGTGGAGAAGGAGGGATATTAAATCACAGTCTGCTTATTTACTTTGAGTGGAAATAAGCTGTGGGTACATAGCAGTTCTTAACCTTTTAATTTGTGAGGCAGTGCATGTTTTGTACTCCTAGTTGAAAACATTGTCAGTTTCCTTCATAAATTTTTTAACCTGTTTCGTTTGGTTATGAAACATATTTTAGGTGGTGCCTCTGTGCTTTATAGTTTTCAGTGTGTCTGCTTCTTGACAAAAAGACATAGAGGAACTGGATAGAGTATGCAAGAGAGTGTCTTCTCATACTCTTGGATATTGCTTCCTTATTGAAATTTTGTTGTGCTGACATAATTATCAATCTGTGTTTAGCAAAACAAAAGGGCAAGCTCAAAGTAACATTCGCTATGGCAAGAATTTAATACTTTATTCTACCTCAAGTGCATGTGTTACTTCCTTTCTTCTTCTCAGAGAAAAGACAATTTGGGCACCTTTCAAAACCTGGTATAATAACTTAGTTGTTTCATTTTAGTGTGCCACATTCCTGAAAGACTTATTTTTTAATAAAAATATTTATTGAGTCAAGTTAACATTTTAACTGTGAGAGATAAACCATTATATTTTGTGCCTTTTTAGTTTACAGTTTTTGTGGTGTGTTTTGGAAGTAGGTGTTAAAGCATAGTATAGAACAGTACCGTACAAAAAAATGTCTAGACATTTATGGTATTTGAAAATGAGGCTTATAAAGCAACGTTGGAACAGATTTTTCAAATGCAGTACTTAGCTTTTCAACGGTATATAAATCCTGTGTAGAAAATTTATGAAAATACCCAAATTAGACAAGAGGCGTGGAGTAAGACTAATCACTGTAAGACTTGGTTTCTTTTGGTGTGGTCTCTTAAGTTAAATAACCATCTTTGTATAGGTGGAAAAATTCTGGTGAATAACAGCAATATGCCTGTCTTGCTGGACTGCCCTTGGCTTTCTCAAATAAACGTATTCTCTGGCATTGTTGTGAAATGAAAGTAAGGCACATGCTGCAAAAGCTCTTTAGACTGACAGTGTACAGCAGCCAACCATTGAGTATCTGAATGCTTAAAAACATGCAAAGAGAGTTAATAGATTATATCAGGGTTTTATACTTAGGGGAAGTACGTTAAAGTTAACTAACCTTTCTGTGTTCTTTCAGTATTGGAGGGGGCAAGTAAAAAAGTGACTGGTCAAAATCAGAGGTTTTCCTTTGTATCATCAAAACTCTGTAGAGTTGTAGGTAGTATTTAAAACCACATGCATCTTATAGTAGTTTCAGGGGTTGATCTGTGAATAAGGAATTATTTACTCGCTGTTCAGCAGACCTCCAGAAGACTTCTGTTTGTACTGGTATTTTGCAAACAGGACTGTTCATTGGAAGTCTGCAGGGAAGATCTCTCCAAGCAGTTTCCTTTGTAAATTTGGAAGCGATGCTTCTGTGAATTAAGTTGATTAAAGAAGAGATTCTTCACAAGTGGAGAGTGAGTCCCTGTCTAAATCCTAATATGGTTGTAGGAGGAAGGGGCTGATGGCACTGTCAATTTAGTCTTTCACTGTTGCACTTCTGTCCTGTACTGCTAGTAAATCGAAAATGGCACTCCATAGTCTGTAAAGAGAGTTTTTTAAGTGCTGAAAACAGAGAGGTGAGAGTTGGGAAGCAAAGCCCCTAGAATCACAGTTAGTTTTGACTAGCTTTTGCTTTGTTTCTGAGCGGATGAAAATCAGTCAGTGGGACAAAACATCAAGATGTCAGAAAGCATAATAGGGCAAAACAATTATTCATGCATCAGTACAAACTGAATGGGTGTGGGGACATAATTACAGTGTACAATCAAATTGCAAGTTAAGTTGCCTCAGCTTACTGAAAGCTCAGGTTCCTCCTTTCTTACATCTTTGAGTAGAAGGGCTTAAATCATTTTGTGTTCAGAGTGGTGTAGAGACACAGACCCACAGTCTATTGGGAGTAGATGTTTGGAAGCTGGTGGGCCAAATGTGTCCACAGATTGCAGCTGTGACACAGGGGAAAGTTGCAGAGCTTCGTCTGTTACAGTTTTTGTGGTTTGAAAGCTTAGCTACTTTGTTGCTCTCAGCAGCTGAGCAAATACTATTTTCAGGCACTTTAAAGTAGGAAACTTGGGATGAGGGTAAGCATCTTTGATTTCAATAGCTGAGAGATCAGACGTCTCTGATTAAACTGCTCTTCTTCATGGCTGTCTTGAGAAACTTAACCTTTCATACTTTGACTTGAGAACAGATTTTGAAGAAACACGTGAGTAGTTCTCTGCTATATGGGTCAAGGATTTCTTCAAAAACTCTTTGATCAGTGGTTGAATCTTAGGAACAAAAGTATCCAGTCAATGGCAGTTCCATCTTCTGTGAACCAGAGAATGGCCAAGCATGTGTTCTGTTGGAGTGCAGTGAATGGTTTCTGCCTGGCAGTCTTCCCTCTGAAAAAGCTTCAGTTACTTTGTTACTATTGTAACAGTTACAGTTACTATTGTCATGCCTTGGAGGGCTAAAATAGGAAAGGGTTAGGAAAAGAACTTCTCAATTTCCTTGAAGGTTAAAATGGAGAAGTACTTAAAAAGGGAAATGTACAATTACAAAAGTTGGTTAAAGCAATATGATCAGCTGTTGTACTAGAAAAATTTTTACAGTACTCAAAATCATGAACTTTAAATTTGCAGCTACCTTTTAATTAGTTCTTACAAAAATGTTGTTGAAAATTTAATAAAATTCTGGAAATATCTTCGAGGAAATGTATTGTCAAAATGAAGGAAGAAGTCTGGAGTTTGTGCATTTTTTGTTTTAATAAGGGTTGGGTTTTTTGGTGTTGAGTCCAATTATTTGATGAACAAATCAGAATAAATCAAAACCCGAAAACTGCCTTAGTCTTATCTTGACAGTATGTTTTCTTAACAGTAATAGCAGAGGTATTTTTTCTGTTCAGTGTTTGTTTTTTCAAGTTTTCTTTATATACTTTTCAACGGTGTGCCCAGTGAGCAGAATTTCAGTGTGTGGAAGTTCTGACTCAGATTGCACAACCGTACAGCCTTCTTGTTTATAAAGCACACAGGTTTATAAAACACACACTGTTCTCACATAGGCAATGTTTTGGACAGAGTTGTAGAAGGTAGGTCTAGACTTCAAGTGATATCGGAGAAGTGATGTTTTTTTCATTTGCACTCTTGCTGATAAAACTTGTAAAGCAGGTTTGTTCATGAAGTTTTATAAAACTCCTTTTAGCTATAGAATCCTATTTATAAATGCATTTGTGAAAGTTGCTTGCATATGATTTAGAGATCTATCCAGATGCAAATCTTGTTTGTATTTTAGGAGGTTGGAGCAAGGGGAAGCTGGTCCCTTCTGCCAAGGACAAGAGGGAACAGCCTCAGGTTGTGTCAGATGAGGTTTAGATTGGATATTGGGAACAATTTCTTCATGGAAAGGGTTGCAAGGCCCTGCCACAGGCTGCCCAGGGCAGTGGTGGAGTCCCCATATTTGAGGGATTTCAAAGCTGTGTAGATGTGGTTCTGAGGGACATGGTTTAGTGGCAGCCTTGGCAGTGCTGGGTTAACAGTTGGGCTCAGTGATCTTAAAGGTCTTTTCCAACCAGAACAATTCTATGATCTGTAATTCCTGGCAAGATTTCTGTATGCATTGATCATAAATTACTAAGGTAACAATTGCAATTTTGTTGTAGCTCGCACCTGACAATCAGTCATTTCTGTTTTACACTGCCTGCTCAACTGGCCTGTCATACTGTCGTATGTTGTTGCATATCCTAGAAGGTTGTTTGGAAGCTTTTGGCTAAGTGTCTGGTAGTGTAAATTAAACTTGACAGTACTTAGTGGGAAACATGTAAATGCAGTCAGGACTGATGCTTCATTGTTTCTATATTGTCATGCATAGAAGGAGAGCAGAAGAAGCCTTAGTGAAATGAGGAGCTGTGCTGTGAAATAGAAGGGGAGATGTAGAGCTTCTCTATTGGGCATGTTACCTTAAAACAGCAGCTGAATGTCTGTCAGAAAATGTCCATTGGATTGAGATACGGAATTTCAGCTAATGCTGTCAACAGAAGTATATCTGAAACTATGTTCAATGAAGAGGGCCAAGAGGGTCTAGCGTGAGCTGAGTCCAGGAAGGTGAAAGGGGGAGCCTAGGCCTGCTTAATTAAAATTTCAGAGTTACAATCTTAATCTGAGTACGATTCATGGGTAGTATTTTGATTCTCAGGGTAGAGAAACATAAAACTGTTCTTTGCATTAGTTACATGCCTTGTTTAGCCTTTTCAGACATATGTCAAGAGACTAACTTAATAGGTTCTATTTTATCAAATGGAAAAAAGGTGCACTAAGTTGCAATGGGAATGTTGCAATTCTTAGAAGAACAAATGCGTTTAGGCAGATTCTGTCTTTTCCATGTTTTCTTCCTCTGGATGGACTTCCCTTCTTACTCAATATTTTACTATTATTATTATTACAACTGTTTCTCTTTTTCTTTACATATTCATGAGAGAAAACGTTGGGTTTGTGCATCAGTGTATTTTTAAAAACACATTTTTGTAATCATCTCTCTTTACAGCTCTTAAAACGGAATTGTTTTTATATATTCATGAAGAAATAGATACAATTTTTAATATTTTAGCATTTTTTTGAAGAACAAAACACATGGCATATGACTTATTAAAAAACACATTTAAATAAAGTGAGTTTAAAAATGGTACTAGGTCCGCTATAGACTTTTTTATTTAGATAAATATAGCCTGTTAATGTAAAAACATGCACCCTGGGTATTTTATGGTCTAACAATAAAAGAGTAACAAAAACACAATATGAAAAACACATATTTATAAGACTTTGTGACACAGTTGGGAAAATAAAAGTTTATGTCAGATGAAGTATTAGCATAAATGCTGTTGTTCATAAACTATTTTAATATGAGAAGAAGAAATGTCACTGGGAAGAATATACTTAGTGAAAAGCTGGCGGTGGGTAATTTAATTTTTGGTTTTGTTTGTTTTGTTTTTGTTTGTCCTTGATAAACAGTTTATGTTTTCCTTGAAATCTTTGGAAATGTGACCACTTGGAACTGTCCTTATTTCAAAGTAGAGTTAATTTTTTTTGGAATACAGGAATATTTTACTTTTGAAAATGTATTTACGGTACTGTATAGAGCTTGCTAACATGTATGTGAAATATCACTTACAGGTGCTGACCTTAAAGAAAGAGCAAAAATGCACGCAAGTGAAGTTAGTTCTTTTGTCTCAAAAGCAAGAGCAACTATTAACGAAATGGGTATGTTACCTCTTCCTTGAACAATGTTATTTTAAGTGTGACCTGAGAAGGGTTAGATCAGAGGAGTGACATAAATGGGCACGGTTAATTCTTGGCAGGTAGTAGGATACCCACAGATATTTATTGATAAATGCAAGTCATGGTGCATTACTTCTTTTGTTGCTAATCAAGTTGGACTTTTTTTTAGAATGCTAGAAAAAGCTAAATCTATCCTTTGATAAAGGGTAGATTGTTCTGTGATATCCAAGTACTTCAGAATTTAATTTTTACTATTGCATTCTTGTGGTTGGTGTAATTAGTAGTCTTCAATAAATTTTAGAAACAAGTAGAACATCAACTGTTGATAAAAAGTTAGCTACTAAAGCCTTCTAAAATTTTGTTTAATATGCACTTGTTCTGTTGTAGTAAAACCTGTTAATAGTTCGGGATTTTAATTAACTTGTACCAGCCTTCAGGAATAGTAATTTCTCTGTAAATTTGACATTACAAATTCACCATCAACTCATTATGTTTCTACATCTCTGCTGATCAGTTTTAATATAATTGTTTTTCAACAGGGCACTGCTGATATGTTTTGTCAAAAAGAGAAGTCCAGTGTATGAAGTTTGAAGCAATTAATTTTACACATTTGGTTTATATGTGCAACATGTTTTGTCACTTGAAATTTTGGCACAAAACTCTGAGGGATAAATCATTTCACAGAGGATGTTTTTAGATAAATTTCCTTAATAACATTAAGTGATGTCTTGGTTTGGCAGAATGTTATGAATGGAAACCTTTATGTTATTGCAGGCAAATGACAGACTACTGAATAATGAGTCTTTGTTTAGGTACTACATGAAGCTGCTTGAGAGCTTGAATTAATGTCATGTCTTTGAAGTGAAGCAGATCCTCAGCCTCTCTAAACAAAATCAGTAAAATACCCATAAGTGAACATACCATTAATTGCCTGCAGCTGATACAGTGTTTCATGCTTGTGTTTGTCCTTTTGTTGGCATGTTGAGCAAGAGACAATAAGTTGTTCCATTTAGTTACTTTTTAAGATTTTTGGGAGGCTTCTTTAGCTCTAAGTAATGATTGGACTAAGTAATGATTTGTTGGACTGAAGTTACTGGAAATGCTTTCTAAGCTGCTATTAATGTTTAAATTGGGGTAACTGGTTTTAACATTTTCTTAGTACTGAGTTGTGGGGTTTTTTTAATTTTTAGTTTTTTACGTGAGAAAATTCCTAAAGTTTAAAGAAGTATAATATACTGGACAATATACACAGTTTTATCATCAGCTTCATTGAGGTTTCTGTGAGAGTGTTTTGACTACTGAACGAATATGTAAGCAAATTTTCAGTGTTACCTAAAAAGTTTACAGTGCATCATTAGTCTAACAGTGAATTATTTGAAGTATAGGAAAAAGGTGTGAGTGCATTCATTCATTGACTTCTAGTCTCTTTCTTAAGAAGGAAACATGAAATTGTGAATAAATGGAAGTAATATTTCAAAATATAGGTCACTGAAGTACTCAGGCAGGAAGCTTTGTGAGGGGATGTAACAACAGCTTAGCCATGCTGCAGTTTGGAAAAGAGGAAGAATTTGAAGGTAGCTGTTGTCCAATATTGTAACAAAACTTTTTCCTGTTTTCATTGGGTGTCTCTTTCCCTTCCCTCTTCTCCCCCCATTTCTCTTTCTTCTCCCTCCCTCCTTACCTCACTTCTTACTTCTCCCTCTCCCCTAATTTGCCATTTCAGCTTTAAAACACTAAACAAAAAAGTCACTAGAAGGTTCTTTAATGGCCATCTTACAGTTCATTTTTTTGAAGGCTGTTTTACACGAATAGAGAAGAATATTGAGATATCACGTCTTATGTTATTGGTCAATTTTCATATAATGTATGCTTGGACATGCATACCATGTAAGTAACTTTTTTTTTCAGACACATTATGTATTTCCCACTCTGTATGTACGTGAGGCACTGTTGGTTTTGAACACATTATGCCAACAGTAGGTGTATTTATCGGATGCATCTAACATTTTTCTGGAGAGCCTTCACAGAGCAATTTAAAATATGGTTCCCTATGTCAGGGGCTAGTAGAGAGTACAAGAAAGTGGATGGGTGTGTGTGGTGTCATGATGTTTGATGCCCTTCTGAGTAGTAGTGAACATTAATTTTGCAGCAAATTAGAGGTTCTCAGTTCTTTTTTTTTCTTCTGAAGAGAGGATCTGGCATTACAGAATGTAATTTTTGTAGAGCTAGTGGGACACTGTATTTGCCTTTGATTACCGCAAGGAATCTGTGTTTTGAAAATAAGAATGGTAATTTTCCTGCCTGTAACAACCAACATGTTGTGAGACAGGAAGCAATTTTCAAATTATTATTTGCCACTGCAGAATGCCATATAGCCAGGGAACAGTATTTCCAGTCCCCTGTTTTGTTTTTCTATCCGAGTTTAATGCTGTAATCTCATTTAAAATGTGTTCTACTTTTTGCTTTTCAGAAATAGGTCATGTTTTGATAGTTGTGTTTGTGTTCAGATGTGTGACCTAGTAAGGAGATGCTTCTTTTGAAGAATATTTTCAGAAAGAAGACAATTAAGTTATCATTGTAGACAAAATACACAATTACATCTTAAACAACTAGATAAATTTATCTTTTTGGAATTGACATGCTTTGGCCTTATTTTCTGTCAATTGCATTACATTTAAAATCCTTACGCTAGTGGTTTTGTAAAAAGCTGTAGTATCATTTTGGAATATAGCTAAAAAAGAGAATCTTCTGGAAATTAAAAGCTTACTGCACTTGTTTTATGGGATTAGTTTGTAAATTCTTGCTAAATTTGGGTGAACTATTAAGACTGCAGTAAATAGCACTTGGGATAAAAATAAGCCCTTTAAAAAAAACCTGAAAAAATTGTACTGAGACATTAGTTGCAGTTCTTGGAGCTTCACATTGAGGGGGAAAAAAAATCAGAGCAGCCTTTATATTTAGCAGTGGTTGTTTTTGCTAAAATTATACCAGAATAGTGAGGGATTGTTTGGGTTTTTTTAATAATAGGAATTATAAGATTACTTGTCCATTACTATATGCTGCCTTGAGGCTCTTTGTTACTGATGTAGGGCTGGCTTTACCCTCAAATAACTAGAAGAGAAAAGGCATTGATAGGTCTCTTGCAACCATGCACAGCAAAACAGGCCTGACTAAATGAAATAAAATGTTACAGACCCCCAGAAACCTTGGGTTTTGACACTTTGGGTAAAAAAAAAAAAAAAAAAAAAGCCATTGTTGTGGGTCAGATTTTTAGCATGTAATTTATAGTACAACTCTCACCTAGTCCATACTGTGGCCTTTATACTGGCTATGGGGTGTGGGCTGTGATACTAGCATTGAATATATATAACTGGTTGAAATTTCAAAAAAAGCAAATGGAGACTACATATGGAGCTGAGTGCAATAACCACTCTCCTCCATAAAAACGCTTTTTTTAACGGAAAAGTAGGTGAAGCTGCAGAAAGAATTTTAACTTGGCAAATACTTGTAATTACTCAGAGTGTTGTTTGGCCCCAATCTCTGATAAGTGAGAAACAACACTGGTAAGTAAAGTTCTTCCAAAGAACATAGGTGTAAATACCTGAATCCCACAAATGGGAAGAAAAAACCTTGGTGACTCATTTTCTTGGTTAGTTTTTAAAATCAAAGTTACTGTGTGCTCAAGGTTGATTTTTATGTCACATTTGGAGGCAAAGCACCTTACTCATGGCCTGATGGAACCTAGATCTGAACTAAGCTAAGGAAGAAGTATTTAATAAAATAATAATTTTACTTGTTTTCTGTTGGACATGTTCCATTCTAACAAATCTCATAGTGCTTTGTCTAAGACATTTGATCAGTTTTGATGCACAAGTTGTGATACAGCTTAAGTAAGTAGTGATATTTAGTAATTTTGTTTAGACATGATTTTTACAGTTGTGATTATTTTTGACATAGTCCAATCTGAATGAGATAATTCTGAAGGAAAACTTTTGTGTGCTTTTTATTTTATTCAAAGCAGATACAAGTCTATATTTACAGATTATTTTTTTTCCCTCCTTAGCAATTTTCTGTCATTCTGGCTTCTGTCAGTATTCACCAAATTTAATTTACCTAAAAGAGTGCTCTTGCTCATCCTTCAGGAGAACAGTCTTCTCTAAGAAGTTCCTTTTTTGACTATTGGAGATTATGTATCCTTGGAAATTCTTAGGTTGTGCCACATTTTATGCTACAGTTTGTTTTTGGAGGCAAGCTGTCAAAACTTGATTTCAGACGTCCTGAGAGTGGGATCAGGATTTCCCTTGATTTCTGGTCTGCTAGCTGCCATTCTACCTTCCCATTGAAAAGTCTCAAAAATAGGCAAGAATGATCATTTATTAGGTCAGTGCAGAGCCTTATGTGGCTAAATGATTTTGTGGGGATTCTCTGGAGTTTTGGTTAATGTCTCGGTTTAGTAGTGAACACTGCAGACTTGACTAATACTCTGAGAAGTGACTTCTGTAATATTGACCAAATCCATCTGTGTTTGCTGGAGGTAGGACTGGGCAGCAAAGAGGGAGTGCTCTAGTTTGGAAAACCAGTGTGAAGAGCTGTGGGTTTCTCTCTTAGGAAGAGCAGACATAGACTGTAACTTGAAAAAACATTAACTAAGAAGCTGGATGAAATATCATAGGTAGCGATCAAATTTGAAAAAGGACAAATTTACAGCTAGTAGTGCCATGCATAGTAGCCATCCTTAAACGTCATGGTCTGTCTCCCTACACTACTGACACTTACGTATGAAAGAGAGATTTTGACACAGTGTTTGTCTTGCTGTGTTATGTTGTTGCCTGTTGGTTTAACTGTAGAGCATAGCTAAGACAGTCCAAGACTGCTAGAATTCTAAATGCGTTGCTAAGCTCTTGTTTGTTTTCCAGTAGCAGATTTACTGCTTCTCTTAACACTGAATTAATTTAAGATACCCTTTGACTAAGTATTGTCTGTTTCCTAAATAGACAGTAGAGCTGGAATTACCAGCTTTGTCAAATTGCATTGGATTGTTTTTAATTAAAAAACACAATGCTAAACTCTAAACCATTATAGAGGCAGTGAGTGCAATATTGAACTTCTTTACAGAGATGTTTATTAGCTATTTGTATGGCAGCATTGCTTCCACAATTGCTAATACACCTTTTTCCTCAAAATAGTAACTTTCTACAAACTGTTATTAAAAAAAAATATGCAGAAACGGAGAACTTGAATATTAAGATGAGCTGATTGTGCTTCCTTATAGATCTGAAGACTAGGGAAGGAGGTGGCTTTCCATTACTGATTTATTGCTTTGCTCTCTGGCACTGCTGTATAGCTTTGACAAAATTTAACATAGCCTCAGCTCTAGTTCAGTTTTCCTTCCAGTAGTAACTCCAAATACAGTTCTGTGAGGAAAAGCAACTGTGCCCTGGACATGGCTCTTTAATTTTCCTCCCACAAAAAGAAAATGTACCAAAAGAAGGGTGCTACTTGCTGACATGGTTTATTGAGATCAACAGAGCCAGTTTGCACACTGACTGTTAAACAGACCTCCAGTACGACTTTCTGTCCAAGACTTCTGTTCCCTCTCTAGGGAGCCACATTTTATATAGAATCATAGAACAGTTAAGGTTGGAAGGGACCTTAAAGATCATCAGCTTCCAACCACCCTGCCATGAGCAGGGACACCTCACACTAGGCCAGGCTGCACAAAGCCTCATCCAGCCTGGCCTTGAATACCTCCAGGCAGGGGACATCCACAAGCTCCCTAGGAAACCTATTCCAGTGCCTTACTACCCTCACAATGAAGAATTTCTTCCTAATATCTTACCTAAATCTACCCTCTTTCAGTTTAAAACCACTGCCCCTTGTCCTATCACTATGCTCTCTGGTGAAAAGTTTCTCCCCATCTCTCATGTAGGCTCCCCTTTAGGTATTGGAAGACCACTATAAGGTCTCCCTGAAGCCTTCTCTTCTCCAGGCTGAATAGCCCCAGCTCTCTCAGCCTGTCTTCACAGCAGAGGTGCTCCAGCCGTTTGATCATCTTTGCGGCCCTTCTTTGGACCCTCTCCAACAGCTCCATGTCTTTCTTGTGCTGAGGGCTCCAGAGCTGCACACAGTACTCCAGGTGTGGTCTCACCAGGGCAGAATAGAGGGGCAGAATTGCCTCCCTGGCCCTGCTGGCCACACTTCTTTTGATGCAGCACAGGACTCGATTGGCCCTCTGGGCTGTGGGCGCACACTGGCGGCTCATGTCGAGCTTCTCATCTACTACCATGCTCGGGTCATTCTCCTCAGGGCTGCTCTCTGTCCATTCTCCCCCCAGCCTGTATTTGTGCCTGGGGTTGCACCTACCCAGGTGAAGGACCTTGCACTTGGCACTGTTGAACGTCATGAGGTTGGCATTGGCCCACCTCTCCAGGCTGTCAAGGTCTCTCTGGATGGCATCCCTTCCCTCTAGGGTGTCAATTACTCCACACAGCTTGGTATCATCAGCAAACTTGCCGAGGAGACACTCAATCGCACTGTCCATGGCTCCAACAAAGATGTTAAATAGCATTGGTCCCAGTACTGACCCCTGGGGAACACCACTTGTCACTTGCTTCCACTTGGACACTGAGCTACTGACCACAACTCTGGGTGCAGCCATCCAGCTATCCAAACTATTCTATATAGTACAAAAAGGGAGAGTTGACTACAGAATATTGTAGCTAAAGGTTTTGATTAAAGCAGTTGTTCATTCCCATTAGTTTACCAGCTTTTGCTTCTATTATCAATAAGATAAAACACACTGTCCCTATTGCCTGTCAATAATAAAGTACCAAATAGAAGATTTTAAAATTAAGAACATAATATTCCTGAATTAAGATTTTTTTGGTAAATTTAAATCCTCCGAGTGTTCCATCTGTACATTTGATGTGTTGGGAAACTCCACCCTTTTCTGACCCTGTTCAGGTTTGAAATTGCATGTTTTGGTCACTGAATGAGAAGGAATGGTTTACTAGCACTTTTGCTTTGCCTGACTTAGTCTTTGGTTCCATTCCTAGAACCAATTGGTGTTCAAAGGGAAGCAACTACTAGCATGGTACCAAATATTATGCTGCTCTTCTGTTGAAAAAATCCTAGGCTCCTAGCTTGGGCTAAGCATTACGCTTTGACTTCAGAATAGCATATTCAAGTTTTTTATTGAACATGGCTTTTGGCTAGGTACATGCTCTTTTGTTTATGTTACTGAGCTAATTTATAAAAAAATAATAACTACGCTTCCTGTGAAATACTAAGCAGTGTTTCCTCTAGTGTTCAGTGAATGAGCCTACTGAAACTATTACTTAATATATTAAGCTGATTTAGAAACAAAGATATTTAGTACTAGAGTGAGGGGTTTAGGTTTATGGAATAGTGCCAAAAATAGATACAGAAGAAAAATTCAGAAATGTTAAAATGGTCACAGTCTGTGGGATTTTTTTGATATTGTGTCAAATGAGAATGCTACTGGTATTGGAGCATGTGGTGTCTTCATACTGTAAATCTAATAAGTAGACGATAACAAAAACAACTTGTCCCATTTTAACTATTAGAGATTATGGTTCTGCTATTTTTTTATTACTGTTTTCTGTGCTAAAAAAAAAAACTTACACAGAATGTAAACATGTAACTGAAATCTTTTATCCCTGGCATTATCCTTTGGTTTTGTAAATTCAGTGCTTGAATATGTGCTATGCTATTTGTGTAAGTAATAAGTTCTTAAGTGTACTTAAGGATAAGAAATCTAAGAAATAGTTTTAATTTTCTGTTTTCCAAAGCTTTTCTTCATTTGCACAGAAAGTAGATTCTATCATGTAGGATTTAATTAATTCTTGTTTTCTGAGGGCAGAATAAATCTACAAGAAGAAGCCGTGATAAATATGAAGAATCTGGGAAGTCTCTTTTATCTAACTGAAGTGTTTCACTGAAAATTAATAAAATATACAAACTATTCTATATAGTACAGAAAAAGAATAATGGGAGAGTTGACTACAGAATACTGTAGCTAAAGGTTTTGATTAAAGCAGTTGTTCATTCCCATTAGTTTACCAGCTTTTGCTCCTATTATCAAGAAGATAAAACACACTGTCCCTATTGCCTGTCAATAATAAAGGGCCAAAAAAAAGATGTTAAAATTAAGAACATAGTATTCCTATATTAAGTTTTTTTTGGTAAATTTAAAAACATTTTTATAGGTAATTTATAAGAGTGATTGATTACTAGAGAAAACTGGGAAATAAATGGGAGTGAGGGAGATGCCTTGAGAAAACCCTTTAGCTATTGTCATATTAAGGGGAAGATAAACTTTATTAATATCTTTTGCGTAATAATCGACTGTAAGCAATGTGCAGTAACTGTTTTCTTTAAAAAGCAACATTGCTTTACAAGTACTAAAACATATTTTTTCTTAAGCAGTACATTCTTGTTACTGATTGTCTGCCTGAACTTGAAGGTATTAAAGGAGAGATGATAATGTTCAAATAAATCTATCAGCATTTCAAGTCTGTTAAGCTTCTTATCTAAAGCACAGGAATTAATGGGTAGCTGAAAGGCCTTCACAGTTGTAGCTAGGAAACATAAGGAAAAGAATTGTGTGTATCCAAATGCACAAGTAGATCATTCAGAGTTAGAAGTGTGGTCATATTTTTGCAGATAGAGGTATTTTTAAAAGATACGTAAATATGTAAGTTACTTTGAGTATCCCCTTTTTCATTTTTTTTGCAATTATGACAGGTAAAGCTTTGTAGCATTTAATTACTTGCCTTGTACAAAATAGGTTTGACCAATCTTCTTTGTTCACATAGGAGCATTTGACAGTCTCTCTTAGCTGTTTTTGTGTCTTGCTACATACAGTCGTTGGTTTTCACAGTGTTACAGAATAAATGAAGGTGCTTGCCCAAGCATTTGGTTTCTGTTAGCTTTTTCCCCCATAGGAAGGACTGTGGTGGCAGTGCTTAACATTGAAAATGCAACTACCTTTTGTAGTCACTGACATGGTAGCAGATTTTACAAAGCAAGATAAATGCTTGAAACACAACTGACATTGCTGTCTAACTGCAAAGCTCATATGCTATCTTAATGGTTTTATTGTTCTTCAGGAAAGATCCCAAAAGGTGAAATTCAGATACAGTATCGTGTTGCAATTATTTTTTCCGATTTCCTATGACATAAGTTAACTTACGTGAAAGTGTAATTTTGTTATTAATTTTTTCCTAATAAAAACATTAGTCCAGCCTGATCAATTAAGAACAAACTGTGTTGTGGCTGTCTACTACAGGCTACCTGACCAGGATGATGAAGCTGACAAGGCCTTCTACAGGCAGCTTGAAGTAGCCTCACAGTCCCAGGCCCTGGTTGTCATGGGGGACTTCAATTACCCTCACATTTGCTGGGAAGGCTACACTGCCAGGCACACACAGCCCAGGTGCTTCCCACAGTGCATGGACAGTAACTTCTTAATGAAGGTAGTGGAGGAGCCAAAAAGGAGAGGAGTACTGCTGGACCTGGTACTGATAAACAAGGAGGGACTAGTTGAGGATGTGAAGGTAGGGGGAAGCCTTGGCTGAGGTGATCACGAGATGGTGGAGTTCAGGATCACGTGCAGTATGCACTGAGAATCAAGCAGGATCTCAACCCTGGACATCAGAAGGAATAACTCCAGTCTCTTCAAGGGAACTGCCTGGCAAAACCTCATGGGATAGGGCAGTAGATGGGAGGGGGCCCAAGAGAGTAGTTTAATACTCAAGCACCTTTGCGTCCAAGCTCAAGATCGGAGCCTCCCGAAGAAGAAATGAAGTAAGAGAGCCAGGAGACCTGCATGGTTGAGCAGGGAGCTCAAGTGGAATAAGCTCAAGTGGAAGAAAGAAGTTTATAGAACCTGGGCGAAAGAGCAGACCACTTGGGAAGAATACAAGAATACCTTCAGACCATCTAGGGATGCAACAAGGAAAGCTAAGGCCTCCTTAGAATTACACCTGGCGAGGGAGGTGAAGGACAACAGGAAAGGTTTCTTCAAGTACATTGGAGGACAAAGGAAGTCCAAAGGGAATGTGGGCCTTCTGCTGAACTAAGTTGGTGTCCTAGCAACTGAGAATGCAGAGAAGGCAGAGTTACTCTGAGTGCCTTCTTTGCCTCTGTCTTCATGGCTCAGGCTGACCCTCAGGAGTCCCACACCACCAAGACCACAGAGGGAAGACTCTGGCCCGGTTGAAGGGGATTGGGTCAGGGATCAATTAAGTAAACTCAACATTCACAAATCCACGGGTCCTGACGGAATGCACCTGTGGGTGCTTAGGGAGCTGGCAGAAGTCATTGCTAGGCCTCTCTCCATCATCTTTGAAAAGTCCTGGAGGACAGGAGAGGTGCCTGAGGACTGGAGGAAAGCCAATCTCACCCCATTCTTCAGAAAAGACAAGAAGGTGGACCGTGGTAACTACAGGCTGGTCAGCCTTACTTCCACCTCTGTAAAGCTGATGGAACAGCTTGTTCTTAGTGCCATCTCAAAATACATTGAGGAGAGGAGGGTTATCAGCAGTAGTCAGCATGGATTCACCAAGGGGAAGTCACGCTTGACCAATCTGATAGCCTTTTATGGCATAACTAGATGGATAGACAAGGGGAGGGCAGTTAAACTCAGCAAGGCTTTTGACACTGTCTCCCATGGCATCCTCACAGCTAAACTTGAGAAGTGTGGATTGGATCATTGGGTAGTGAGATGGATTGTGAACTGGCTGAACGACAGAGCCCAGAGAGTTGTGATCAGTGGGGCTGAGTCCAGAGAATCACAGACTCATCCTGGTTGGAAAGGACCTTGAAGATCGTCAAGTCCAGCCATAACCTAAATCTACCAACCACAACCTAATCTGGACGTGTTCCTGTGTAATTGGCTCTAGGGATCCTTGTCTGGCAGGGGGGTTGGATTAGATGATCGCCCAAGATCCTGTCCAATCCTTACCATTCTGTGATTCTGTGACTTGCCTGTGTGGCAAAGAAAGCTAATGGTATCTTGATCTGCATGAGAAGGAGTGTTACCAGTAGGTTGAGGAACATGATTCTTCCCCTCTGCTCAGCACTGGTGAGGCCAGTGCTGGAGTACTGTGTCTAGTTCTGGGCTCCCCAGTACAAGAGAGTGATGGAGTTACTACAAAGAGTCTAGTGAAGGGGTCATGAAGGTCATGAATGGACTGGAGCATCTCTCCTATGAGGAACGGTTAAACAAACTAGGGATGTTCAGCCTGGAGTAGAGAAGTCTCATGAGTTGCTCTTATCAACTTACATAAATGCCTAAAGGGTAGATAGTTAAGAAGATTAAGCTGGGTTATCTTCAGTAGTGTCCAGTGACAGGACCAGAGGCAATCAGCACGAACTGGAACATTAGAGGTTTCCCCTGAAAATCAGGAAACAAATATTTACTTTGAAGGTTACTGAATACTGGCAGAAGTGGAGTCTTCCTCCTCGGAGATCTTCAAAAGCCTTCTGGACATGAGCTTGAGCAGACTACTCCAAGTGATGCTGCTTGAGCAGAGGGGTTGGACAATATGACCTTCAGAAATCTCTTGCAACTTCAACCATTCTAAGATTTAATGGGTTGTCATGTAGGCATATGTAAGCAGATATTTGCCACACTTCCTTAATCTGCTTGAGTTAGATAATCTCTTATGGAACTTTTTATATGTCTCTCAGTTTATAGCATACTTTCCTCCAATAGTTCATGTAATACTCACAGCGTGCAGGTTATTTTTAGTTAATTTACCCTCTTTCTTCATGTGTAATGAAATGTGTTATTGAAAAGGAAAAGTGAAATGCTCCCTGAAGTTGCTTGTCCTGGCAAACTATGCACTAATCAACCTTTTTTGTCTAATAATCAGAAATGCACATGTTGAATAAATAGCTTGGGCAATCTATTTCTCCATTCTGTGGGAACTCAGTTGTGCTGTCGTGTAAATTTGAATTATTTTCCTACTCTGTCTTAGTTGGAGACTCACAGTTTTTGTGAGGAGTATTCCGACTACTTCCTTTTCAGTCAGTGCTGGAAACAAGAATTCTTAGGCCATTAGCTGTCTTATTGATTATTAAAGATAAGTCAGGCTGATGAATCTGGTTCAGTAGCTGCCAAAGGTAGTGACTAGCTTCTGGTTTATATCTGAATAACTCCTGTCTGAAGACTGATTGCCAGAGGTCACTGAAGTAACAACGGAGATGAAGAATAAGGACTTTTTTTTAACATTGTCCAGGTATAGGAGGACAACAGAGGAATAGTGAGGGGAGTTAAGGTAACTGTCTTTTGTTTTTGTGTTTCATATCGAGTGCTTGAAAAGGATTCATTTGCATGTTCCTGAATACCAACTGCTGACTGCTGTGGTTAGTTGAATTAAGAATACTTGTTCTAATCTGTAACAGAATACTTCAGAAATAAAAGTTATTTATATCTAAGGGACTATATGAAATGTGTGCATTGTTAGGCACTGAATGGGCTTCCATGCAGTGTTTTTTTCTGATTCACAGGAATCATGAACTGCAACTGTTGCTGCAGTAACAGTGCAGACTTTTACTTTTAGAGAAACTGAATTCTAAGTCTGCTGGACTTCCAGTTCTGTAATGCTGTTTCTATATCCTAGCTATAGCAAGGAATACTAAAGGTGTTCTTCAGGTTAATTGTTTGAAACTGCTGTCAAGCTACAAATGTGTCATTCTCATAGAAAGCTCATTGACACCTGAACAGCCTAGATATCAGAATTTCATGCCTGGATCAAGAATATTTCTTCTTTTTGTACAAATATGTGGGCCAGTTCCTAACAGAAAATGCAGAAGGTATAAATTTACTTAGCAAGCAGAGGAGCCACTGTTAGGTTAGTCTCTTTGGATTTGAGACATTCTAAATCAGTAACTGTCTTTTCTGGTTGTCATGTTTTAGAACAATCAGTCTAGACAAGTTTATGTAGGTAGACCAGAAACACAAATCACAAAGTCTGGAATTATGGATAACCATATAATTCTTTCTCTGCCCATTTCAGGAACTCTCAGTAAGTGACTAGGAATAGTGAAAGGTCTTCCTTTGAGCCCTTGGACACTGTCTAAAGAATGTGTTTATTGCCTGTTACTCGAAGTCTATTGTATGTAAAGTTTCATAAAGGCAAGACTAATCTCATGTATAAATTGTTGCAATTTATTTTTTATTGTTTTTATTTTATTCATCCTTCATGCTTGTCTCTTCCTTCTTCCTCAATACCTGCAGAAAGGTGGGTTTTCCTAGTAGATCAGGCCATTTCATTGTCTGGCAATAGTGAGAAAGTGAGGTTGTGCAGGAATAGAAAAAGGCTGCTTGATAGTTACTAAGAAAGTGTGAAGTGTAATTCAGGTTTTTCTTACATAGCTGTAATTTTATAAGAACTTTTAAAATAAATTAGTCAGAGGACGAAATAGTCACATATGATTCAGGTCAGTGGAATCCAGGTAACATCTAGTTTCTATTTTGGGAATGTCAGTGTCCGCAATATATGAATTGGCTGTGTGGGCTTTGTGGCACACAATTGAGAACTATTTCCTGTTCAAATTCTTCAGACCTGGAGCCTGTATTCGTATGCTGGTCTTTCATTAATCATGTAATCATCTCTAATCAGAAAGGAAATCCCTTGTTAGTCAGTGGACATTATGTGGAAAGTCACTTAAAGATGGAATAACAATTACCTGCATCAAACCAGTTGTGATTCTTTGAGATTGCTTCCCACACATTACATCTGTTTTTATATGCTGAAGTGCAAAGTGCTTCTTCTGTGACATTCTGTAGTGGTGATAAAAATATGAGAGAGTTTATCTTACTCTACTCTTTATGTCTTTCAGTAATAGAGAATCACAGGCAAGTAGGAGGCAGCCCGAGACTACAAGATGCTGCTAGTCAGCCTAATCTAAACCTACATATATATATTTACCAGCAATGTATTCCTGAAATTGAAGAACCACAGTTACTACAGTGTAGTAATGGGCCTGTTTTCTTTATATTGATGTATATCATATTTTCTAACTTTTGTTTGAGCTTTTTGTGGGTTTATTTGACTTAATTAGCTGTGTCATGTTATAATGTCTAGTTCCTCTCCTTGAAGTTTTTTGCATGCCATTAATCTCTTAGTTGTTCATTTTACTTCTTGGTCACCATGTCATATCTTGAATGGCAGATACACATCCTTTTGTTGTTAACACCTTCTGTCAGAACAGGTTATTCCTGTAATACATAACAACTATTTTTATCTGCTTGTTCATGTTTGTCTCCTCTTCAGCTAGTCCCAGCTGTGTTTCTGCTCCTGTCATCTCAAATATAGAAATGCTTTTTTGTCTTATCTCTGGCTCTGGTGCTTAGGACTAACATACACTGAAATGAGCCCTTCTTTATCTTTACTACATTTAGAACCTTCTTTATCTGTGTAATATCATTAAGCACTGATGTTATATTAGGGCATGAGTATCAGCTTTTGCTTCTTTTATATGCCAAATGGAAGTGTATGTACAGAGTATGCAGCATGTTTTACAATACAGATGTGTGAAGTAAACCTTTATTATACTTTAAAGATCTGTATGCACAGAACTATTGTAAAGTTTATTAGATGAACTGGCTTATTATTTAGTGTCCTTCATATTCCATACTACAAGACAATGCAATTCTCTGACTAGCGTTAAATTGTGCTTATTAGTTAGTCTTTTTAAAAATACTTCTTATATTATCTGTGTATATACATGGTCTACACCTGCCTGTGTGATGTACACTCTAGTTTAGTTTAATAATTTTGTTTCTTACATATGTATTTCTGATTTATTTTGTGAACTGTACTGTGCAGTTCATGATTCTAGATTGATAAACACGTATCAGATCTAGAATCTACCACTAATGTGTATTACAATTGCCTGAAATTTATGTCTTTTATTTACAGTATGACAAAAATTTGGAATGCTAGAGAATAAAACCACTGGGCTTCTTGGCAAGCTTTAAATATTGTTTTCTATCACTCATAGCAAATGAGCCTTGCCATCTAGAGTAGGTTTGGATGTTGAACTGTCTATTTACATAATTTGTTGTACTTAAAATTTGAGTGCATACAACTCAGTTAAGTCTACAGGGCATGATTTGTCAAACATAATCTCTGTTTTTCTTACGAGCTGAACAGTTGTGGTAGTTGTGTATTAAAATTATGCAGATAAACACGAACAAGTGTCTCTTGTACTACAAAATATGAATATGCCAATAAGCTTTCTCGTTGGTAATGAGTTCTAGTGACTTTGAAAGTCAGTTTACAATGCAGAGCAATTGCTAATTTATTTCTGTATAGTTTTTTCTGATGCTTCACTAGAACATGTTAAAAGGATTAATTTAAAGATCTGTATGCACAGAACTATTGTAAAGGATTTGAATTTTGTCTTTCGTTCATTGTCAACTTCCACATTAGGGGATCCCTTCACATTAATATTCTTGGGAAGTGATGATTCTAACATATGGTATCAAACTGCTTTTACTCCCTTTGAATTACAAGTTTCAGTATTTCTTGATTGGAGTGCAGACTGTAATTCTCAAAACTAAGCTGTTTTCTAATACTTGCTCTATAGTAGTCTATTTGAATTGTACCTAGCTAATTCTTGAAATTACTTGTCGTAGAGGTAGTAGCTTGCCTTGAAGTATTGCAAAAGCTGTGTAAAAAGTGCTCCAGATACGGTCTGCTAGTCTCTGAGAAATGGGGCATACATGCAGGCAGTAATTGCTGGAAACTGCTGTTAATAATGACCATGCCTTTGTGTTCAGGCAAATTATTCTTCATTCACCTATGGCAAAGGCAAATGCCTTTTAAGATAATTAATTGCTAGCTGAATCATACCTAAACTTGGGTCGTAAGACTGGCAAATTGGTTATGGTGACAGAGCTGAGTTTTTGTCAGCAGTCTGGCCCTGCTGAAACTAAGATGTACCTTCTTTTCTTGCCTTCCCATATAACTAAGAAAAAGTAAATAGAGCAGATTTTACTCCTGTCTATTCCTGTCTCCTACACCTTCTGTGGTAGATCGCAAATATAATGGATACCTTGGGTTCTCTCAAGTGGCTGCAAGTGCTTGATGTTGCAGACAGTAATCAGTAGTCTCTTTTGATTTTGGAATTGATTCAGGTAATAACTTTTAATTGTGATCTAAACCAGCAACCAAAGGTCTTTGATTTAAAGTATCTGTTGTAATCTGGAATAGCATTGGTAACTTTTTGTTCTTTACTTAAAGACAATTGGATTTTCATTAGTTGTTAATCATAAAAGGATGTCAATTTGCACCTAAAAATAACCTTTCATTTAATTTGATATTTTCTTTTGTTACCCAATGAAAGACTACCTGTTTGTATAAAGATTTATTCATGTTAATACACATGAACATTTAATTTATTTATTTTTTTAATGATGTTATCTGATGTCTCCCTGTCAGAAAGGAAAAAGGTAATCTGGAGAGCACAACTTCTAAATTTAGAACTAACTAGTTCACTAAGGAAAGGAAGTGTTACTTGTATTTGGTACATTAAACAGTTTTTGGTCGCATTAACCTTCTAGATTTTTAAAAGGAGAGAACATTCTCTCACACCTTATTTTAAATGATATGTTTGCAGGGTTTGTTTTGCTTTTTTTTCTGATTTCCAGCTAAGTCTGAGTGAACAGGTCATTGAATTCAAGTAGCTGGAACACTAAAAGAAAAAATATTTTTAACATCTGCAGGAAAAAAAAAAAAAGGTATTGCTGCCAAGAGTTGGTTTAACACTTCAACAAGCTTTACATGCAAGTGTTCAGCTAATTAATTGCTTTCGACTATCTTTGAAACTTTAGTGCAAAAATTTACTACTTATACATTGTTTGAATATAGTTTAGAATTATTGGTAGCTTCTGGTAAATGTTGTATTAAATGTAGTTAAAGCTGTAATGTACAACTTTATTTCTACGTAAAAAATAAATTTCTTTTCAAACTTTGAGTTTGTGGAAGAAGAGAACTTAAACTTTTTGGAGGTGAAGAGCAGTACTTTAAGCTGGATGCTTAAATTACTTCCCGTGTCAGAACACTGATGATAAACCATGCCATGGTCACACAGGGCTGTGGAGCCCTTGTCATGTGTATTAGCAGTAAGTGCATCAGTTTTTCAAACTGAAAACTTGCCCACATTCCATTAAGCTGTTACCCACTTCTTTACAGGAGAAAAGGGGCAACAGTGGTGGCCACACCATGTCTGAGAATATTAAGAGACAAAGAGCTTCCAGCTATGCTAGCAACACAGATTATTGTGATAAGACATCTTTTTTTCAGCTGTGACTGTTTGTGTATATGGCTTTTTTGAAGCACTCCTGTTTTATTGTTTGTAACTCTGTTATGTATGTTTTTGTAGTTTACTATTCAGATTTTTGTCAGAAATGAGCAGACACTAGAGATAAGAGACAAGGTCAGGTTTTTTTGCGAAGTGTTGCTGAGCAATCAATTTTTAGTCCCACTTCAGTTTATATCCCATAGCACGACTATACTTGCAACAAAATGTAATGAAATGATGTTTCAGAGATGTTCTTTATGAGGCTGATGTTAATTGGTACTTTTCTGTTTCAGCTAATCTGCCTGTACCTACTATTGCTGCAATAGATGGAACTGCATTAGGTGGTGGCCTAGAACTTGCATTAGCCTGTGATATAAGAGTGGCAGGTAGGTCTGAATCCTGTGTATAAAACACAGGATTATTAGTGTTGCAGATGGCTTGATTAATCCTTGTTTTGACAACAGTCTTATAAACTTCTCTTGTATGTGGCATAGTTTATAATCAATAATTTTAAAGGAAGCTGGCAGAAACCTGTGTAAGTACTTCCTAATGTTTAATTTCAAACAACTTACCACTGATAACTGGATTGGGTTTTTAAAATGTTTTATTTTATTCTTCTGACCTTAATTTTATCAGTTTTGCTGGGAGGGTTGTATAGTTGTTCTGATAGTTTATAGATATTCTCATCTTCTATATTTGAAGGGTTCTAGATAGAGGTTTTGTCTTACCAGGTTCAAGGAAAAAGCAGTAGTTGTTAGTGAGAGTATTGCTACACAAGCAATTAAGCTGTTATAAATAAAAAGTTACAACAGCACGTTAAAAGAAGAACCTTGACCTATCCACCTGTCAGAACTCTAAAGCCATTTGTTGAAAAGTAAATGGAAACTTGGTCTTGAACAGTTGCCAGTAACTTAGGATATATAAAACTGTTTGTGCTTAGAGGGTATTCTGTCAGCTTAAAGAGTTTGTGATAATCAGATACAGAATTCTAACCTGTTTTACGATGTTAAATGATAACAGTCTTTTTCTTTTAGTATTTTAATTTTTGCAAATTAGTCTCTGTTACTCAGTGTAATTGCTTAGGTGTTAAATGAAAATGAGCTTGCCTTGGTGGGAATAGTTGGATCTTTTACTAAGGCAGATCAGTTGAATCTATTTGAAGATTTTCATAAACAAACGCTATTAAAGTGATTTATTGTTTTTTATGAAGGACATGTAATAAATTAACAACAATCTTGTAGGTCATTATTACATATTTTCAAAGTTTTTTTTCCTATAGAATATAGTAAGAACTCATTTACATTCTCTTTTTTAGCCTCTTCTGCTAAAATGGGCCTAGTTGAAACAAAGTTGGCAATCATTCCAGGTGCAGGTATGATTGTTTTGCTTTTATTATCATGGATAACTAAGTAACACATGCTCTTGATAATTGATTTTGGATTTTTGTTTATGAATTTCTGCTTATTTATGTATTTCTATTGAGGATCATGGCGCTTCTAAAGTTTATTGCTTATATTACTTAACTAAAATGAATAAAAAAAAATTATTATTTTTAGGGAGTGGCATTTATATGTTTTTAATCAAAGTATTCATTAACTAAGTTAGTATTGATTTATTCTGTAAATGACGTATAATATCTGCAGAAAAAACTGTTGCTGTCAATAGTTGGTTTAACATTTCAACAAGCTGTACACACAGTGTCTTGATCTGAAGACTGAATAATTTTGCTAAGGATCAGACTAGGAAAAAAGATAAGAGTTAACTATCAGTGTACGAAAAGGGCAATTTAAATAATGATCTACTTTTACATAATTTCTGATACTTTAGGATTCAAATTCTATTCTCATGCTGCATGTAACTTGGTTGTAAACAGTTTAAAAGCTGAAAGTATAGCTGTGAAAAGATCTTTTTCTGTATCAAGGTTTTTTTGAGCTTTTTGGGGTAAAAAAATCTCTTTCCTATTAGGATGGCTGGTTGACAGGCTTTCCATGTATTCAAGAGGAACGAAAGTTATATAATGAATAATGTTCAAGGAGGTCTTTTGCTATGAGACTTCTTTGTTTCATTTTATGTGTAAATCATTGTCACTTGAATTAAGATATCTACCTTTCTGCCTTTTTGGGGAAAGGGCAATAATTTGAAAACAGGTGCATCCCTGGCGCCCCCATCCAGCTCTGGCCTTCTTTTCTGGAAGTACTGGGGAATTTATACCCTTTATTTGCCCCTATTTTCTTTCTAATGGGTGGAAAATATTTTGAAAGCATTGTATCCAGTTTTAATGGATACCATTGCAGTTCATGTAAAGAGGACAGTAAAAACTACCATAACGGGCGCACTGATACGAACTTTGTGTAAGACACTATCTCATCCTATCACAGGATAATAATCTAGACAATTATTTTAGAATTCTAAATGCATTATTATTATGGTTATTATGGAGTTGCGATGATTTACTTTTTACGTAAGGAAAACTGAGTTATGCTGACGAATCTCTTTTTACCAGTGGTTAAAGATAATAATGTACATGATTTTAGGGATGTCTTTTCTTCTAGTGGTGATGTCATGAATTAATGTGCCTTGGCAGTAAGTCCTAGTGAAGAAAAAGACAGAAAATGGTGGTGTTTATCTTTGTTGGCAATTTTTCCCCTTTGTTCTCCTACTCCACCCTCTCCTGATGAATTCTGCAGGACAGTGTTAGAGATGTACCCTCCAGTTCAAGAAATTCAGGTTAAGTACTTCATATATTCTCAGTGTTCAGCTTACTTAGGTTGTTTCATGTTTCATTGTCTTCAGTTAATTATAGGTGTTTCAGACTCCTAGTACTTTCACCTTAAAATGCTAGGTGGCTGATTTAGTGTAAGTTTCATTCAGAATTTGTTATTTCTGTTCAAAAAATAAGGTTTTAATTGTTGGTTTGTTTCTTCATCCTAAAATAATGATCTGGGTGTATGTCTTCAGCTCCTTGAAAAATATTACAGATTTCACCATGTTACAATGCCTTTTAAACTTAACACATTTTGAGGAATGTTCAGTGATTAATTTTTCCACTCTTCCTATTAGTCTTTCTGAGGATTATTTTTGCTGAGTGTATTTGAGCTTATCACAGCTTTTTGCCTGATCAGCCTGTAGTTGCACCAATCCTGTTGAGCAGTGGCAAGGTTTAAGTGCTTTTTGGCTCCTACCATCTGAACAACAACTGATCATGCTTTGTATCTAACAGAAATGTAAGAACGAGTGAAGATATTTTTCATGTGTCATTTAGGTAAAGCTAGATAATGCCCACTTGAACCATAGGTTTCATGGGTTCATGGAATATTTTCTTCTAGTAAACCTGCTGTGGCAAAACAGGTCTGGGCAGTGGAGCTGATAAGAGGGCAGTAATCATTAAAAGGCCTCAGTAGGTTTCTGCTGCCATCTAGTACAGCTCAAACATGCTGACAAAATGTGTCACTTCTTCAAAGTATGTCCCTACAGCATAGCAACCAACTACCATTATGTCAGCTGCCACAAGTATGTGATAGATGTCAAGGTTTTAACTTGGGTGATAATTACCATGGGTGTTTGAGGCTGTATGAGAAACTTCTTTATTTTCTGTTTGCTTTTTTTAAAATATCAGGAAGTTACACTCAGAAAGCTGTATTAGAAGAATGTTACTAGTATTTAATAGTGCTAAAATATAGACTCAGGGTAGGTCAGTGTCAGCTATGTAATTTTGGACCTTGTTGTATGATATATTTTATTCCATCCTATTTTTAAATGTGGTCATGGAACGAACCAATCAGCTGCTGTCTAGTGACCAACCCCTTTTAACATAAGTTTTCCAGGTGTGAGAAATTTTGCTTTTGACTATGCACAGAAGCACTGCAACCTCCTAAGGGCTAAGACTGAGCAGCAGTTAGTTGAATTCTGGTTAATATGCCCAACTAAATTGTTCATTCTAAGTCTGCTGAGCGTCTCAACCAAGTAAGCATTTGCAGAGTAGGTCTTATCAGTGGCAGCAGGTGGAGTCTCCTCAGCAATTCATCCATGGCAGACAGCAAAGTAAGACAAAGTGGGGTGACTGCAGTGCCTCTTGTTATACAATAGTTTTGTGCACAGACCACTGAGGGAGAAGGACTGATTCTTCTGCCTTTGAAAATGTAAACCATTTCCCTCCTCTGTCAAAAAAGCCTTAGCTTGCCAGACTGTGAGCTAGGAAAAGTAGAAAATCCTTCTGTTTTTTCTCTTCATTACATCCCTTTGCCTAGTATGGAAGTCAAGATTCAGAGAACTAGATGAAGCATGTCACAGACTTGGTAACTTGGTGCTGGGGAATTTTTCTAAGAACAAATATTGGCGATTTTTGTTTTCTAAAAGTCTGTCAATCACTGTTCATTGCACAAGTGGTCTTATGCCACCACAAGAGGCATATATATATATCAGACTGTCTATTTGCCTGCTCATCCACTCCCTTCCTTAGTTTTATTCCCTATGAACTTGTGGTGTGTTGGCCATTTGTGGTCTGATTTGACTACAGGGCAGTGGTTTCAAAAAAAGAGAGTCCTTAGAATAAGAAAATCTTTTATAGGTATGTTGTGGGAAAAAGGACAACCAAGGAAAATATAGGTCCTTTCCTGAAAGAAATGGGGACCTAGCTATGCAGGATACTGAGAAGGCTGAGATTCTTAATTACTTCTTTGCATCAGTCTTCATTGGCAAGCGCTCCATTCTCATCGCAAAGGCAATGAGAAAGGGAAAGAAGGGACTGGGAGAATTAAGCACCCCCCACCGTAGGAGAAGAACAGGTTTGTGGCCATCTAAACAATGTGAAGGTGCACAAGTCTATGGGACCTGATAGGTCCATACATGGGCCCTGGGGGAGCTGGCAGATGCAGTTGCTAAGCCTCTGTCCATCATATTTGAGAGGTCATGGTGGTCTGGTGAGGTTTCTGCTGATTGGATAAAAGGGAACATAGTCCCTATTTTTAAAAAAGGGAAAAAGGAAGGCCTGGGGAAATACAAGCCAATCAGTCTCACCTCTGTGCCTGGCAAGATCATGGAGTAGATCTTCCTGGAAACTTTGCTAAGGCACATGGAAAATAAGGAGGTGATTGGTGACAGCCAACATGGCTTCATGTCACAGCCCGACAGCCTCAGTAGTGGGCCGCCGGAAGTCAGGATGCTTCTGCGACTTCCTCTTTTATTGAGAGGGATTTTTAAAAGAGCCCGAGGGCTGTGCGCAGCGTTCGCCTCACGCAGAGGAACAGCCACTTTGGGACTGTATTTAGTCCTATGTGGGGCAGAGAAGACGGACCGTTCTCCACACTTCACTAAGGGCAGATCATGCCTGACCAATCTGGTGGCCTTCTATGACAAGGCTACAGAGCTGGTGGATAATGGCAGAGCAACTAACATCATCTGCCTGGATTTATGTAAGACATTTGACACTGCCCCACATGACATCCTGGTCTCCAAACTGACAAGACATGGATTTGACAGTTGGACCACTTGATGGATAAGTAATTGGCTGCACGGCCACACCCAGAGAGTTGTGGTCAATGATTAAGTGTCCAAGTGGAGGCAAGTGACGAGTGGTGTTCCCCAGGGGTCAGTATTGGGATCAGTGCTGTTCAACATCTTTGTTGGAGACATGGACAGAGGGATTGAGTGTATCCTCAGCAAGTTTGCTGACAATACCAAGCTGTGTGGAGTAGCTGACACCCTAGAGGGAAGGGATGCCATCCAGGCTGGAGAGGTGGGCCAATGCCCCCTCATGAAGTTCAACAATGCCAAGTGCAAGGTGCTGCACCTGGGTTGGCGCAACCCCAGGCACAAATACAGGCTTGGGGGAGAATTGTGCCCTGGTTTAACAGTCAGGGAGAGGGCAGAATTGCTCCCTATTAACCCCCATCCATCCTTCCAAAGAAAGACAAAAGGAGAATAAGGAAGAGAGACTTAAGGATTAGAAATTGAAACTGGAACGAATTTACCATAAAGCAAAAAATAGAATAACAAGTGGGGTGAGGAACAGATACATAAACTTATATACAGGTATATACAAAACTGATCTTGATAATCACAGGAATAGGTGGGTGAAAGTCCCTTGTAGCAAGGCCGCTTCAGGAGAGGGGTCCACAGCTCCTCACAGCACCTGATGGAGTTGGATTCTGGAGAGCATGTGGCGAGTTAAGTAACTCTGAGCAGCAGCAGCAGCAAGGACGAAAGGTGCCGGAAGAAAAAGGAAGAAAAAAAAAGGGAAAGAAAAAGGGAAGAAAGGCTTCCGGTTCTGGCTTTTATAGACTATAGCAGGAAGTGGGAGGGAATACTGACCCCTCTCTGTTCTGACCCTCCCTGGTCCTTCAGGGTCCTGAAGACCCTCTCTAGTCCCTCCTATAGGTGCCAGCAACCTGCCAGGCCACTTAAACCGTAACAAATGGATAGAGAGGAGCCCTGAGGAGAAGGGCCTGGGAGTGGTAGCAAATGAGAAGCTCGACATGAGCTGCCAGTGTGCACTGGAGCTCAGAGGCCCAGTCGAGTCCTGGGCTGCATCAAAAGAAGTGTGGCCAGCAGGGCCAGGGAGGGGATTCTGCCCCTCTGCTCTACTCTGGTGAGATCCACTTGGAGTACTGTGTGCAGCTCTGGAGCCCTCAGCACAAGAAAGACATGGAGCTGTTGGAGAGGGTCCAAAGAAGGGCTGCAAAGATGATCAAACGGCTGGAGCACCTCTGCTGTGAAGACAGGCTGAGGAAGTTGGGGCTATTCAGCCTGGAGAAGAGAAGGCTTCAGGGAGACCTTATAGAGGCCCTGCAATACCTAAAGGGGAGCCTACATGAGAGATGGGGAGAAACTTTTCACCAGAGAGCATAGTGATAGGACAAGGGGCAGTGGTTTTAAACTGAAAGAGGGTAGATTTAGGTAAGATATTAGGAAGAAATTCTTCATTGTGAGGGTAGTAAGGCACTGGAATAGGTTTCCTAGGGAGCTTGTGGATGTCCCCTGCCTGGAGGTATTCAAGGCCAGGTTGGTTGAGGCTTTGTGCAGCCTGGTCTAGTGTGAGGTGTCCCTGCTCGTGGCAGGGTGGTTGGAACCTGATGATCTTTGAGGTCCCTTCCAACCTTAACTGTTTTATGATTGTATGATAATTTTATTGAAAGTAGGTGGTCAGATAAAGGGAAAATTTTGTTGTCCTCAGATGAAAAGTTTCAGCACCAACCAACCTATTCTTGGGAATGAAAAAATGGGCACAGGAGGGAGATGTGGGTGTCCTAGCTGTGGAATATGTTTCAGTCATAATATCTCTCTCGCTCGACAGCAGGGACTTCCAATGAGGCAGGTTTTCATGGGAAACCAGATTTTGTTAGCTCTACAGGTTAAGGAGATGCTTGTTATCAGCCAGCATGGATTTTCTCAAAGCTGTTCATTGCTAAAAGGAGTTGATTTTTTGGATCTCTTAGTCAAAAAGCTGTTTAAACAACTTATTTGCCATGTAACACTGTAGTCTATACAGAGTTCAGCATAATGTAGGAGGAGTCTTTTTTACCCCAAAATCATGTTCCTCTTTTTTGTTGTTTCCCAAACTGAAGTAAAAAGAAAGCAAACCTCATTCATCGATTGAATATAGTTTCTTGTTTCTCTCAACTTGCAAAGGAAGTGTTTCACAGTGGCAAGTTTCTCTTTATCTGAAGATTGTCTTTTGGAACATGTGTATTTAAAGTCTTCTGTTTTCCTGCTTTGTGCATTTTAAAGCTATCTCCATCCAATTATTGCTGTTGATTATCTCTAGACTTTCACAGTGGATGTCACACTGGGCCTGCAATTGATAGATGATGTCTTACTGGCAGATCTTTTATTTGCTAGTATCTTATTTGATTACAACTCTGTAATAGGTCTCTTATGAGAAGATAAAAATGCTTTTAAACAACATACACTTTCTCACACTGTTAAAAGGATGAGATATGGTTGGTTGGACAAGGGAAAATATTTTTTGGTAATATGAAGTAGGAAAGACAAATGTATACATATAAAAGAATTTGGGTTTTCTTTATGCAGTTTTTGCCATGAAAGTTTCATGTGTAAAGGTGAGGTATTGGTACACATCAACAGTTATGTTTCCACAAAAAAGGCAAAATAAAATAGTAGATCTTCATTGAAATTAATGCACTTATAGCAGCAGATATTTAGACCTGGCTAGATTAAAACTGTAGCTACTGGCCTGCATACTTGATGCTGTCACTTTGTTTTGTTTTGTTTATGAAGATATATTAATTAGCAAGGGTTCATTCAACTCATTAAAAAGAATTTTGCATTTGTTCTTCCTTTCTCCTCCCCAAACCTCCACTACTTCATTACAGAGCTGCCTTTCACTGTTTAAAGGTAAAATAAAAACCCAGCACATAATCCCTGGGATCATGCTTTTCTTGGCACCATTCAATTTAAAGTGTATTTTACCTAGAAGTCTTAAAAAAAAAGAGGAAGAAAGAAAGAAATGTCCTTTAAATCCTTAAAAAAGTCTTTATAGATAGGCTATATCTTCTTTCTACATCTTTGCCTAGGAAAACACGTGTAAGAATGAAAACTAGATTTTGGTATTAGTTCAGTATTTTCCTTATTCATCATTCACTTTTAAAAACTACGTGAGGGTCGCTGTTGCAGGATTTATTTCAAATTAAAAAAAAAAATAAAATTCTATTTTGGATGAGAAGGGTGTCAAAGGAATTTCCAGATGTGAAGAACTCATACAGAGTGTGATCTTGCTTACAGCAGTAGTTGTACAAGTCAGCCAAGTGTAAAGGTTAAATAAAATGTCAGACACTTCAAGCTGAAATCTGACACATCTTACTATATATTGTTAGCATATTCTTTACTTTTCAGTACTTCAGTTTCAACAGTAGTAGGAATAATTGCATTTGACAAATACTGAAAAAACTGAAGTATCACCTTTTGTGGTGGTGTCTGAGGTAGGACTTAAAAGGTTTCTGCACATTTAGTGTAATTTTTCTGCATGTAGGTCCTACTTGCTAGTACATAATTACAGAGGTAGAAAAAAAAAATCTGCCTGTTTTGTATAGCTTTATTAATGTTACCTGAGTAATGCTATACCTCTCCAGTCCATCTTTGTTCCTGCCCTCACTAGTCTGCTCTTGTCTTCTCCTTTACTTTTTCCATAAAGTCTCCCTGGTTCTTACATACACATTTTTTTTCTCCTTGCAGAAGTGCACCAATTGATTCCTCTTACATTTTTAAAGTTCAGCTCTTAGTCCTGTGACAACTGGCTGACAACTGGGGGGGTGAGGAAAAGAAGAGTTTGTTTCTCTCTTTTTTTTCTTTCAGTTAGTCCATAAACTCTCTTGTGACTTGTTACTTCTCCTGTTTCCTTATTCCAGTCTTGTATCGGATGTATAATATTGTGAGGTTCATAAGTTGAATACTGGTAGAAGATCGTTTAAAATAAGCTCCTGCATCAACATCTTCAACATTTCATCAATATTGTTCTTAAAAATATATTTACTGTGGAACAACCAAGGAGACAGACTGAGGACGAGCTGTGGCTGCTGAGCATTTACAATCCTATTATGTTTTGATATGGTAAAAAACCTAAATTAGTTACTCCAAGAACATTTATCTACGTTTTCATCAATCATCTGAAGTCTAGATAGCTTTATTTGCATTTTAGTATTTTGTAATATTTGTTTTATATGTTGTTTTAAATAAATGGCCTGGAATAAAAAATTGCTAATAGTGTAGAAAACAGATGTTTGAACATCAGTTTTTTTTTCTTGGAGTAATTAAACACAATATATAGAATGTTAGTAGAGAGAGGTAAATTGGTTATGGTTCTGTGAGTTAGGGAGAATTATGGTTCTTAGATTTTCCTTTCTTAAATAAAAATAAGCTGATTTTCATCAAGTTATTCATTTTCTGCCTGGCTGTATGATCAGTTGTAACGGTGATGATGTTAAGGCAAAACTTCAAAATGTTATGAAATACTAACGGTGCAAAAGCTCCATACATAAAACAAGTGTTTTTCAAATTTTGTTTCAGTCTCTATATAAACAGAATACTTTCCAAGTAATGGCAACATACAGAAGAAAAGATTATAGGAGAACTCTGTGTCATGAGAACTATCCTCTATATCTACATGAAACTTACAGTACTTACCTTAGCACAGTGATCCACAGAGCAATCTGTGCTGTTATCTTTGCATGTTAGCCATAGACACTTCGGAAAACCATATTGAAAACAGAACTAGTGCTTCATACAGAAAAAGTAGATAGCCAAGGCTCTTGTCAGTGTCCCAAGGGACTGCAGTTGTATAGAATGTTTTTGAGATATCAATCTCAGTGTAAGAAATTGACTACTTCTGACATTCTGCTAGCAGAAATTGCAGAATATTTTTTCCTGACCTAAATTTGGAGATTTCTTGTTTACAAATCAGAATTAACAATCAGACATTTGAGAAATTTCAGTATCATAAGGAGCAGTGATGCATCCCCAACATACTGTGTCAAGTTACAAGTTAGTCGTTTGATGTTACAGAGGAAGGAGGAAATAAAACAGGGACAAAAGCAAGCCTCAGGAGCCAAGTTGAGCATTAGAGGAAGTGTAAGAGGAGAGAAGTGAAATTTTCTTGGTCTTGGAAGGCAAACCATGGAAGGTCTGAGATGAGTACAATATAGCTATGGAAAAATCAAACCTTAGCAACCAACAATGATCGAATGTTCTTTAGCCCTTTGTTATGTCGTGAGGCATAAAAGCATTGTTCTTTATATCAAGACTGAATTTTGGAGTACTGTTTTTATTAAATTTCATTCTTACAGCCTGAGCAATGTTAAAAATTGTTTTCCTCATTCGCATAGTTACAGAAGTACATTTGCTTTCCTCAGCTTGAAAATTTGTGAAATTGATTAATTGCTCATTTTTTAATGACAGCCAGAAAAGTGAAAAAATGTAGCGAATGGTTTGGTTTCTTCCAGTCTCCTTAAATCATATAGATTTAAGCCCTGTTCAGATACTGTTTCACTGAGTTTGGGTTGTACTATTACATTTGTATCTTTTCCAGACCATTTCTGTGCCATTGGTAACTATGGAGTGAACACTACAAATGGAATTCACAGTAGGTTTCATGGCATAGATGCAAAGTAGGATATAGTCACAAAAGATACACGTAAAGAATAAAGTAAATGCAGCAGAGAATGATCTAAAGAGCTGCTAGGTAAAGAGCCCTTTATTTTCCCAAAGAGTTAAAATTTAAAATTATCTATATACAAACTTAAAAAGAATCAAGTAAACAAGTTTTGTATTCACTCCTAAGGTCCCTCAGAGTTCATGAATGGCTTTCATGAAATCATTTTCCCCTTGCACAAAGTTTGGAATTAATTTTAAAGGTTGTACGAAGCCTAAAGTACTTTTTACAATACAACTCCTTTTTACTATGTAAAAGACTACCTTTTCCATCCCCAGATGTATCCTGAAACCAGCACCTAGTGTCTATCCCAAGCTCTCTTGTCCACATAAAATCATGATAAAAACTTAAAATCACAGACTTTGATTTGAAGTTTTTTGTATTATTTTATTTCAACTTCTCATTTTGAAGCTTACACAAAAACAAAAGGAAAACTAAGTAATAATAACTGATGCTTAATGGGAAAGTTGGGGCATGAGGAAAATAAAAAGTTTGCTGGATATGGAAATACAGTTGCATAAAATTTTCTTCAAAAAATTGGCTTACTGAAAGTTGTATTTATAGTTGTTTTTTTTAATTAAAAAAAACATTTCAGAAATAAATATTAGACAAATTAAACTCAGTAGATATTGACTTCCCTTGTCTCCTCTGGTGCACTGGGAGCTAAAACAAAAATCCTGAGCTTCAAATAAAGCAGAAGTGTTTTCAGCTGAAAGAGGGTATATTTAGATTGCATTTTCAGAAGAAATTTTTGACTGTAAAGGTGGTGGAAAAACTCAAACAGGTTGCTGCCCCATCCATGGAAGTGTTGAAGGCCAGGTTGGATGGGGCTTTGAGCATCCTGGTCTAGTGGAAGGTGTCCCTGGCTGTGGAAGGGGAGTTGGAACTATAGATGATCTTTAAGGTCCCTTCCAACCATTTTATGATTCTGCAAGACAGCAAAATAAAAGGACTGAAGAAGATTATTCATACCATATAGGCAGTTTTGGAAGTCTGATTTGCTGTGCATCACTGCTGTGTCTGCATTGACACCCACAGGAAACAAAGTCCTTATTTTAGTTCTTGGTTTGTCCCTAAATAATATCATAGATTCATTACATATAAAATGGATGATGAAAATATTCCTTTAAGCATTAAGAAGCTTGTTAATCTGTATAGTGATAAGTACAATTTAATACAAGATAATGAAGATGAGCCATTGGATGCTAATGTATATAGCTGATTGTATTATGTATCACTTGGTAGTTTTCAGTGGTTTTGTAGAAGTGATGACCAAATGTTTTTCTTGGTTGCAGAGCTGAGATAAAAAGTATATGTAGAAGACCTGAATGATTCTCACAGTGAGAAAAGCAACATTCATACGTAGGAATCAAACAGCTGCTAAGCCACTCTTTAAGTGCTTTCAAATGACTCAACTTCTACAGCGTATCCTCCCTCCCCATCCCTGCCCTTTATTTTTTTGAAGTTTTCAGTTTAACAGAATCTATGATTCTGCCATAGGCTGTATGTATATTTGGGATAGAGTCTGCAAGAAACCTTGAATCTGTATAAAGAAATTGTGGAATCAAGCAGAGACAGAAAGTGTGAGAGAAAGAGGAGAAAAGACACACACACTGATCAGGAGGTAACTGACAGAAACTAGACAGGTTAGAGGTACAAACCTGAGGACTTGAAGAGTTTTCAATAATGAGGAGAAAGAAATAAGATGCTAAAAATTCGCCATTGATTTTACTGTATACATATATATATTTTTATTAAGAAGATAATCAGTATGGATTTTAGAAATACATCCATGAATTCAGTGTTTTGTTTGGTTTGGTTTGGTTTTGTTCCAGGTACTCCCATGTCATTTTTGTAATTTAAATGATGGGTATGTCCTTTGAAAACTTAGTTGCAACTCATTATGTCATTGTTTTGTCAAAATTTCCATTGACATCAGTGGAAGGCTACAGTAAAGGCTACAAAAACTATCATCATCCTTTGGGATTTGGTTCAGTAGGAACAAATGGAGGGGGAATCCAGAGGAAAAAAGAAAATGCAAAATCCTGAAATTAAATGAGCGTCATGTTATCACCCCAGCAACTGTGTGTGTGGGGGGGAGAAGAGACTCAGATTCACAAATCCCCTTGGTGTGGACTAGGTTAAGATAAGACTCAAGTTCTAAACACAAACATCAACTTTAATAGGAATATAAAGCATAACCATCAACGGCAATGGGGAAACAGGTATCCTATGCTCTGTAGCTAAGATTTCTGTAGAACACACACTCTGTATACATTGGCACTTTGACAATTATACACACCCAAGCTACATGGCTTTATAGGACATCAAGGTGGGCTTTGTGTTACTTAGTAACTTTGAGAGAAAGGAGAGATAGAGAGGAAAGAGAGGGAGAGGGAGAGCACAACTCCTGGATCCAGTGTCAGACCTGCCAGGGGCTGTTTGGTGCATAGTGTCCCCAGCTAAGACTTGTATGTGCCCAGTTGCTGGGCACTGGAATGGTTGAGACACTGGTACTTTTCCATAATATGGAAGACACTAGACAAGGTTTTAGGGCCAGTCAGGGGGCTTCCACTCCGGGCTCACAGTAAAATCACTTGGGGCTTGTCCCTTACATATGTGTCTGTCTTTTAAATTCTTAAACTTTTGTGTAAGTTATTGTGCAAGTCACCCTCACTGCACATAGCAGACAAAGAAGAATCATAGAATCATTTTGGTTGGAAAAGACTTCTAAGATCATCAAGTCTGACCATTAATGTGGCACTGCCAAGTCCACCACTAAACCATGTCTCTAAGCACTACATGTACACATCTTTTAAAAAATCCCTGGGAAAGGTGACCGAACCACTTCCCTAAGCAGCCTGTTCCAATGCTTGACAACCTTTTCAGTGAATTTTTTTTTCCTAATATCCAATATAAACCTTAGTGTAATTTGCAAACTTAGAGAGTGTACATTTAAGCCCCTCATCCAGGTCAGTGATAAAGATACTAAAGAGAACGGGCCCCAGTACTGATCCCTGGGGAACATCATTTGTGACTGACTGCCAACTGGATTTAACTCCACTCTCCATAACTCTTCTGGACTCGGCCATCCAGCCAGTGTACACCTGCCCAAGCCATAAGCAGCCAGTTTCTCCAGCAGAATGCCATGGGAAACTCTGTCCAAGGCTTACTGAAGTCTAGGTAGAGAACGTCCACAACCTTTCCCTTATCCACTAAGCAGGTCACCTTGTCATAGGAGATCAGGTTAGTTAAGCAGGACCTGCTTTTCATAAGCCCATGCTGACTGGACCTGATGGCCTTGTTGCCCTGCATGTGCCATGTGATGGCACGAAAGATGATCTGCTCCATAACCTTACACTGCACTGAGATCACCTTTCCCTAGTTGGCTCCCTCATCAGCTGTACCAGGAAGTTATCTTCCAAACACTGCAGGAGCCTCCTAGCCTACTTACTCTGAGCAGTATTGTATTTCCAGCAGATGCTTGGTAAGCTGAAGTCCCCCACAAGAACAAGAGCTAGTAATTGTGAGACTTCTCCCAGCTGCTTATAGAATGTTTTATCTACCTCTTCATCCTGGTTGGGTGGTCCTTACTGGCTCCTACCATGTTATCTGCCTTATTGGCCTCCCCCTGATTCTCACCCATATGCACTCAACCCTATAGTCACCTTAATTAAGGTATATGCAGTCAAAGCACTCTTGAATATACAGGGCCATGCCATGGCCTGTCCTTCATAGAAATACAGAATCATAGAATGGTTTGGCTTGGAAGGGACCTTGAAGATCATCTAGTTTCAACCCTGCTGTATGGACAGACATACCTCCTACTAGAACAGGTTGCTTAAAGTCCTGCTGAATCTTGCCTTAAACATTTCCAGGAATGGGGCATCCACAACTTCGCTGGACAACCTGTTCTAGTGTCTCATCAATGTCACAGGGAAGAACTTCTTACCTAATGTCTAACCTAAATCTACCCTCTTCCAGTTTAAAGTCATTACCCCTTGTCCTGTTTTTATGTGCCATTGTAAGAAGTCCCTCCCCAGCTTTCCTATGGGCCCCCTTCAGGTACTGAAAGGTTGCTGTAAGGTCTCCCTGGAGTCTTCTCTTGTCCATGCTGAACAAGCCCAGCTGTCTCAGCCTGTCTTCATAGGAGAGGTGCTCCAGCCTTCTGATAATCTTCGTGGCCCTCCTCTGGACTCAGTCCCAACAGCTCTATGTACTTCTTGTGTTGAGGGCTTCAGAACTGGACACAGTACTCCAGGTGGGTCTCACGAGAGTGGAGTAGAGGGGGTGAGTCACGTCCCTCAGTCTGCTGGCCATACTTCTTTTGATGCAGCTTGGGGTACAGTTGACTTTCTGGGCTGTTAAATGCACATTGCTGGCTCATGCTGAGCTTCTGATCAACCAACACTCCCAAGTCTGTCTCCTTAGGGCTGCTTCAATCCATTCTCTGCCCAGCCTGTAATTGTGCTTGGGATTGCCCCAACCCAGGTGCAGGACCTTGCACTTGGTCTTCTTGAACTTCAAGAGGTTGGCATGTCTCAAGCCTGACAAGTTCCCTTTGGATGGCCTCCCTTCCCTCCAGCGTGTTGACCACACCACACAACTTGGTGTTTTTGGCAAGCTTGCTGAGGGTGCACTCAATTCCACTGTCCGTGTTGCCGAAAAAGATGTTAAACAGCATTAGTCCCAGTACTGAATCTTGTGGAATGCCACTCATCACTCGTCTCCAATCGGATATCAAACGGTTGACCACAACTCACTGAGTGTGACCATCCAATCAATTCCTTCTCCACCAAGTGGTCCATCCGTCAAATCCATATTTTGCCAATTTTTCGGACCAGGATGTCATGTGGGTCAGTGATGAACACTTGACACAGGTCCAGATAGATTATGTCAGGTGCTCTCCCCTTGTCCACTGATGCTGTGACCCCATTGTAAAAAGCCACCAAATTTGTCAGGCATGATTCGCCCTTGGTGAAGCTGTGTTGGTTGTCACCAGCTACCTCTGCATTTTCCATGTGCCTTAACAGAGCCTTTGGGAGAATCTACTCCATGATCTTGCTAGGCGCAGAGGCGAGACTGATTGGCCTGTAGTCCCCTGGGTCTTCCTTTTTTTCTCGTTTTGAAAATGGGATATATGTTTTCCATTTGTCACTCAGTGGGAACTATACCAGACTGCCACGACTTTTCAAATATGATGGGAACAATAAATTGCTGTCACAGTTTGACTCAGGATTGGCAATTAAACCAGCGACAATAATGCTCTTGATCGTCTCCCCCTCCCACCCAGGTAGGGAAGGAGAGAGATAATGAAGGTGAGAGACTTTCTGGATTGAAAACTGAACTAGACAGCTTTAATTAAACACTAATGATAAAATAAAATATGTAAAAATATATACAAGTATGTGCAGGAATGTGCAAAACCCCTATTGCCTCCCCCCACCCACAGCAACTCCCCTGGCACTGTCTCCAGTGATGGAGAGACGGAGTCCTCCCTGGATGCCAGCCATGGACGGAAGAGACGGGAAAAAGAAACAGGAAGGAAGTTGCAACTTCATCTGCCAGTTCCCTCAGAAGCCATGGATGGATCTCATCAGGTCCTGTGGACTTGTGCACTTTCAAGTTCTTTAGATGGTCTCAAATTTGCTCTTCTTCCACAGTGATCTTCCTTCTCCCAGTCTCTGCCTTTGCCTTCTGTGACTTGGGTGTTGCAACAAGAGCCCTTGCTGGTGTAGACTGAGGCAAAAAAGTCATTGAGTACCTCAGCCTTCTCCATATCCCACACGACAAGGCCCTTCCTTACCTGTTTCTTCTTAAGAGTTTGTAGCCATTTATGGTAGCCCTCCAGTTGTACAAGCCACCATATTTCTGTGATGATAACTATATAATGATTTTCCATTTCCATTGTTAATCACTGGCTTCCAGCTTCTCCTGTGTATTGCCCATGCTTCATGCTTTGTGTACATGCACTTCATTGATCCTGCCACCTTTCTGAGGGTAGAAGCCCTAATTCCTACCTGACCATCTTCAGATCCTTTCATGGTTTCTTTCATGTCTTTGCTGCCACGTGTATCTCTATCTCCTGCCTCCACTGAGACAGCAAACCGAAGGACCTCAGCAGTACACCACTCCACAAACATCAGTGTGCCACCCTGAGTCATATCTCTAGTGAGTCTGGTTTTATCCCGTTCCCTTTTCAAATATAGTTTAACGCTCTATTGATGAGCCTTGCTAACTGCTGTGCAAAAATATTTTTTTCTGCTTAGAGACAATTGGCCAGCAGGCCTGGTGTTACATATAATAGAATCATAGAATCACAGAATAGTTTGAGGGACCTTAAAGATCATCTAGTTCCATCCCCCCCTGCACAGGCAGGGACACCTTCCACTAAATCAGGTTGCTCACAGCCCAATCTTGGGGGCAGGGGGGTGGATCAAGAGCATTATTGTTATTGGTTTGACTGCCAACCTGGAGCCAAACCGTGACAGCAGGGACACCTCTCCCTCGATCAGGTTGCTCAAAGTGCCCTCCAGCCTGGCCTGGAACACTTCCAGGGAGGGGATGTCCACAAGTCCTCCGGGCATCCTGTTCCAGTGTCTCACCACCCTCATAGTAAAGCATTTCTTCCTAATACCTGATCTAAATCCACCCTCTTTCAGCTTAAAACAATTCCCCTTCATCCTATCACTACATGCCCTTGTAAAAAGTCCCTCTCCAGCTTTCTTGCAGGCAGGTACTGGAAAGCTGCCATAAGGCCTCCCCTGAGCCTTCTCTTCTCCAGGCTGAATAATCCCAACGCTCTCAGCCTATCTTGACGGGAGAAGTGCTCCAGCCTCTGATCATCTTTGGAGCCCTCCTCTGGGACCACCTGGAGTACTGTGTCCAGAATAAGAAGGACATGGAGCTGTTGGATTGAGTCTAAAGGAGGGCCATGAAGGTTACTGGAGGGCTTAAGATGAACCACTGTCCTCCTCATTATTGGGTGCCACTTGGAGAGACTCAAGGGCACGAGGAAAGATAGGGTAGTCACAGAGGAGTTGCACCTTCCACACTGGGCAGGAACCTAGTCATCATTCCTCCCTATCCCTTAAGTCACTCTGTTCAGCCAGACAGAGAGGATTGGGAATCCTCCATTTCGTGCATCCTGCCTGCCTATTGGGCCCATTTCAGGGAAGGCAAGGTGCAATTCAGTAGGCGGTCTCTGCCTCTCACTCCCTGTGCCCTTGTGGCTAGGAAGGCCAGTGGCATCCTGGGGTGCATTAGAAAGGGTGTGGTTAGTCTGTCAAGAGAGGTTCTCCTCCCCCTCTATTCTGCATTGGTGAGGCCGCATCTGGAGTATTGTGTCCAGTTCTGGGCCCCTCAGTTCAAGAAGGACAGGGAACTGCTTGAAAGAGTCCAGTGCAGAGCCACAAAGATGATTAAGGGAGTGGAACATCTCCCTTATGAGGAAAGGCTGAGGGAGCTGGGTCTCTTTAGCTTGGAAAAAAGGAGGTTGAGGGGTGACCTCATCAATGTTTACAAATATGTAAGGGGTGAGTGTCAGGAAGATGGAGTTAAGCTTTTCTCAGTGATGACCAGTGATAGGACAAGGGGTAATGGCTGCAAATTGGAGCATAGGAGGTTCAAGGTAAATATCAGAAAAAACTTTTTTACTGTGAGAGTGACAGAGCACTGGAACAGGCTGCCCAGAGAGGTTGTGGAGTCTCCTTCGCTGGGGACATTCAAAACCCACCTGGACAAGTTCCTGTGTGAAGTGCTCTAGGTGACCCTGCTCTGGCAGGGGGGTTGGACTAGATGATCTTTCGAGGTCCCTTCCAACCCCTAGGATTCTATGATTCTATGATTCTGTGATACTCCTCAACCTAATCACCTTCTCCTTGAGCACCATCACTAAGCAGAGAAGTTCTTCTACCTGGGCACAGCTTCCACAGGTGTGTTTACTGCTGCCATCCTGTGCTGGTGTTACAGCAGGGCACACCCTGCAACCTGACACCTGGGTGGCAGTGTGTCCTTCTGGAGCTCTGTCTGGGAAGCAGCCTCAGTCGTGGTGGGTGCAGACTTTAGAGAGCCCATGGCTTTCTGACAGGTGGATACCATCAATCCCTTGTGGAGCTCTCAGAGCTTCAGTGCCCCTTCCTGTGGCAAGTGCTGCACGAACTGCCATGTGAACTGCCGTGCCGCACCCTCTCTGACCTGCCGCGCCCTGTCTGCCGGCCCTGTTCACAGCACTCCTGGTCGCTGATGTTCCCTGAGGGCTTTTTTTGTGTGTGTTGCAGAGTTGCTGTTTAGTCGTTGGCATGTGTTAGTAAGGACTTGTGTAAGATGGGATTGATGGGCGAAATTAGTGAATTGCCTTACTTATGTAATATTCAACTCTGGCTTGTGAAAGAATGTGGTGGGGGTTTTAGCTGTTGAAGGATAGTTTTATATAGTTTTCTAATAGTGTTTCTGTTTAGCTTCTGCACTTTCCTGGGTTAGTAAATGGAAAGCATTTTACAGGAAGCAACAGGCTTTGGAAAGATTAAAATGACACGACGAAATATCTTCTACTGTATATTGTTATTAAGATTTCCCTCCTCGGTATGTGTCCATCTCAATATAGATGCTGCTGGGGGTGAAGAATGGGGAGTGGGGTTCTGGAGTACCAGCTGAAGTATATAAGTGGGGACTAGTATAGATGTAACAGTGCATTATAAGTTCCTAAAACTTATATTGACAGCTGTTGAGCTCATCCATACTCAGTGTGGTTTTTTTTAATGAGAAGCCAAGGAATTTTTAATCAAGGAAGATTACTGAGCAGATTACTGTGTGCTGAATATTTAAAAATAGACTTACTTTTATTAGTAAAAACTTATTCTTTAAGCCTGAAGTGTTACATTTTTCACTGAAAATGCAAAAGCTGTTTTGATTTAAAACAGTATTAAATTATTATGATGGCAAGAGATAATGAGATGGAAAGAAGATAATATTTATTCTGTTTAATTTGAATGTTCTATAGGGATGTCATCGTGATTAATGCAAGTGCATTGTAACTTTAAACTTTAGTGGATCTCAGACTATGGCATTTTTGGGGGATTTCAGTGACCTGTTAAATCAGAAAATGTCTGATTTAAAGAAAATTCTCTATGGAATGTTTTTGTGTGAAGTTATTTTGGTAATCTGCTCTCATAGGACCAATGAAACTAGGTCACTAGTTTTTGGCACTAATCCAAGTTGTAGGATTTATTTGGTGTTTAAACACACTGTCTAGAAATAGTGATGCTATGTCAGCAAGGCCACTTTTCATTTCATGAACATAATTTCCAGTGCCCTGGAATTAATTTATTCACTGACCTGTTAACAACTGCAATCTGTCACTGGCTTACAGAGGCAGAGAAAGTGTCTGGAAGTTGTCATGGTCACCCTACCAGGTGATTAGTTACATGATTTTTGTTCAATGAAACATTTTTTGGTTTTGATCAGGCAAGAGAGTCTGTTGATGAAAACAAGCCAGCAACTTAATCAAAATGAAAATGCTTCTAGTTAGTAAATATTGGAGATTTGAAGTGGTTGTTTTATTACCTTATAATGTAACATAACTGAGAAACTTTCTGGTTTATCTTTGAAAAAGTATAGGAACTCAGCATGTGTAGTTGATATGTATTTGTTTGAAACAGCACATTATGGCGTTACTGTTGTTATTTGTTAAATAAAAGAAAAACAAGTAATTTGAATTTACTGGTGTCCTGGTTTTATTCTCACACACATCCCCCAGTCCAATGTCTTCGTTAAAGTCAGCACTGTCTTTTGCCACAGGCACAGCAGGCAGTCACTCAGGACAGTAGGTTGCTCTGGATAGCAAAATAGCTGTTCGACCTTTTCTACTTTGCATGCAGCAGCTCCCTGGAGAGTCCAAGATTGCTGCTGCTACCATTGAGAGAGAAGGGTTCAGGGTGCAGAAAACAGTTCTTACTGTGTGCAGTCACAGATGGCTTTTCCTAGCAATGCTGCTGCTATTTTCTATGGTTCCATTTCTACTGTTGAGAAGCAGCAAGCCTAGCTCTAAAGGGAACCTGCCCCTGTTCTGCATCCTAGCCCTGAGCCTTTTACCTTACTTCAGACCTGAATGCTTGTTCTTTTCTGCGTTTGTCATTCCCTATGGTACAAGCTGTACAGTGTCATCGTCCTTAATCCTCAGCCTACAAAAAATTAATTTTTGCCTATAGCCAGCCTAAGCTGGCTCTGATTAAAGTATCAGGAACCATCACTGCATGTAGTAAACCCTACTCTTGGGTATATATGGTAAAATACTTTTTTAGACTTGTAAAAAACTGATCTTTGGGCACAGATTAAAGCTTGATAATGAGAAAGGGTTTTGTTGGTTTAGTGGCTTTGTTTTAGGTGGGATCTAATTTAAAACAGTTCAGGAGCTTCTGACGTAGGATATTTCATGTGATGTCAGAGATGTGAAAATTTCTGATGTAACTTTCAACAGAGCTCAGTGCCGATCTCCTATCTCTGCCATTGCAGTAATGGAGAGAATTGCCACATTGTTGTGTCTCACATTTCATGGTCAGCAGTGTTCTAGCTGAACCTTTAGTTTCAGAAGACAACTTGGGGCCTGGACATGGCTGAGCAATGGTAGTTGCTAAAAAATAAATAACATTATCCCTTCTTAATGGTTCAGGAATCAGTGCAAATGAGTGGCTACCTTTACTTCTAATCTGATTTTTTCGGAGTCTTGCTTAAATGTTTTCCAGTGTTTGAGCATGGAAAAACGGTAGAAATCCTTTTAGTGGTTACTTGTAGGTTGAAACTGAATATTTATTAAAATGCCAGCTTTATGCAACATATCTAAACTCTTTAGAAGAGTCAAACACTATTTTGATGTGAAGTTGTGATGTTGATGGAAATATCATCTTACATTTCTTTAGTGCTATAAGAGAACATAAGAAATTCTGTTCCAAGGCTTGGTTTTGGTTGGTTTGTTTGTTTTTTGTGGAGTTTTTTTATATTGTTTTTTGATATAGTAGGAAAATGCATTTTTGTCATTAAAAAAAGGCAAAATTAGGACAGAAAATAGCAGCTTTCTCATTGAGTCTAGCTAAAACCAGTGTTTTCTAATGAAGACTTGTATAAAGGGTGGTAGCTAGTGCATACTCCTCTGTTTAGTGTTATTTATCGTGTTAGACTTCTGACTGTATTACTCCCCTGTGTGGAACAAGGAGAGGACTGGCTGCTTTATGTAATACCCAGTCTTTCAGGGTATGGAATGCTAGCAAATGTTGGTGACCTGGCCCAATGCATCTTTTGAAGTCTTTGTTTTCAAATTCTTTCAAGTGACACAGTAAATTAAGCTTTCTCTGTTCACTACGTCTGCTGCTTGTCCACGAAGTCTTTGTAGTAAAAAAGACAATAAAAACAAAGTACATTCCTGGTGAATCATTTTCTAATATGTGATAAAGCAGAAAACCAAAACTGAGGATGAACGAGGTAGAACAACATTCTGGTCTAGTAAATTACAGAGAAGCAGAACATACTTGGTTCGTCATGCCAGGCAAAACAAATGAAAATGATGTGGATACATGTTCCAGTGTTTCATACATGTACATGTACATGAGTATTTTTATTTCAAACATTCAATTGAAGTCCTTTTAGTTGTATTCATTTCTAAATTACTTATAAGGAAATCTCATTAATATTTTACAGTGTTCCTATGCTGTTCTTTTATTAGTACATAGTGTGATCATGATTCACATGGTTGGTTTGGGGGGGGGAGGGGTGTTTGTCCCACATTTATGGTTCAGCATGAAATAAAGAAATGTGTTAATGTTTGGTGACTTTCTAAACTTGTAGTTTTTTGGGGATGTTGACATGTTTGGAAAATCCCTCAGCCTGAATCACTAGTTCACCTATATTGTAGAAGGTATAAAATGGAGCAGTTTAATAATCTAAACATTCCCATGAATGTTGTTCTTGAACATTTCAGTGTTCTAGGCGTTCACTGCTTTTCTCATGACTATAGCAGGTTTTTTCATTTTGCTGAGGTTAACATCTGCTTTACTGACTGTTTCAAATTAATTTCTATGACATTTTTGCCAAAGGTTTGCACTTACCGAGAACATAAGCTAAGTGCAGTTTCCTCTTCATCATTAGGTCACTTTTTACTGGGAAAATTCTTTGGAAAATATCTCTCTTGGCACTCTCTTTTCTTGTGAAGGGTCAGCAGGTGATACTTCTCCCTGCAGAGCTGGAATAGAAGTAGGTCATGTAGAAAGTAGATGAATGATAAACAATTAAAAATCTTGAAAGTTTTCATAGCTTTGGACATTTTATGTCTGGAATTTTTACTATACACTGTAGGACTTTATTTTTATGTGTTTCACCTCCAAAATCATCAAGCCATCCTCAGGTGTCTTAATCTCAAATTCAGCTAAAATTTCAGTGAATTAACTTCGCTGCTAAATGGAAGGAAAAGTTAAAACATCCGTCGCATCTTCTGGGATATATGAATGAGTGAGGTGGCAGGTGGATATTAGATGAGTCAGATGAAAATTTTTTGTTGTAAATTCATCTTGCAGTAAAGAATTCCCCACCACTTCACTTGTAGTAGAAGCCTCAGTGTAGCAATAAATGTGGGGAAAGCTGTTGTCCTCTTCAGAAAGACCAGTGATTAGATCTTTAGTTATTAGAAAACTAGTATTTTCTCTACCTTTTCTACTGCCCTCTTTCTGGAAGCATCTTAAACTTGCTGCTAAACCTGGATTCAAGCTTAACTTCCAGCTTCTTTCTGTGTATCCTCTGAACCAGTAGGACAAATCTGAATTCAGACATCCAGGCACTATATGTTCATCTTAATCGTCCAACCAGAAGCACACAAGTAGCACAGGGTCACCAGTGTTTCTGAGTTGTCCTGTCTTGAAGCAGGAGCCAACCTTTCTCTTCAAACAGTTGCTAGAAAGTTGTTCTTGCAAGCATGTGGGACTCAGTTCCCTAAGCAAGGTGTCCTGCACCCTGGAGTGTCTGGCTGGGGCTCTGGTTATTTCTGTGTTCTGTCAGTGCAGGAGCTGTAGATACACTCTGGTGTCCAAAATTATTTTGTTAACTAGGTGTAGTAAGTTGAATCCCATGCATAGTGTCAGTTTTACAAAGCTTTAAATAATCTCATGTAACATAGATAGAGTGTGGTACGAATTACTGTTTTTACGTTCTTTCCAATGGGTCTGTCTGCTTTTTATTTTGTTTGGGTTTTTTGTTTTGAACTAGACATTTTTGTTTGTTTTTACTTAGAAGGTACAGGGGATTTACCATTATATACGTGTATTTTTTGCTGGTAACAAACTCATGCAGATCTAACAACTGTGAACAAATAAGGGAAATTATTAGGTGGCCACTGGCGTAGGCACCTTCAGAGACTGTCCTAACAATATGAAACCCTGTAATGCACTGAAATGTACAGAGGTGCAACGTAGCTCTGTACATAACCATCATAACTATGGCAAAGAAAATGTGAGCAAAAGAGCATGCTTCTGAAGTAAAATTTAATAAGTGTAAGTTTTCTGGGCTTAGCCAGTAATCTCCATTGAATTTTAATATATGAAGCTCACACAGAAGTTTAGAGCAACACTTTTATAAGCTGTAAGTCAAAAAATCGTAACAAATGTTAGTATTTTTCTTAGTTTTTTAATATAAACTTTGCCGTCCAATTCAGTCTTCATTGTATACAAAACTGAAACAAGTCAAAAGAAAAAAATTGATAGAGAATTGACTGCTGTTAGTATGGAAGAGAAATGTGGTAATTTGAAGAGCAAATGCTCTTTGCTGTAATAATTCTGCCTGAAAAGTTGCTGGTAGCTATTGATTTTTTATTGAAATTTGACGCTAGATTCATGTATTGATTGCCATGAGTTTGACAATGAGCAAGGCACTATGTAGCTTGTATAATTTCTTTCAACTGAGCAAATTAATAGACAGTTGTAACCCAGATGTATTGGGCTGTTAGTTCTTGTGGGACTGGATCCATAGTAGTGAAAGATTTCTCATTGCTTCTCCAAGATTTGCTATTAGAGGCAGAAATAGCCACCGAATTTGAGTATTTGAGTTTTTCATGAGGATATTATGCCTGGCCAGCTTTATAACTACTGCAGGTAATCAGAAGTCCTCATGCTGAACACCTAGAAGTGCCAGCTATCCTTCTGCATATCATCTCTTCAACAGAATAGTGTGTCACCCAAAGCATAGCACTGTGATAATAAAAACCTTTACTTTCTTCAATCCAGAAGTGAGAAAGAGAGGAAGAAAGTAACACCAAAAGTACAACAATAATAGTGCATGTAACATAGGAAGCAACTTTTTTGTCCTTGGTCATTGTTCATATTGACAACAATAACCCCCTGCTTACTTTGGCCTTTACTGTAAGTTTATCTACACAATATGTTTCTTATTGGAAATCTAAATTTAGTTTAGTATGCTTCAGTGTCTGCAAATACAACATTTTGTATTGTTTTCTACTTCCAGAGAGGGACTATTATAGATAATTGAACCAATGATAGTTACAGAAATTCTCTACTGTTTCCTTTAAAGTAAAACACCACCCCAACAAGCCCCCTACGCCCCCCTAAACAAACAACAAAAAAAAAACCCACTTCAAAAATATCTTCCCCTAGGAAAATATTTACTTGTTTAAAAATAAGAAAGAAAGAAAAATCAGGGAAAGCTGTGTTTTGCAGTTGAAGAGACATTTATCTTTCTGGTGGGCAGAATAAAAAAAACTGTTAGACTTTTATCTGTTTCAGGTTTGACAGGTGACACGTTTGAGGAGGTTTGTGTTGATGTCCAGTTTCTCATCCTGTCATCAAGGACCCAGCTGCTGCATAATAAAAATCTAGTCTCCAAATTTCCTCGATCTGGACATGGTCCTGGACAACCTTTTCTAGGCGACCCTTCTTGAGAAGGGGTGTTAGACAAGGTGATCTCCAGAGGTCCCTTTCAACTTCAGTAATTCAGTGATTCTGTGTTTATGGCAGTTGGATGAAGTACCACGGCAGTGAAAACCATTTAATTTTATTTTTTTTCCTCCACATCTGAGAATCAGGGTAAAGTGAGCTTGGATGTTGTAAGCACTAGCACAACATAAAGTAATATCTTAAATGCATATGTGAGTCTAAATCCGGTTTGAGGGATTTTTTTGCTTCCCCCTGCATAGGAAAAGGAAGTAGCACTTTCAAAGTTCCCAACAAAATGACAGCTGGTGAAGTATGATGGGTCAATGGAAACACTTTCCTGAAAAAACTGTTTTTAGAACAAAATATTATTGCAGTGTCATGCTATTTTTCTAATTTGTTATCTTTTTCATTGTCATATTTCCTGATGTTGTAGGACTTCAAATTGTCACCTCTGACAAAACCTCTACTTCCCAAGTTTCATTACATGTGTGAGTTCTAGTTTAGTCTTTGAAAGAAAGGTGATTTAGTGTTATAAACTAGAGTGTTTTTATGATTTTTACCTTTTTTCTTACTTTGTGTGTTGTGGATAGGAAAATCACTTTCATATTCTTTTATTGATGTTAATAGACTTGGTTCAGAGCTTTAGTTGTACTCCTGCCTAACAAAGTGCAAGGTATCATAGAATCATAGAATCTTAGGGGTTGGAAGTGACCTCTGAAGATCATCAAATCCAACCCCCCCTTCTGCTGCAGGACCACCTAGGGCAGATCACACAGGAACATGTCCAGACGGGTCTTGAAAGTCTCCAGAGAAGGAGACTCCACAACCTGTCTGGGCAGCCTCTTCCAGTGCTTACTGTATGTAAGGTAAGTATGCAGTTACTGGATTGGTGCCAAAGGAGTTTGCCTTAGGCTGTCACATCAGGAAGCCAACTTGACTAACAGAAAGAAAAGTGGCCTTTACACATCAGTGTAGAATAATAGTGAAATGATAGTACCGCTATGGTTACGGTCAAGGGTGAGATGAATTTGCCTGTTCAGTTGCAGATATTTTCCATAGTCTAAAAGCAAAATGTCTTCTGAGATTATCTAAAAAAGGGCTGTTTCTTATTGAAAATGGAATAATTGTGAACTGTCACATTTAGGGAGCAAGATATTGGCAAGGTATGGTAATGCTTGGCCCAGAGGGTGGCAGGACAGACACTAAAGAAGGAATGGGGAGATGCCCTAGTGCCATATTCAATACAGATTTGGAGGTGTGGGAGGATCAAATTTAATTGAGTTAAGGATCAAATTATTCCAGTAGTTAATTTCAAAGTGTATTGTCAAGCTACAGAGAGACCTAGGTAATGCTAAGAAGCATTCTGATATTGTTGATGAATTCTAGAGTCATAACTTTTGTATGTGGCTGAGGAATTGTTTATTTGAGCTTAACATTAGTATACTTTAGCACGTGTGATACTGATGACTGGGTCACATTGGGGTGTTTGTTCCAGGTTTTGCTGGGTCATGTGGTGTTGTTTGTTCTAAAGGTTTTGTTCCTAAGTAAGACTGAACACTGAGCAGGAATCTTGCTTTCAGCAATGTTATGCATAAGGCTAATGTCTCTACAGATGTTAAAAATATATGGAATTACCTTGACCGAAAGGTTATATTTAAAAAATAATATTACACAAAGTCACAGAATCACAGGATGGTTGGGGTTGGCAGTGACCTCTGATGATTGTCTAGTCCAACACCCCTGTTAGAGCAGGGCCACCTGCAGTAGATCACACAGAAGCATGTTCAGATGGGTTTTGCATGTCTCCAGAGATGGAGACTCCACAAGCTGTCTGGGCTCCAGTGCTCGGTTAACCTCACAGTAACAGAGTTCTTTTCTTAAGTTTAGGTAGAACCTCTTATGTTCCAGTTTGTGACCATTGCCCTATGACCTGTCACTGGACACCACTGGTCCCATCCTCCTGACACCTGCCCTTTAGATACTTGTAAGCATTGATGAGATCCCCCTTCAGTCTTCTCCTGGCTAAAGAGACCCAGCTCTCTCGCCTCTCCTTGTATGGTAGATGCTGCAGTCCCTTAATCATCTTAGTGGCTCTGCCCTGGACTCTTTCCAATAGTTCCTTGTCCTTCATGAACTGGAGAGCCCAGAAGTGGATGCAGTATTCTTGATGTGGCCTCACCAGGGTAAAGTAGAGGGGAAGGATAACCTTCCTTGACATACTGGCTACACTCTTCTTGATGCACCACAGATGCCTTTGGCCTTCTTGGCTGCAAAGATACATTGCTGGCTCATGGTCATCCTGTTGTCCACTGGGATTCCCAGGTTCTTTCTCTGGAGCTGATCTCCAACAGGTCGAGCCTTCAACCTGTACTGATACATGGGGTTGTTCTTCCTCAGATACAATACTCAATGCTTGACCTTGTTGAATTTCTGAATGCTTCTCTCTGCCCACTTCTCCAGCCTGTCCATGTCACACTGGATGGCGGCACAGCCTTCTGGTGTATCAGCCACTCTTTCCACTTTTGTGTCATCAGCAAACTTGCTGCAGTACACTCTGTCCCTTTGTCCAGGTCACTGATGACTATATTAAATAGGGTTGGACCCAGTACTGACCCCTGGGGGACCCCACTAGATGCAAGCCTCCAACTAGGCTCTGCCTCACTTACCAGTCTCTGAGCTCTGTCCTACAACCAGTTCCAAACCCACCTCACTGTGGATCATCCAATCCACACTTAAGTTTGGCTGTGAGGATGTCGTGGGAGACAGTGTCAAATGCCTTGCTGAAATCAAGGTGGACCATGTCACCTGCCCTCCCCTCACCTATCCATCCAGTTATTCCATCGTAGCAGCCTATCAGATTGGTCAAGCGTGACTTCCTCTTGGTGAATCTATGTTGACTAATCCTGATAGTCCTCTTTTCCTAAACGAAAGATGTTGAGATTTGAGATGGCACCAAGAATGAGCTGGTCCATCACCTTTCCAGGGATGAAGGTAAGGCTGACTGGCCTTTAGTTACCCAGGTCCTCCTTCTTGAAGATTGGTGTGATACTGACTTTCCTCCAGTCCTCAGCAAAGCATTGCTTTGTTTAGATATTCTGGGAAAAAAAAAAATTGAGCCTTTTAATTTTTTTATTTTTTTTTCTTGTAAAGAGTGTATTTTACCTGTTGCAGAACAGTTTTAATCAATCTCTGAAGCAGCTGTCAACAGAGGTAAGGTTCTGCATTGGCTGAACAGGTATAACTGAAGTCCACCCAGAATGCCTAAGTAAGCAGATATGAAAAAAACCTCACAAGTGTCAAATTTTCTTTGCTTGAAGGAATTGTTTTCTCTTATTTATATGCACATAGACTTAATTCTGTCAGGGACAGTGTTACTGTTAGGGAATTACATGAACACATGAATAAGCATTTAGCTTAGGGAAAGTTTATCAGATCGTAGATCCATAATTTCTCTGTTTAGGTGTTTTTTTTCTCACAGAGATGAATGAATGTGTATTAATATGCATTTCTAGTATTCCTATAACATCTTTATCAGATTACAGATTTCTGAAAGGGTAAATGTACATAACATTTCAGTAGGAATCTTTAGTGCACAGCTCAATATATTGTGAAGTTTTGCACTAATTACATGTTTTCAGAAGATGAGATAATAGAATCGAGTACAGACAAAGTGTAGAGTTTGGTTGGCTGACTCTACGTGACCAAACATGACTTGAGTTTTATTGAAAGGGAGGCCTGGCAGTTTCCTCTGCTTTACACATGCTTTTTATGATGTTGGTTTTAGTTTCTGGTATTTCCCTTGTGTTTAGAGATTTAAGTATGTGAACATTTTATCTTTTAAGGATTTCAGCCATGAAAAGTCAGCTTTAAGCAAAGTATAGTGGCACAGTTATTTTTTTTAAATAATTACAGATTATGAAATGTGAGTTGCACTTTCCTGGTAAGGATTTTGGAAATCTGTTTTGCATAAAAAGTGTTAGTATTTTAAATCTTCAGATATGTGTGGAGTATAGTATGAGTAGTGAGATTTTTGCCTATTTGTCAAATAGAAAATAACACCAGACTAATTAATCTGCACTGCTGTAGAAGTGGGATATTGGGACATAAATTATATGCAGTGTAGCTCATTGATTTCTGAGTATCTGATTAAAGTAAATTACATCAATCATTGGGGTGGCAATGTAGAAATATGGAAATGGTGTAATAGTTGTAATCATTTCCATAATGAAAAAGTCAGCTTTCAGAATTTGTGTAGGAGGAAAATGTTTTCCAAGAACTAACTACATTTGAATACCATTTCATCTAAATAGAACACACCTCCATATGACTGATATATTCATTTTTAGTAATAATTTACATTCTTTGTCAGAAGTTGCTTGTGACTCTGTCTTTCGAACATTGGCCTGCTAGGTTTTATTTCTGTAAAAAAAAAAAAAAAGAAAGAAACAACCTTGTTCTGCTTTTCATTATGTCGTAAGATGAATAAAATATTTTCAGTACTTATTTGTCAGATGTTTTCATGGTCAGTCCGGCAGTTATCTCTGTGTCATCTTTTCCTTTGATTTACTGAGCTCATGCAATGATGAAAAGGGCTGGTTTGCATATTTCTTTGCCTCCCAATCAAGTGTGTGACTGATTTACTATAATAACTAAGCCAAAAATGCAAAACCTTTAAACTTAGTTCTTTTAAACACGAATCAGAATTATTTCTACAAAAATAATTTTCATAAGATGTTAGGAAGATTTTTTTTTTAGTGACTGATGTATTTATTGTATTAAAGACTTACTGTATTACAGAAATGAAATATATGCAAACCTCTATACTTAAGTTTATGTTTTATAATGTGTGGTTAAGGAAAATCCAGATTGATTAAATAATGCATCACACCCTGCTCTGTGTATCTTTTGTGTGGAAATTAGATTACAAATATGAAACTAGGTGGAATCTGGCCTGTTAAAGGTGGTAAACTTAATGCAGTGTTGTTGCAAAGGCTGTTTTATAATTCTCTGCCATCATAGTGCAGCTCAACGGTATAGAAGCAGAAAGTAACCAGTGAAGTAGTAAATCAGTTTGAAAATCCTACACTTTGGTGAAAATACTTAAAATTGTGAGAAGCCCTTTGCTTATTTCATTATTCTAGCTCAAGGTAATGTTTACAATATTAAAAAATAGATAACAGATGCATACTTTTAGTCTTCTACTTTCAGTCTTCCATTTACCTGGAACTGTGATTCTAAAGAACTATGTAACCTAGGTAAAATGTGTTGAAACTGATACCATAGTTGTTGTGAATATTTTCATTAATTCAACCAAATATACACTTAAGAGATAACTTGGTAAAGAAAATCCATAATATTGTGGTGAATCTAAATAATTTTAATAGTTTTATACTTTTGTCTACTGTAGCTTCAACTGTTCCCTAAGAGGCATGGCTTTTTCACCAGACTGTTGCTCATTGTACTTCCTCTTTTGAATTACATTAAGTTGAGACAATGAGCAGTGAATGCTTAGTGAAAGTATAGAAGAGACAGAGTTATTTGAACTGTATGGGATGTTTTGTGCAGATAAGAAAATTTAGTATATTGTGATTTATTTAGAGATAGTATTCACTTTGAAGGACAGATAACTGGTATATATTGCAAAATTTTAGATATTTTTCTTTGATATGTAAAAGTTTAAATTTATAAAGCCTCTGGATAAAATTAGGTCTTGCTACTCCCTTGGACTTGGTGTTCTAGAATAGCTCATCTAATACTCTTAAGTGTGAAAAAAGGCGTTGGTACCATACCCAAAAACATTTTTATTAATTGTAAGAATTTATACTTCACAATAACTTTCATTTTCAGCTTGTGTGGAGTGTTGTATATATGTGTATGCATGCATACTCTCATGTTTTCAGGTGAATGGTAATTCAGTAGGTGCTTTAGCAGTGATTTTGTTTTTTCTGTTTTATTCTTTAACTTGTATTTTTCTGGATGAATTCAACATAATTCCAAGTTGCATTTTTTATTATTTTAGAAACAGTTTTAGAAACTGCATTTTGAAAAAGCTAAAAGGTGATGACACCAAAATTCTTATCAAGTGTTTCGGAAAACAGTAAGTTACATGAAGTATGTGGTTGATAAGGAAGAAAGTAGAAATTAGTGAACAAAGACCTGTAGTCACCAGAACCAGCTTCTATTTGACAATGAAGGAGTTAAAATAGTTGGTTTTTTTTTCAATTCTTGTCAATTGAACATTCTAAAAGATTAGTGAAGTGTCTATGTTTTGTCTATTTGTGAGTGACATTTGTATTTCTTTGTTTACTTGTTAAAATTTCACAACAAATATAGATACAGAAGTGTACTGATGTTAGTTAAACATTCTTCTTTATATTTTTTAATTTTCCATTTTTTAGTACTAGCAATTAGAGTAGATTTATTTGCTCTCGTTGCATGCGGGATGCTAGTAGTGGTATTTCCCATTGGCATGGCATGCAGGCTTTCAGTTTTCATTTGAGCTGTAAGAAATGTGCATGCTGCTGATCACTAGTCTAAGCTGGTGATGTTACTATTCACAGTAACTTCAGGATTGAGAAGTTTTATTCAATGTTTGAGGATATGAGGAAGAAACAGTTGACTAGTCTCAACAGGTAGCAAGCTCACAACACTTACCACACTGAAAAGATAAAACATGAATTCTTGAAAAGCATCAGTGAAGAAGCTCAAAGGGATTTATAGTAATCTCAGAAAAAAGAGAAAGTGTTTTCTCACATTCCAGAAGAACTAATAGATGAAACCTTCCTTACTGTGATGGAGGAACTGAAAAATTACTGTAACGCTTCTGAAAAACGAAACATTGTCAGTGTCATGGTGATTGTATAATCTGAATAACTCTTAACTTCAAGCCCAGTTTCTTTTTATCTTCACATTTGAAAAAAGGCAAAGGTCTCTCAGTGGCTGTGGCAGAATGAGAAGTGAAAACAGAGTGTAGTCGGTAAGAGAAATTTCTCAAATGACAGTGAGATGGTTTTCAGCATTGAATATGCTAAAGCAGTATGAAGATGTGATTAATTGCCATGCTGGGGTATAATTCCAAGTACATTTAATTTTGCATATATAGGCTTATTAACCCATAAGTAAAGAGCTGTAGGAAACATCAGGAAAAAAACATGGTCATGAATTGTCTTGGGTTGCTTGCAATTGTCATGCCTTAGAAAACTGAGAAGGATTAATTAACTGTTGTAAATAATTAAGAATTAATATAAATCTGAGATAAAATATATATTAAATCTTTTAAATGTTGCAGTTAGTTTTGTTGCACTTACATGCAACATTACTCAAAAGGCCAGACTGTATTACCAGAAGCTACTCCCACACAAATGTGAACGGGTGAATGTGGAAGTAACCTCTGTTCTGTTGAGTTTGGTGCTTCCATGCAGGATACAGCCATTCCAGCAGTCCTCTATCTACGGTGGGGATTACACAAAGCAGTGAGCAATTTTTAGTTTGTAGTGGGATGATGTGTTAATTTTGAACACCTTACACTCCTTAGGATGACTAGAAGCTAGCTTTTTATGAAAGCTGGAGTAGGGTAGAAATATTGGTTTTGTTTTGAGCCATGAAATGCAGAATTTAAGCAGAAATGTGGAAGAAAAATTCACTGTGGCTTTGAAACAGCTGAATTAATAAATCAGCTATGAAATGACAATGTATCATACTAATGTAATTTACCAAAGTAGCACATCTTTTAGGAAACTACTTCATTACTGAAGTATAGAAACAAGGTGGTCATTTCAGGACTTCTGTTTAGATTTCTACTAAATCCAACCTTTTGTGTTAGAGCACTTCTTTGACCCTAACTTGTCTCTGTATGTCAAGCCCTCTGGCCAGTTGTGGATTTGTCTCATACTTAAATCCTTCTTTTATGGAGGAGTTCACATGGAATATTTTCTCAGACGTTTAGAAAATGGCTATTATATGAATCACATTGCCTCAGCGGAATAAAAACTGATTGAACTGTGGTCCGCATCAGCCTCTTGTTTTAGAGCTGTATGAATCAGCGTTTGGGTATTGTATTACTCATACCATGAAGATAGTGCAGTAGAATTGGGCTGTTATGATAGATGTTGGAAAAAATTACGTACTTGTACCTGAACAATTGCTCCGCAATGATGTAATGAAAGGCAGTCTGTTAATTTGCCATTTACTTTAAAGTTCATTAACTCACTCCATTTCTAAATGTGATTTTCAAAACCAAGGCACCACCACATTTACTTATATGTCCCACTTTATCTCTGTGATATTTAAGTAAGTGATTTAAAGGAAGTTCCCATTGTTTTTACATTTTAAAACAGACAGACTTGCTTCTCATAGCTGCAAAGCTAACATATTAAGAATAGAACGAAGTAATTGAGAGTCCTTTTAAAAATGTTTTCTGTCACTCATTTTATAAATTGATTGTATATCTGCTCTAGTACCAGAGTATTTATGTGCTGCAACACATAAGACAAGAAGCCTGTTGTTAGGGCAAGGTGGAAATAGGATTCTTTCTGGAGGAAAATGCTTACAATAAAGTGTAGCTATAAATGTAGAAAAGATGCAATATATGGTTTCAAAATATAGGGAAACCATGAGACCACATTATTGGATGTGATAGTTAATGATGGTTTTAGTATACTCATGAGGTGGTGTCTTCAGTTTTCCTTTGGTGTCAGGGTAGAGGAAAGTTTAAGGTTGGATTTGAAGAGGATGGCGCATGTCTCCAGCGGGCTTCTTTCCACCATGAGGTATATCAGGGAAAAAGGCAGAAAGGTGCTTATTTCACAACATGACAAGGGAATGGTGGAAGCTGGCATTACTGCTATAGTTCGAAGACCAGATTCAGCGTCTCAGTGCTGAATGAGGCTTCATGGGTAGGATGCAGTGAAAAATAAAAAGCATTACTCTGATATTTTTACTCAATAGAAGCAGAGTGGAATCAACAAAAGATGCAGAGAGAGGGATGGCAAAACCAGAAACACAGAGTAGAGACACTGACTAACATTTAGAGAATGAAGTCTTTGCTGAAGTTTTATCCTTACACTCTGATCAGCACCATAATCTATACCCATTGTATCTTTCAGAAGGACTGACAAAGATTGCCATTGGCATTCCCAACATATTCTAGGTGGAGGAAGAAAAACTTTTCTTCAATACTCTCACACTTTGCTTCTGATCTTTATGAGAAACGTTTGATTTGAAGAACAGTTGATTGATACTGCAGTTGAAGCTGAGTGGGGATACACTATGCAAATAAGATTTTGAACTGCCAAAGGAATTGTAGGGAGCTCATCTAGGAAGTAAGAGTACGCTTGATTAAGTAAATGAAGCTTGAATTGTGGATCTCTTGTGTGTGATTTCCACTGGATTAGATGATTGTACAGACCATTTCATGGCCTCCTTGTTTTTCTCTTTGAACCCTTAATTATTCCCTTAAACTGCAGATGGAGGTGTTATTAGAACTATTTTGTTCCTGGCACAGTCTTAGGTTTACAATTTTTTAGGCTAGTCTTGTTTTCTCCATATTGAAACAAAAAGAAAATGTGACACCATACAAAATAAATAATGAATTGTTATTGAATCTGAAATAGGCTAAACTTTTGTGAGTTTGTTAATTATTTTGTCTCCCAGTGTTCCCAGTCTAAAAATCCGAACAGTTCTTTGGACCACAAACAAGTTTAAGAATTGGCTGAAGTCTATAAGCTCAAATTTATAGAGGCTATAGTTTTCCATGTATGGTTCTCTAGCTTACAGGTGGGACTTACTTGAGCAAGTGAGGCTTTAGAACCAAAGTGCTTGTATTGCCTACCCCCAGAGGTCTGTGTAGCCCCATGTCTTGTCTCCCACAAGGAAAATATATATAAATGATACCTCATTGTATTAATTTTCCAGTCTCTGGTTTTCTTATTAGCTGGATGTAGTTTATATATATTTTTAATAACTGGATTTTGTTGATTTTCCTTCCATTAATATGCCTGATCTTTCCTCCCCTTAAGTCTCTGCTTCATTACAAGCTTTGTTCAGTACTTGTACCAGAGTTGATTTTTCACAGAGGGATCTATAGATTCTAATGTAACAGTGACCTGATAGATGAGCAATGTTCACATCATCTAAGTACCATTTTTTAAAAATGACCATTACATCATTACCAGTGTCTGCAATTGTGGATTCTCTGAGCAGTAAGGGAAGTGCTGACAAAACGCACGCATTTTCTTGATTTTCTGCTCCTTCAGTCATTGCTCCTTACCTCACTCACAGTAGTTAATTTGAGTCTCTATGTTATCTGACAAAGAACAGTTGCTTCGTTGAATGCAAGTTCTGGAGACCTAGCCAGCATGCACTTTCTCCTGATGTGGTTGGTTAAACAATTTAAATAAGTACTTGGAAGGGTGTCAGCATATTACAAGCAGCTGTGCAGAGAGAAGAGATTACTGCTTACTCTCCTACCCTCAGCTGCCTCTCTCACCCTCCTGCCAGAAGTCATCACTCATTTAGATCTTCTTGCAGAAAAGCTTGTGCAAACTCATTATAGTCAAAATAAAGGGCTAGCAAAGACCTACAATTTAAGCCATTGAGGCTGATTTTGACTAAAGCAGACTCAGGAAGTCTGAGTCCAGGGGTCACTGAGGTTTAAAGAGAAGCAATAACATCTATTACTGGAACAGCTGGACCTGTCTGATTGACTAGAGTTAGTATCATACAAGATGAACTTCCCTTGTGGATTCTAGAATGATAACGTAAGACAGGCACTTTTGAGGTCATATGCTCCAGTCCCCTGTTGAAGTTGGATCAGGTTGCTCAGGGCCTTGTTCTGCCAAGTTTTGTACATCTTCAAGGTTAGTTATTCCTCAGCCTCTCTGACCCACCTGTTCTGTGGTTTCACCACCCTGTTTGTGAAGACTGATTCCTGCTATGTTACTAGAATTTCACTTGTTGCAACTTGTGCCTTTTGCTTCTGAGTCATTTGCTGTGCATTTTCAAGATGAGTTGGTCTCTGTATTTTCTGTCATTACCTTTCAACTAGTTGAGGATAGCAACAAGAACACTGTGGAAGACTGTCAAAAACTTCCTAAATTTGTGGTAAATTACAGTTTTTGCTTTCCCCTCATCCGCTGAGTCAACCACCTCACAGTCAGATTGGTCAGACACCACCTCTCATGTCAATGCAAATGGCTTCCAGGAATATTTCCACTGTATTCTTCCCATAGACTTAGGTTTGGCTGGATGGCTTGTAGTTCCCTAGTTCCTCTTTCTTGAAAAGGGGTATGACATTTGCCTTTTTCTAATCTCCATATCAGGTACTTTATTTGATTACTGTGAGCTTCCAAAGAAGATACCTGTATTACAGTGATACTAACAAGTTTCCTTAGCACCCTTAGCATCCCATCCTGACACTTGGCAGCGACCAGTTTCCTCATCTGGTCCCTGACCCAGTCTTCCTCTACTGTGTGCAGTATATCAGTCCCATAGACATTACTGTGAGGGTCAGGAGCCCTGGTAGGCCTGAGAGCAGATATTGACAATAAAGAGCAAGCCAAAAAAGGCATTGAATGATATTTCAGTCTTCCCATGTCATACCTTTTCCATGTCACTGGTTGCTTGGTTTCATGCCTTATTCACCAGGGATGCACATGTGTACCTTGCTCAATTTTTGGTGCTAACATACTGGCAGAAGCTCTTCTTATTCACCTCCAGCTTCTATTTCCATTTGTGCTCATGTGGGTGGTGTTTTCTGTATTCCTCTTAAGTAGCCTGTCCCCACTTCCACCTTGCATACACTTTCTAACATCCCGCTTTTCTTCTCATATTGCTTTGAAATGTTCATATTTGCAGAGGGAATTATCAGGAGGCTTTCTGCATGCCCAGTTTTTCTTTCTTAAAGCCAGAATTTAATCTGCTTTCAGTTGGAGAAATACCTGGCTTTAATCAAACAGTTCAATAACCTGAAGTCCCTGCTTATGAGTAATTGATTAAGTTACATAATTACAGCTCCCATTATCTCAGGTAGGAATGTGGTACTAGAAATACGTTTTACCTGTTATGTTGTAAAATACTAGAGCTAGAGTGCAGTCCAAAACTTTAGAATAGCTGTCAATTTATATGGAAGATTATGCAGTAAAATGAGATTAACCTTCTTCTGGTTTTAGAGTGATGATTGCTGCTTAGTCTGTTCATAAAATGTACAAAGGCAGTTGTTAAGTCCATTGTTCAAACAGTATGAGTGGCACTCAAGTGTTTCATATGTGTATTCAAGCAGTTTTCCTTTCTCTTTTCTATTTTTTTGTTTGTAGTTGTTTTTGTTGTTGTGCGTTTTGGTTTTTGTTGTTTTTTTGTTGTTGTTTTTTTTTAGATTTGAGACATTCCATTAAAAACAGGCAGCTCTGTTTATACCTGGTTTATAACTAACTTTATTTTTTTTAAATCAGTCCATCATTCTGTGATGAGTAAATTTATTTTTAACAACAATTCAGAGAATTATAAAGGTTGCAGTTAATATCCTTATTATAGTGGCTTTATTAGCAAATATATATTTATTTCATTGAAAGAAATTTATGAAATGTTGCACTGATCATGAAGAGTTACTTTGTGGCAATAAAATGCAGAAAGCTTAATTACAGTACACTGTAGATGTAATGAATATGTGTTTAACACAATACAGGCCTCACTAACCAGTTTAATGAGCTGATCAAAATTCTCTCATAATATTACTGTGTTTGCAGCATTTACAATGTACCATAATTCTTTATTTTTAATTGTGTATGGTGTATGAAAATGTGCAGAGCTTTTTTTTTTGTCAGTGTCTTAACTCAGGCAACTCTAGGATTTCTAAATGAAGAGTTTACCTGCATCCAAAGCCATTTATTCATAGCATTCCAAAAAAAGAAGGCAAATTGCTCTCTTGGTGTAAAGCAGTTTAGAAGGCACTGATACTAGCTTTCAAACTCTTTAATATAATAGTTTACTGACATGCAGGATGTTTAGTGACAGTTTCAGGCTATATGTGATGAAGTAAAATGATTTTTAAACTCTGATGACTTAACATTGAACAAATTTTAGCTTTGATCTTCAGGGATGGAACTTAAGACGTGTGTGATGACTCAGTTGTGGTTCAGAGTATGACTGTTTTTGTGACTTGTTGGATGGTGCTACGTGCTGAGAAGTCTGTAGGAGTAAGTGAAACAACTTTTGTGCCATAGCTGCAGTTCAGGTAATTCATGTTTTTAATTGCTATCTTTACCCTTATAATCAGCCCAAATTTACAAACATTATATTTTTTTTATTAAAAGCAACTGCATTGTGTATTGAAGCTTTTAAAATACACATTCTTTCTGTAATCTAGTTAAAGCATATGTGTATTAGGCTAATTATTGAAATGCCTTCCTGATCATCTTTAGGTGGCAAAGGAACAAAATACAATAATGTATTAATTATTACAGCAAATTGCAGTTGACATGTAACAAGAAAAAAAAGAACAACCTCAGTACACTGTTGTCATTTTGTGACTCCTAGTTGAACCTGAAATGCAATTATTCATATGCCAGTCAAAAGCCACTTTTGAAATACTGCAACAATCTCTTTTTGGCAAGTTAACGTCAGAGATTAAATAACAGAAAGACTATAGGCCAGAATTTTAATGTTCAGTTACCCTGTCAGTGAGTTCGGAATTAGGACATAAGTGAATGTTAAAATACTGACATCTGCCTCTATGCAATTCCAATTTGTGTTTCAATATTGTCAGGCCTGACGCTTTTGAAAACCTTTCCATTTGTAATTCCGTTTCGTTTGCGAGTTACAAGAATAATTTTAGAAGTCACATTCAGAGATAGAAAATATACTGCATCAAGGATTGTAACGACCAGGAGAAAAATCTTGGATGGGCAGAGGATGCAAATAATATGTAGCTATCTAAAACATCCTCTCAGTTGTATAGAAACTACTTCTACATATGTAGTAAATTAATAGATGCTGTTTATCTGTTATGAATCCTAGAGGATCTCTTTTGAAATTGATACCCTTGGTATTTAAAAGAAGCCATTGCAGTTACCTTATATAATATAAATGATTTCAAATTCTTAAAAGAGTTTGACACTTCAATTAAAATTACCTAATTCAATATACTGTGAATTAGCATTATCAAAAGTAGAAAGTGCTCTATAACCAGCTAGTTGGAAGACTGATTGCTTAAGCAGCTCAAGTCAAAAGATTATTTCTTCAATGAAAGAATTTCAAAGTTGGATGATTTGTGGGGAGAGTAAAGATGTTTCAGAATTAAAAGTAGGATTTCAGAAATTATCTATGGGAATGGAAAAACAGCAGCAGTTGTATCAGAGAATTGAAAACTCTTACTAGATCACATCCATCAAGCTTTTAGACTTTTCAGGAAGACTATGAGTTCTGGATCCTCAAGACTCCTGACCCACATGTCGGCTCAAACAGGCTGTCAGTTACGTGGCTTGAGCACCCTGACCTTTGTTGTGCCTCAGAGAGATTATCTCCTCTGCAACCAGTGCTGAGCTCTGAGATGAGCAATGACATACAAGGCTGCCATGGGTAAAAGTAATACATCCCTAAGCAGAATTGGATTGAAATGTAATATACCATCAAAGATGCTGGTCCAGAGATGGATTAGGTTTTTTCAGTTGTGTGGTGGTTTTGGTTAGGTTTTTGTTGTTTGCTTTTTTTTGCTTTTTTTTTTCTGGTCAGAGGTAGTACTCATCATTATTTATTTAGGTGCCTTAGCTGCTTGACTAAGACATTTCCTTGTAAAGTCTATATGCTTCTTAATCTTAAATTCATAGAAGAGCCTGTAAGATTTCTTAGCTCTGCAGCAGAGAGTTTGGATTAATTTGGCAACTCAGCCATGACAAGCCTAAAAATCGTATGCCAAGGCTTTGCAGAGGAATGGATTTTGGAGGCCTTAAAATCCTTAGTTCAGCCCTATCATCAATATATGGCTTGACAGGAGGCTAGGAAGGCTCCAGGGTGCTCACTGAATTGTCATTGTGGGCTTTTCTGTTACTTGGGTGTACGAAACTTGGAAGATGCAATAGAAACTTCATATCCAGAATGAAGAGAGAATTGTGAAAAGTGTTCCAGAGACTGTGTTTCAAAATGCATGTATTTCAGAACAAATACATTTTAAAAATGTTCTATAATAAAGCTTCAACAGAAGCTAAACATTTGAAGATAAGTTGTTTGACTTGCAGGAGGGTATTTGAGCATTTAGAAGTATGCAGATGGATGACATTTTATCATCTAACTGTGTTACTGTAGATTGTACTGAATAGGAAAATGCATTTTGTGTAACTTGTTCTGGAAGTTATTTAGTATCTCCTGTTAACAGGTATCATGATGCCCAAAGTTATCTTGAGTTTGCCCTTTTAAGTTTCTGTTTCCATTCACTTTAATAATAAAATAACTGGAAAGCCCCAAGCTGGCAAATTCTATGATATATACAGAATTTAAGCATGAAACGTCTTCATAACCAGTATATACATGTTTTTAGCATAAATATATGGCAAGATTGTACTAGTGGTTTGATATATTTAAGTATGACGCTAGCATGCTCTATTTTTGTCTCGAATCAGAGTGTGAAGTTTTGAACCATATCATTACAACTTATCTTCAGAAATGAAAGTGAAATGTTTAGATGGACACAAATCTATATATATGTTGAAGTGTAAACCTTTCTACATGAAGATTCTTGAGGAAACTCTCTAAGGGACTACTCTGCTCAGGAGAAGGGATTGCCTAGTACAGTCAGGATTTGTTGACATATTTTCAGTTTTCCAGTTAGAATTTTGTTGTTTTCCATTTGAGGACCTTTATGCTATTAATGATTAAGTTTACATTTTGGAGCAAACTGTTGGTATTCTTTGAATAAGACCCATGGTGCTGTCAAGGAGGGGACGTGACAAAAAATTTGTCTTTATTGTTGTAATGTAAAGCTTCAATTCAGCAAATTGCTAATGCAAGTTATTGTTTTGAATATAAAGTACCAACTGATTTACTTGAGATGTAGCTCCATATATCTTTTACATCTTACGTCATTCACTGATGTATTTTGCAGATTCAAGGGATAATAGCCCATTACAAGTACAAACGTGATGTTAACATTTCTCTGTGTAATGTTCATTAATTTGCTTTACATATAAGCCATTATTTGTGTATAAATAACAACAAAAATTGTAATTTCCTCTTGCCACAGAGAACTTCAGAAGCCAGAAAGAGCTCTGTGCAAACCTAATTCTTAATGCTATGTTAAGGTTACTTAAATATGTGTATATGTATAATATGTCTATATATTTGTTGCAGCTGTGGTTTTGTAGGTTTGGAAATACAACCTTATATAGTTAGAAAACAAAGTACATTTCCTAATGTTTGGATTGTGCTGGTGTTCCAAAATACGTTTTGAAATGTACACTGCTGGTGGAATAATCTTGTTTCAGTTTTAATGCATTAAAGAAATAGTTATTATTCACTTTTTTTAACTTTCTCAGTCTGAAAGTATCCAAGTGATAAAATGAAATGAGTACTGTGTCCAGCTCTGAAGCCCTCAAAGCAAGAGGGACATGGACCTGTTGGAACAAGTCCAAAGAAGGGCTGCAAAGGTGATCAGAGGGCTGGAGCACCTCTCCTATGAAGACAGGCTGAGAGAGCAGGGATTGTTCAGCCTGGAGAGAAGGCTCTGGGGAGACCTCATAGTAGCCTTCCAGTACCTGAAGGGGTACTTTCCTACAGGAAAGCTGGGGAGGGACAGTTTACAAGGGCATGTAGTGATAACATCAGGGGCAATGTTCTTAAACTACAGCAGGGTGGATTTAGATCAGACATTAGGAAGAAGTTCTTTCCAATGAGGATGATGAAGCACTGGAACAGGTTGCCCAGAGAGATGGTGGAGGCCCCGCCCATGGAAGCATCCAAGGTCAGGCTTGACCAGGCTCTGAGCAACCTGATCTAGTAAAAAATGTCCCTGTGCACTGCAAGGGGGCTGGACTGGGTGACCTTTAAAGGTCCCTTCCAACCCCATACATTCTATGATTTTATGAAATAATGATATTTGAGTTGAGGTGCTTCACATAATAGGCCATGACACTGGTCCTGGTTGTAGGGCTGTGTGTGATGAAAAGGGAAATTATAGCAAGAAGCAATACTGTGGATAACAGTGTGAGAGAAGACCACCATATAAGGAAGGAAAAACACAGCAATTTGAGTGGATTTCAGAGGAGGACATGAGCTTCCTCTGGAAGCTTTGTACTTGCTTGCCTTCAACTACAAAATAATATCATTCAAAGCCTTCTGTCTCACCTCTAACCTTCTATCCTCAAGAATTTTCACATCTTGGAATTTCTTTTTCTGAAGGAGAGGACACCTTGATAAGTTTTTTCCCCCAGAATCTTAGAAGTTATCAAGCATGTTTGGACTGGTTGCATTTTTGAAAAGTGAGCTTGAATATTTTTTATTCCAATGTATATTGAGTAAATTAGCTATATTAATAAAAAAACTGCTGTAGATTTAGAAATTAGTATGGTTTGACATAAAAATGTAGTATAAGTGAATATTCTCTGTTTTTTTTCTATACCCTTGAAAGCACCAGATTGCAATGGAAATAATGACAAAATTTCTTCCAGACAGTGAGGCTGATAATGTCACTGTAGAGGCTTTTAATCAGTGTAAGACTGGGAATCAATGCCATTCTTTTCAATATTTAACGTAGCTTCCATTATGAACTAAACATTTGTAGGTAAGGGTTTCTGCCTTTTTTAAAAACTAAAAATAAATATGAAATAATCATATTATAACTCTGTGATCAATACGGATAAAACCTAGCAGTTTAATTAAAAAGTTCCAGAAAGAAGCAGCCATCTGAGAGATACTGTGTTTTAAGAATTTGGGTAGTAAGCCTAAAAAAAAGGCTTCAGACGTGACTTGTTCAAAATAGTTTCCTGTGCCATCATAACAAGCAGCAAATAACAGGCTTAAAAAAAAAAAAAAAAAAGAGGAAAAAATATTTTAAAAGCTATAACCAACAAACAAGAATAAAATGCTAAGAAGAGCTGCTAAGTTTCAGCAGAGCACTCTGAGTTAATATGCTCGCAGTTAATTTCATGTAGATTTCTTTTTGTGGTTTCATTCTCTTTTTTGCTGTCTTGAAATGCAAGATACAAGAGAGAAGAGCGTTGTTTTACTGGTTATTGTTTTAAAAAAGTAATATGATTGCTATCTATTTAGGTATAAAAACGTATGGGAGCTATTCTGAGCTAGACAGAAATCTATATAATTTTTTAATGTCAGATTTCTTTAGTGTTGTGTTTTGTGTCTCCGCAGTCTTACAGATTAGCATGTATAAGCTGATATGAGCAAAACCAACAGGTGAGACAGTGGGCTGTTCAGAATACCTCTTTGACTAACAGGTATACTAAAATTCAGCTGGAATTTGCTTCACTTCAGCACAAATGATGATATGAGTATTTTGGCATTGCTTAAAGCTCTGGATCGGTTTTCATTGTAGTACAGATGGGATTAACAGGTATTTGCTTTGGAGAATGTTGTTACAGGATGGAGAACCTGACCTTAGACAAAAGCATATGGAGCATGGCATTTCTGTTGTTTTTCTGTCATCTGAATAGTTTTCAGAGGCTTTATAGTTCAGGTTGTTCATGTGCTAGAATACTGGCTTCTGAGTACTTGTGGCTAAATTGTACATGAATATTCAGTCCAGCAGCAGCTGTGCTGTATTCATTGGACATGACCAAACTAACTCCATTGTTAAAAGTGCTCTGGTTCTCAGACACTCACTTTGCTGCACGTGTGCAAAACCATACATGTGTGATTCATCTGACCAGTACTGTCATACATTTCAGCATTTAAAATCTGCCACGGCTACATGCATTCATGGCTTCTTTTAATGTGGTGCTTAAAAATGGCTTAAGGGCTTAGGCTCAGTTTAATGGGAAAAGATTCCCTACAGCTTTTCCTGTGCAGTAAAGAAGATTACATGTTGCCTACCGAACTGCTAGGCAACTGTTTTTTATTCTTTATGTAGATGTGGTCTTAGATACTTGTCTGTTTCTACTCTTTCTGTTCATCTGCAAGTTATACCTATGTGCTGTGTTTATAACTGCTATTGAATAATATTAAAGAAAAAAACTGTACTGAATTAGTCATCTTGTCTTCAATCAGTTTAACAGTTTCAACACATGAAGTGGTATTCTTAAGTAGCATATTTTGTGCAGGCTTTTTTATGTTCAGGCCTGGAAAGATGTAAATAAATTACGGGAAAACTTGTGATGATTAGTATTTCTGCTCAGTGAATGCAGAGGTCCAGTGCTGTGAGTGTCTATACATATTTATACACACATAGACATGTATATATGTCACTGTTTCCATTCAGTGCATAATGCCAGTATTTGCTTGTGGAATCTCTTGTTTCTCTGAGGCTTCCCAAGAAGATACAGCTTGCATAAGGATTGCTTAGTCAAGGGGCTTACACAACAGACAAGTTCCAGTCATTTGGACTGACATTTTTAATGCAAAGTGACTTTCTCAGGATCATTTTAGTGGGTATTTAAGTGGAAACCTAGGCTACTAGAAAAACCCTAAACAACACCCTCCCCCCCCCCCCCAAAGACCAAAAAACCCACCACCCCAACAAACAAACAACAACAACAAAAAACCCCAAACAAGCAAACAACCCCCACCCCCAAACTTTTTGGTCTGGGAAAGTTAAGGAACTTTACGGAGGACTCTGTTTAAGGAGATATCTTTTGGTATCCAAAATACGACTAAGCATTATCCTTGGAATCATAGAAAGGTTTGGGTTGGAAGGGACTATTAAAGGTTATCTAGCCCAACCCTCCCTACAGTGGGCAGGGACATCTTCAACTAGATCAGGTTGCTCAGCGCCCTACCCACCTGACCTTGCATGCTTCCATGGATGGGGCATCTACCTCGTCTGGCCAACCTGCTCCAGCGTGTTTCACCACCCTCATTGTAAACAAATCCTTGTATCTTGTCCGAAGCTACTCTCTTTTAGTTTAAAACCATTACCCTTTGTCCTTTGACAAGAGACCCTCCTAAAAAGTCTGTCCCCATCTTTCTTATAGGCCCCGTTTAGGTACTGAAAGGCTGCAGTAAGGTCCCCCCTGGAGCCTTCTCTTCTCCAGGCTGAACAACCCCAACTCTCTCAGCCTGCCTTCATAGGAGAAGTGCTTCAGCCCTGTGATTATTTTTGTGGTCTTCCTCTGGAGACCGATACACTGGTCCGTATCTTTCCTGTGCTGAGGAATACAGAGCTGGATACAGTACTCCAGGTGACATCTCGTCAGAGCCAGAGTAGAAGGGCAGAATAGAGCTCCCTCAGCCTGCTGACTGCGCTTCTTTTGATGCAGCCCAGGATACAGTTAGCCTTTCGGGCTGGGAGCACAAGTTGCTGGCTCATGTCCAGCTTTTCATCCACCAGTACCCCAAGTGTCCTTCTCTGCAGGGCCTCTCGCTATTGCTTCATCCCCAGCCTGTGTTGATACCAGGGTTGCCTCAACCCAGGTGCAAGACCCTGTGCTTGGCCTCGTTGAACCTAATGAATTTTGCATGGGCCCACTTCTCAAACTTGTCTGAGTCTCCCTGGATGACAGCCAGTTCCTCAGGCGTGTCAAAGGTGCCAGCCAGCTTGACGTCATCTGCAAATTCGCTGGGTGACACTCGATCCCACTGTCTATGTCATTAATGAAGATATTAAAACAATAGTGGTCGCAGTACAAACCCCTGATGGTCACCACTTGTTATCAGTCTCCACCTGGACATTGAGCCTTTGACCACTACCCCCCAGGCATGACCAATCTACCAATATGGATGCAACTACCCTCTGGATGTGACCAATTCCTCACTCACTGAACAGTCCATGTATTGAATCCATATCCCTGCAATTCAGAGGGAAGGATATTGTGGGGGATTGTGTCAAAGACCTTACAGAAGTCCAGATAGATGACATCTGTAGCTCCTCCCTTGTCCACTGATGTAGTCATTCCATCATAGAAGGCTGGTCAGGCAAGACTTGCCCTTGGTGAAGCCATGCTGACTGTCTTGAATCACCTCCCTATCCTCCATGTGCCTTACCATAGCTTGTAGGAGGATCTGTTCCATGATCTTCCCAGGCACAGAGGTGAGGCTGACAGGTCGGTAGTTCCCAGGGTCCTCCTTTCTACCCTTTTTTAAAATGGGTGCAATGTTTCCCTTTTTTCCAGTCACTAGGGACTTCACCTGACTACTATGACTTTTTAAATATTAGGGGAAGTGGGTTGGCAACTGCATCAGTGAGTTCCCTCAGGATGCTGTGATGCATCTCATGAGGCCCCATAGACTTAAGTATATTTTTGTTTCTCAGGTGGTCATGATCCTGCTCTTCTCTTATAGTGGAAGCAGCTTTGCTCCCCTAGTCCCTGTCTTGTGGTCAGTCCCCTCAGGAGGTGTGGAAAGAGAGGCTGACCGTGAAGACTGAGGCAAAAGAGTAGCTAAGTCTTCCACATGCTGTTTATAGAGTTTTCCTGAGCTTCCTAATGACATTCATTTATTTCTGTTAAGGCTGAGGAGTATTTTTCTTGTATTGAGAGGCTGAAGGCAGGCTCCAGGGCAAAACACTTAGGCCTTCTCAGCAATGCTGCTGCAGTGCCCACCACATCTGGCTGCAGAGCACCCTAGCAATTTGCAGAGACTCACAGCTCATAAGGAGCACAACGAAGGAAGACACAGCTCAGGACCTGTTTAGCAGGAAACTGAACTTCAGAAGAACACAGAACTGGAGAATAAATGGGAATTTCGGAGGAGCTGAATTCTTTTTTGAGGTGGAAAAAATTGGTAGGTGATCCTGAAACTGAAACAACAAGGTTAAAGACACAGTAGCTAAGGAGGAGGTGAGAAAAACCTGCTGAAGAGCCATAATGCTGGGGAGGGGACTGTAGCTGAACAATCAACGAGCAAATAAGAAGAGAGCAGGGCACAGTTTGAGTGTCCAAATGGACAGATGTTATATTAAAAAAATACTTTTGCATAGGGACATACCAGAAATGGCTATGCCAAATAAGCACAGTCCCTGGCAGAGTTGGGAACAGAGCCAGTGTTTTTTGAAGGGTTATCTATGGTGGAAGAGGGAGGTAATTTTAAGGTTTTATTTGTTCAAAGTATTACTTAAGCTGTGTTCATTCCTGTGTAGACACAAATAGTTAAAGGGACTTAACTTGATTTATTAGAATTAATTTTGAAATTGAACTTTCTTGCTTCAATATAAATCAGTCTAATATTTCAGAATGCTCCCATACAGGCATCCTGCAAGTTGCATTATGCTTCTGTCTATCAGCAGTCTCAGCTGCAGCAACATGGTACTTGATGTTACTGTAGGAAAATTTTACTGTTATCTTCTAGCAACAGAGAAATTCAGGACCTTGCAGCTGAAGGTAATATACCCTACATAGTTCCTAAAGAAATATACCTTATATGGTTTCTTACATGGATCCTCAAAACAAAAGGAGCAGGGGCAACACGAGATTTTATAGACATACATAAAATGTATTTTGAAGAACTTGATTGAAAAGTGGAGCACTAAAAATTTAGCTACTATTATATGCAATCTTGCACAAAACTTGTATAGCTTGCAAAGTTTTAAGACAATTTTTTATCTCTATGTATTATTCTGTGTATTCTTTCATTTGATGGGCATGTATTTGTTTTTAAATCCCTAATTTACATTAAAAATATTAGTTTGTACTTGACATAGCTAAATTAAATGAGCAGTCAGTTTTATCTTCTTGACTAGAGGAATGTGAGTGGTAAGGATAACCTGATATGGATGTGAGGAAACATGAAAACAAGGAAGGTTGTTAAGTATAATCCCAGCAATAATAGTAGGCACTATGGTAATGTGAACAAGTTACTATAATTTCCTGAAATTGAGGAGATGGGTGAAATGCAGTCAGAACTCCCTTTAGTATTATCTTCATACAGAAGCTTAGAAATATTTTATTAAATATTAATAACAAAATAAAAGACCTCTTTGGTCTTATTTTCATTTTAATTAGGCAGGATAGATATGCCATTCACTTTGAAGCCAAATGCTACTTCTTTGTATTAATCTGCAGGGGATACTAAAAAATTGAACCAAGTAGCATTTAGCTGTATCTCCTACTGCCATGAGATAATGAACACCTACTCTTTTGCAGACTCTTAGTGTAACCTGATCCCCATAACAGGTTTCATACTGACTTCTAGAGTTTGAGTGGTATGGCGTGAAATGCTGCCTCAGCCTGTTTCTTATAAATCACCAGACTCAGGAAGGGTATTAACCTTCCACTTAAGCGGCTGAACCTACGAGGGAAGCTTAATCTTATAATGAAATCAGATTGGAAAGTCAAAATGGACAATAATTTCAGGAGGGAAACAAAGCTGTATGTAGTACACTGAACCCATTTTGTTTTGTGGTGAATGATACAGGCAACTGAAAAAAACCTAAGAACTTAATGGCAGCTGGTATAGCTAAAAAGAATAGGAAGTTTTTTGACAGATGAAGCTGAGGCAGGAATTGGTAAGAAGCAAATGAAGAAAAATTAAAATGAATGGATTGTATGAAGTCTGTGGGTTTCTAGACTCTTGGCCAGCTGTTTACCTAACCTGCCTACCTCATACATAGGTTTTCCACTCCACATCTAAAGCCTGAGAATCGTCTTGTATGGGGCCTTGGAGCTTCTGATCTGGTGGGTAGGGATCTTGGGGTCTCTGCTGGGAGAACCTTGAAGACATGCCAGGCTCCATGGCCAGATTTTTCTTCTCACTAATGGCCTTGGGAATCCACTTTGGCCAGAGCTTAGTATACTTTAGCCAACTGTCCAGGGAGTCTAGTGCTTCTTAAGTCTTAAACCTAACATGTTTTGCTTGCTCAGTTTACCACAGAGCTATAAGCTTGCCAATTCTACGATCTGTGGGACTGGACACTCCTCATGGCTAAGCTTACTCAGGCTGACGAATCTGGAGGGCTTAAATGAGTTATGTTAACCAACAGGAAACAGTGCTGGTTTCAGAGGAAACCCACCTGTGTCTCACTTAATGAAAACAAGTATGTTTTTACGGAATATTTCAGTTACTGATGAATTCAGATTTTCCAATTATAATCAGGAAAACTGCAACAAGGTTGACTGTCACTATAATGTCCCATGACTGAAATTGTCTTATCTGTATGTATGCATTATAAAACATGATAAATTGCATCATCACGTTTTTTCATGGATACCCTTATCCATAGAATAGATGGCTCATATTTAATTAGCTAGTACTCTCAGCATTTTGTATATTTTGTTTGTGCATTGCATAAAATGAACTGTTTCCTGTCCATTTTTCAGCCTTGTCCTGGGGACATGGTTATTAATTTTTTCATATACAAGTACATGAAGTTGATAATACTTCTTACAGGAGTGTTACAGAAATAAATTTCAGTAGTATCTGTGAGACATCCATGATGGGGCAATGTTAAAAAGTTTTTTTTTTCCAAAATTCCTGTAAAATGAAGGAGTAGAAATAGTTTTGTTTTATTTACATGGTAATAATCCAGCAAACAACACTTTTCTTGATATCCTTATTATCCTTTATTTTTAGAGATAATGTTATGTGGTTAACTAAAATATTTATCCCTACCTTTCCGTTTTTTCTTTTTTTTTTTTTCTGGTTGTGATACATTGGGGCTTTCTTGTGTAGTTTGTAAACTATAACAAATGTCATCAAATTTGTAAATCTAGAAACTTCCACATCTGCTGTAACACATCATCTTAGGTTCCATCCCTCTGCTTTTAGAAAAGCCATTTTAGCCTGTTACATGGTGGTCAGCAGACATGGACTAGTAATGACCATAAAAGTTGCAGAACAGTTTCTCATGTATCTTACTTCCCTTCTTAGATATGCTTGTAATGTGTTAGAGGTAGCTGAAAATACTGAACCTGTTTTATCCTGCTAGATCAGTTTGTTTGAATTTGAAAATGTTAATGTTAAATTAAAAGAAATCCCTGTCTTTGCACATAGGAAGCTGTAATAGTATTAGCAGTTACCAGGGGGAGAGGGGTCATGTAGAGTAGAAGTTCAAGTAGTGCATTCAAGTTTTTGCCCTTATTGTGTCAATAAAATAATCAGAACAGCAACACCCCCCCCCAATACTCAGTTACAAATATTACAAGTGGACACTTGCTCTATTTAATAAGTATTATTACTCAAGAGTCTTGAGGGATAGAAGATCAAAAATATTATTGGCTTTTGTTTCTGCTAAAGAATTAATATTAAGTACTCAGGGCTTGTGAGGCACAGAAGACCAAAAATATTTGTCTTTTTTTTTTTTTTCTACTAAAAAGAATAAGCAAATCCAATGGATTATGTAAAAAAGAGAATCAAACTTATTTCTTCCAGTGGCTCAGTAAGTGAATTTAGGATAGTCATGTAAAATACAGTCATGGATAATTTATACTGTAATGTATAAAAGGCAAACTTCAATATTTGAATTATTTTGAGTGTTTGCCATCATGGCAGTATGGAACACTGATGGGTTTCTTGGAAAACACAACTAACCCAATGGCTGAGCTCTCAATAACGATAGTATAAAGGATGAATAAAACATCTGACACTTCTCTGAAATTGGAGCACAGCTTTCTAATATACTAATGCCCCATTTTCAGCTGCCACAGAGTTGAAGACCTTGAAACAAGTAGAATCTATGTATCAGCCCAAGGAAATACAGAAAACTAAATCCATTCTACTTACAGTCAACATTAAATTTGGAGCAAATGAAAAGTATACCTTCATCTGGGTACGAATAGTGAACTCAGTTTTTAATTAATACTTTACCTATTTTGAGATCCATCATTATTGAATAACAGTACAGTCTTAATTATTTCCATATTCATTTATGACCATATTATATAAGACAGAAAAATAACTTTTGTACTCATAATAAATTCACTGTGTGTATGGTATTTTTCTTCAATTTCCAAAAAATTCAACAAATGAAATGTCAGTTGTGTAGCTCCAAGAACAGCTGCACAAATTATTTCATCCCAAAATGAGTTGGACAAAAGTGATTTATGAAGTACTGTTTCCTTTGGTATTTCACAGTACCTCTCTGCCTCTGGAGACTTACGGAGCCAACTATTACAAATCTCTGAGTTTTAGAAATAATAGATTCTTGTACTTCCTTCTTCACTTCCATTTTCAACATGTATTTACACTTTGTGACCAAGAATTATTTTTTTCCTTCTGATTCTCAGACAACTGAAAACAAGCTTGTAGGAAGAATTGCCCCAAAATATATTAATCCTTTGTAGCTTTATACTAACAATTCTGTGTTAATGATCTTTATATTTTAATATGAATTTGAGATCTGAAAAACCAGCATTTATCAGGTGACTGAGTTAATGTGAGTTTTCTCTTGACAGCTAATTCTCACTGTAGAAGTTTTGTGAAATGATTGAGACTAGGAATGTAGGGTTCTATGTACTTGACATGGAAATGAGTGTTTTAAGAAAAAAAAACTCAGAATGTATTCTCTCAGAGGCCTACCATTTTTTACCATTATTTTGGATCTCTGCATCAAGAAATATGAATGACTACTCTGGAATTTAAGATATCCAAACTAAAAGAGGATTACAGAAGTTTTTTAGATTTTGACCTTTTAGCTCAATATGCTAACGTATTTAATACTTGCCAGAAGGAGTGACTATTTGTTAGTTAATTATGAGTGATGTGAAATTCTCCTTTTAGCTTGGAACTCTGAGGTCCTCAGAATAAGCTTCTCGACTTTCTTGATTACACAGAATAATAAAACATATTTACTGGCATGACAGAATTGAGATGGTCCCAAGAATTTTTTTTCCAAAATGTTTCTACAAATTAACCAAGCTAAAGGAAGCCTTCATTTACCCTGCTTCTAGGAAATGTAGTGATGATCTTGCTGCAAAAAGAAAAAATTCAGGAGCTTTTTACAGAATCACTGGAAACTCTACTTCCAGTCACAGTCATCTTTTCCAGCTCCCTGCAACTGCAGGTTTACTCCCTACTCTTGAATTTCCCAGTGGTTTTTCCTTAAGGGAGTTCTTTCTTCCTGTACCCTGTCTTCATTCATGTGTGCCTTGAGCATCAGGTATGTGTATTTTATACTTGCAGAAAATGTTTCTTTATTCTTTGAGGGGGAATTAGTTGTCTCTCCTATCCAGCAAGTTTGCAGGAAATCACCATTGCTCTCTTATTTAGTGAGCTAAAATGATCTAACACAGAATATTGTGGGGAATCAATACTGTGTTTAGTTTAATAACTGGAGGGAGGTTGTCTGTGGGTTTGGAACCCACCACATTGAGCTCACAGGTGTACACCTAGCCCCTGTCCCATTATGAAACAGAAAGGAGTGGATGTACAGTATTACCAGGGCTAGAAGACCATCAGTACAAAACAATAAAATTGCTGCTGCTCAAGCATATTCCACATGTACAATGTGAGTAGCATGTAAGATCACCATCACATTAATGTTCTCATTTTTATTGGTTGCATTGTATTTTTATCAGATCAGACAAGTAGGGGTTTCTTTGCTGCAAATTATCACTGGTATGAAACAGTACATGGCTTGAGTACAAGCAGCAGACTGTAGAAGAAGGATAGGTGGTTTTCTTTAGGAAGACAGTTTTAGGTCTAGATAGGACTATTAAAAACATTGAAGGTTTGGTTCAGTGGCTGAACTCAATTGCCAATCAAAATCACATGGTAAAGCCAAAATGTTTTGTTTCAGATTAAATACAACATTTTGTTTTACTACAAAGGATGTTTTAGACTCTTAAAAAAACCCCAAGGAAACAGAGATCCATGAATAAGCAACTGAATGAGAGACACTAAGACAGCTGTGTAGACTGTCTCAAATTGTATTTAGGTTTTATATCATAAAAACCATAAGGGCCATACTAACACATTGCAAGCTTATCCTCTTTTTAGTATTATATGGGATATCTCCACAGAACGCCTACAGCTCTTGCTATGTAGCCTTGAAGTTTATGTGTGTGGTAAGATCCAGCCCTATTTGGTTCGGGCTAGCAACAGAGGTGTGATAAAAGGCTTTCAATTTCTGAGCTGTTTTAGTGGTCCATTATGAAAGAACAAGTGTTACAAGCAAGGCTGGCAGGGGAAGAGGACTGCCAGTTTGTAGGAGGCTTAAAATAGGGATGAGAATACTGTGTCTTTCTGAGAGAGAGAATGGGAGAAAAGGAGAAAGAAGAAGGGGAAGGGAAGGGAAGGGAAGGGAAGGGAAGGGAAGGGAAGGGAAGGGAAGGGAAGGGAAGGGAAGGGAAGGGAAGGGAAGGGAAGGGAAGGGAAGGGAAGGGAAGGGAAGGGAAGGGAAGGGAAGGGAAGGGAAGGGAAGGGAAGGGAAGGGAAGGGAAGGGAAGGGAAGGGAAGGGAAGGGAAGGGAAGGGAAGGGAAGGGAAGGGAAGGGAAGGGAAGGGAAGGGAAGGGAAGGGAAGGGAAGGGAAGGGAAGGGAAGGGAAGGGAAGGGAAGGGAAGGGAAGGGAAGGGAATGCTTGCTCATAAAAAAAATAGAACTTTTGAAGGCTCTAGGAAAATGTTATCAAACTGCTTTGGAGTTGTGAGAACTCTAGCACTGACTTTAATCAAGCAGGTGGATTGCTGCCAGAGAAACATCAAAGGATCTGCATGTAGGAGTGTGTTGAGAGATCTAGAACAAGGAGCAGCAACCAGGCTGTAGCTGAACCTAGAACCACAAAGGGTTCAGAAGCTAGTTCTGCTCACATCACAATGATCCTGCCTGAAGGGCAGGATGAGTCCAGGTGGTGAGAAGTGAGTGGTGCTTCCTATCTTATTGATCCTTAGAGTTTATTATAAACTATTCTTAATGGATTGTCTTAATTTAAATAATTAAAAAAAAATTTAATATGTGCAGTGTTTCCAGCAACTATGCTAGCTCTTGATGCTGATATACATTAATTTCTTCATTACCTCCTGCATATTTACCTCAAATCTCTCTTCCTGGAATTTCTATGTAGGATGTAAGGAAAATAAAATCAGTATATAATTTCTTTGATCCTTAAACTTGTAAAGGTCCATGAAAGCCAACTCCTAGATGCATGATTATGTGACAGAAGAATCTAATTACCACTAACTAATCAATCTATAGGGAAAGACGTGCCATTGCACGCAGCCATTTTGCATTGCATGCTATAAACAGGGACTCCTCTTCTGTATTGCTCTGTAACAGGAGCAGGAGAGAGGAATACAAAGGGTGCTTTCTTAATGTGATTCCTTCCCTTAGTGTTGTAGAAGTCTGACACTTACTTAATCTTTGTTGATTTCCTGTGAGTTATTGGCTTTTAGGTTATTTTGAAGAATTACAAATTGACTAGATGGTGGTGTAAGAGCTATAGTTTTCTGGTGAGGAAAAACATCTCAGTAATCCCAGCCAATAAAATATTAAAATACCAGTTTGCACTTATTTGGGTAGGTCCACTGTTGGACAGGAACTGCCTTGGTAGAAAATCTATCCCATATACATTTGAAGTTGTTCTGTGTCTTTACTCAAAATTATGTGTATGTTAAAGTGAAAAGGTGTAATGAATGTGGACTGTAATGTCTTCTAAAACTCTGATTCTCAAAATGTTAACAATGGGAATTAAACAGCATAGTATTTATCAGTGAGGAAGAAGAGTTGATTGAAATGTACGACCTGTTGTCTGGCTTTTTGATAGTAGTGTAACTCAAAACAATGTGCTAGTCCTACCTAGCTTTCAGGTGATCCTAAAAGCAATATATAGAACCAAAGATCATTCAAAAAATAGTAAAGTGGTGTGATTTCCTGATAAGGACATGAGCAAATAAGCAATTTGGATCTTCTTCCAATTGCTTTTCTTTATGTTGAATTTATAACCTTTCAGCCTTTGAGTACTTGGTCTTTTGTATAGTCTGGAAGGTATCTGCTGCCCCCAGTATTATAGCTGAGTAGTGAATCATATTTGTATAGTGAATAAAGAAGCTTTCTGTAGACCCTGTAAAAGATTGTGCTGGCTTTTGAAAGGTTGCTTCATTCCCAGTCCATCCCATAGGTGTCTAACCTGGTATGTTCGGATCACTTAAACTGCAATTTATTAGATGTCAGTTCACTGATTTTGGTATTTTGATAGCCAGTCCAGAGGTGTTAAGCATGAAAACCTGAAGCTGAATTCACTAAGGCTCCCGTGTCTCTGAAGAAAATGAGTCTTCCATTCTTTCAAGCTAGGCTTGCAAATATCCATGTGAACAAAATGAGCACATGGATCATATTCTATAACATAAACTGAATGCATATTTGTATTTATACTTGTGATGAATTTATTTTAATTCTTAATTTCTATTATAGGTTTTAATTATTCATGCATATAGGTAATATACTTATCAGGCATAGCAAATAATGTAACATTCAGAATACAAATTACAGAATCACAGGATTGTCATGGTTGGAAAGGACCTCTAAGATCATGGAGTCCAACCGTCAGCACCAAAAACAAACCACAACCTTGGCCTTTAGAGCATGTCCTTGAAGTGCCACATCTACACAGCTTTAAATACCTCCAGGGATGGTGATTCAACCACCTCCCAGGGCATCCCGTTCCAGTGCCTGACCACTCCTTCAGTATAGAAATTCTTCCTAATACCCAGTCTAAACCTCCCTTGTCACAACTTCAGGCCATTTCCTCTCATTCTGTCGTTATTTACTTGGGAGAAGAGGCCAACACCACCTCCCTACTTCCTCCTTTCAGGTAATTTTAGAGGACAATGAGGTCTCCTCTCAGCCTCCTTTTCTTCAGACCAAAAAAAACCCAATTCCCTCAGCTGCTACTCACAGGACTTGTTCTCTAGAACAATCACCAGTTTGGTTGCTCTCCTCTGGACACGCTCCAGCACCTCAATGTCTTTCTTATAGTGAGGGGCCCAGAACTGAACACAGCACTCGAGGTGCAGCCTCACCAGTGCTGAGTACAGCAGCGTGATCACTTCCCTACTCCTGCTGGCCACACTATTCCTGATGGAGGCCAGGATGCTGTTGGCCTTCTGGGCATTCTGCTGGCTCATATTCAGCACTGCCAACCAGCACCCCCAGGTTCTTTTCTGATGGGCAGCTTTCCAGCTCCTCTGCCCCAAACCTGTAATGTTGCATGAGGTTGTTGTGACCCAAGTGCAGAACCCGGCACTTGCCCTTGTTGAACCTCGTACAATTGGCCTTGGCAATTGTAAACAAACGAACAACAAAAAACCCACAAAAAACCAAACAAAAACAAAACAAACAAAAAAGCCCCCAAAAAACCCCACCACAAACCAAAAAAAACCCCAAAACCCATCAGGCCTGTCCAGGTCCCTCTGCAGGGCCTTCCTACCGTCAAGCAGATCAGCACTCCCACCCAATTTGTTGTCACCTACAAACTTATTGAGGGTGCATTCAATCCCCTCATCCAGATAATTGGTAAAGATGTTGAACAAAACTGGCCCCAAAACTGAGCCCTGGGCGACACCACTGGTGACCAGCCACCGACTAGATTTGACCCCATTTACCACAACTCTCTGGGCCCAGCCATCCAGCCAGTTCTTTACCCAGTGAAAAGTACACTTGTCTATGTCACGAGCCACCAGCTTCTCCAGGATAATGCTGTGGGAGACAGTGTCAAAGGCCTGACCAAAGTCTAGATAGACAACATCAACAGCCTTCACCTCATCCAACAGGCAGGTCACATGGTCATAGATGTCAGGTTGCTCAAGCAAGACCTCCCTTTCATAAACCCATGCTAGCTGGCCCTAGTCCCCTGGCTACCCTGCACTTGCTGTGTGAGCTCACTCAAGATGAAATTCTCCATGGTCTTTCCCAATACTGAGGACAGGCTGACAGTCCTGTAGCTCCCCAGATCCTCCTTCTGGCCCTTCTTGTAGATGGGCGTCACATTAGCCACCCTCCAGTCATCAGGGACCTCCCCTGTTGACCAGGATTGTTGATAAATGATGGAGAGAGGCTTGGCAAGCTCCTCCACCAGCTCCCTCAGTACTCTCAGGTGAATCCCATCAGGCCTCATAGACTTATGTGTGTCCAGGTGCAGAAGCAGATCATTATCTGCTTCCTTCTGGATTATGGGGGGGTTCTTCTGCTCTCTGTCCTTATCTTCCAGCTCAGAAGGCTGAACACCCTGGGGATGAAATATATAAGGCACAAATAAAAAAAACCCACCACGTTTAAATTATTTATGTAATGTACAGAATTTTTAATAACTGACTGTTTGTGTTCTATTGACATACCCAGTGTCCCCAAGCTAGGGACCAACCCACTGGGAAATGAAAACCAGCCAATTGGGGCTATTCCTCCTCTAACTGAGGAGAAGAGCAGGGGCGATATGTGACTTGACTCGAGTTTTCCAGCCTGGGTCGAACTCAGACCACAACAATATCATCATGAGTGACATCATGAAGGGTGACATCATAATGGAAGACATAATGGGTACAAGGCTTAGGTCCAGTGTAGCTGTAGTGTATGGCTGCTTCATCTGGGAGGACATCCTACTGAAGATGAAAAATACGCTTCTTATGTACGAGTTCATTTTAGATATGTTTATCAGTAGAGAAAACACTACCTTCTTGGGGTTTGACACCTGAACCAGCTAGGCTTCCTACAGCCTTGTTAGCTTTGCTGTTTTCCCTTGGCTCCCATTCTGTTAGCCACCGATTCTCCTTCCTTTAGGGCTGCTCAATAAAACCCACATGATTTATAAAATACAATCATACAGAGCAGCACTGGTCTAAACCTCCTACCTGATGTTACAGCTGACTAATGACTTCATAAGTGTGTGGGTGTAATTTTGAAACTAGAAAAAGCCTTCTCTTGGGCCATCATTTTCTATCTGCAGTTAGATGAGTTGTGTTTTTATGTATATATGTACTTCTGAATTTTGTTTCAGTTCAATTTCTGTCATTGCATTCCCAAACATTGTTAAGGCAATATCACTCCAGTCTTCAAAAAGGGCAAGAAGGAAGATCCAGGAAACTACAGAGCTGTCAGCCTCACCTCCATCCCTGGAAAAGTGATGGAGCAGCTCATTCTGGAGGTCATCTCTAAGCACATGGAAGAGAAGAAGATTATCAGGAGTAGCCAGCATGGATTTATCAAGGGGAAATCCATGCTTGACTAATCTGATAGCCTTCTATGATGTTGCGACTGAATGGGTAGATGCAGGGAGACCAGTGGATGTGTCTACCTTGACCTTAGCAAGGCTTTTGACACTGTCTCCCATAAAATCCTTGTGAGCAAGCTCAGTCAATGTGGGATAGAAGAGTGGACAGTGAGATGGATTGAGAACTGGCTACACACCAGAGCCCAGAGAGTGATGATCCAATGGTGCAGAGTCCAGCTGGAGACCTGTAGCTAGTGGAGTTTCTCAGGGATCAGTGCTGGGTTCAGTCCTGTTCAACATCTTCATCAATGACATGGATGAGGGGAGAGTGTATCCTCGGCAAGTTTGCTGTTTATTTAAAACTGGAAGGATTGGCTGATTGACTGGATTGACCATTCAGCAAGATTTGGACAGACTGGAGAGCTGGGCAAAGAGAAACCGAATGAGGTTCAGCAAGAGTAACTATAAAGTTCTGCACCTGGGAAGGAACAACAACATGCACCAGTACAGATTAGGAGCCAACCTGCTAGAAAGCAGCTCCGCGGAGAAGGACCTTGGAGTCCTGGTGGACAAGAAGTTATCCATGGGGCTGCAATGTGCCCTTGTGGCCAAGAAGGCAAATACTATCCTGGGGTGCATTAAGAAGAGTGTGTCCAGCAGGTTGAGGGAGGTTCTCCTGCCCCTCTACTCTGCCCTAGTGACACCACATCTGGAGTATTTTGTCCAGTTCTGGGCTCCCCAGTTCAAGAGCGACAGGGACTTACTTGGGAGAGTCTGATGGTGGGCTACGAGGATAATTAAGGGATGCAAACTGTGACTTCATCTCATATATGAGGAAAAATTGATTTACTGTAAGAGTTACAGAGCACTGGAACAGGCTGCCCAGAGAGGTCTGGCTGCATGTCTTTGTGACCTGCCCTAGGGAGTCCTGCTCTGGCAGCGGGGTTGGAATCGATACTCTCCAGAGGTCCCTTCAAACCGCTACCACTCTGTGGGTCTGTGATCCTGTGATTCTGTGATAAGACCAAGTTCCTATCTGGAGTAATAGGAAGGTCCGTGGCCTTACCGAATATCTGTGTGTACTCATGTCTGTTGCATATGTTTGCATTCAAGTAAAAGTTCTCTTTTCTTCCTCAAATGATTTCAGGGGTTTGTTTGTTGTTTGGTTTTTTTGGCAGATAGATTTTCAGTGTGTGCATTGCTCCTTCTGTGAGTCCTGGGAGTCCATGGGTGGTAATGCAGATCTGTGCTTGTCAAGTGGTGCTTAGCCTGATATTGAAGTCCATGCAGTTGGTTTTACCACACTTCTGAAGGAAATGTGGAGTAAGCTCCTTACACCAGATGCAGAATCCCTTTCGAATTGCAGCCCATTTTATGAAAATCAGGTTCCAGATGCATTTTTTAGTTCCATTCATTTCACATAAGCAGCCTTCTGCTGGGAAACCATCTTCTGTCTTTCTCGATCCACAAGAGGCATACTTATTTTGAAAATAAATAAGGTTTTCTAAATTACCTGACAATCTCTCTGTACAAAAGCTGTGATAATTGAGCTGCTAGTGAATTCTGAAAATATATGAACACTATCTCTCACACATCATAAGCCTTCATACATCTTCAAACCAAGTACTGCATTCTTCTGATTCAAGCTGCCACGTTCAAGCCACCCGCACATGGTGGTTTGATATATTCTAGGCAGTTTTCACACAGGTTTTTAAATAAACAAATCCACAGATGCAGGTGATTAAAACAGATTGTGAAAATTGAGGACTGATTTGCAAATTAAGTTGGCACTTTTACAGCTGGGTTTTGCCACTGCCAGGCAGGCATAGATAGCAGGTTATCCTATCTCTTTGACCTCAAGTGGGGTTTTGTCTGATGTTCCTACAGGGCTTTCTTCAGCTTGACTGGCAAGACAGACTTCCATGAGACCTTTTGGCAGCCTATTACAAAGTCTTGCTCAAACAACTCTTCTTCTCAGTCATCTCAGATGCTGGGTCAAGCTCTGAGTCAGCCTCAGGCCACTGTCTCAGGCTTTGCTCTAGTCTCCAGTCTTACTTTAAACAACTTATATGACCAGACATGAGAGCAGCCTCACCTACCACCTGTTCATTGTCAGCTCAGTAGTTTCTTCACCTTGCAGTGATTATGTTTTATTTATTTTCTTCTCCATCACGTTTTCACCCTGTCACTTGCATCTTTGTTGATGTCTTACATAGCCTAAATTATTCTTGAGTTACCTGGTTTAACTGGTTATCCAGTTCATACTGGTGAAGCACATGTTTTCTCTTGTGAAAGGATTTTGATGTCTCAGCCCAAGAAGATTTATACCTGGATTTAAGTTAGCTAAAACATGTACATCTTCGCAGGATCAAGGCCTAATCTGGGAAATAATCCGTTGGAAACTTGAAGTTAAATATTTTCTTCACAGATTGTTTAGGCTTTCAGAGTTTTCAGTGTTTTGAAATTGCTTAACTCAGCAATGGATGGCACATACTTTAAAAGTGGAAAATATGTTTGTTACACAGACTTTTAAAATACGACCTACATGACTGAAAAGTATTACATTAAAATAATAATTGTATCTGTTAGTTTATTTATGGGTTATTATTGTTAAGGATTTGGTGTTAGGAACAGCACGTTTCTGTGTTTCGTATTTCTGTGAGTGTGAATGGAAAGGAGAAAAACCTACTGCTTATGGCTTCATGCAAGAGAATCACAAGGATACATTTGAGCCATTTTTTGACTGACTTGAATAATTAGTAGGTTTGTGGCTTACAGACTTTGTTTTCACCATGGATTATTAATAAAGCATTAGAAATTCACAGTAGTCTTTGAAAACAGAAGTCTAGAAACCTGTCAACAAAATCAATATAAGGTGAACCAAACAAAGCTCATGATAGAAAGGATAACATAGAAGACTCCTCTTTACTTGACTTAATAAACAGGATTATTACTGAGTTAAAGTTTGGATTTTTTTTCAGAACAGGACTTTTCCAATATGTTTTGACAGAGCCTTCAGCTATGAGAAATTACTGACTGTAGATATTCTCTGCCAAAATGATGTATCTATTTCCAGTAAGCTAGTTGCTTCATCTTGTTGGATAGACTCTTGGGAATTTATCACGTAATTCCCTTAATCCAAACCAGTTGTGTACATATTTTGTAACTGATGAGTTACTGACAATAAATAAATATTCATACAAAATCAGCTATTTTTTAAAGAAAAAAAATACTGTTTAACAATTTGTGTACCTGAACTTAGCAGTCTTGTATTTACTGTGTCTTTTCACATGAACTAGAGTGTCATCTAAAACTACTGTTTACAATTATTGCAGCATTGAATATATACTGTTTCAGATAAAAACACATTTACATTGCAGCAGTATGTCAAATAGTTTCATCAACACAGTGAGCAATAGCAGATCACTAGTCCTTGAAATAATATGTCATTAACTTTGTGAAAATAAATCAACCATTCTTCCATCAAGTTGTACTCTACGTTTAGGTTAAACGCCTTGGTTAACTAATGTCTTTGAAGACTGGGTGTTACTTCCTTTAGCTCTGATTATAGTTGGCAGGCATTTTATGTTCTCTGTGTGTTACCAAAACAGAACATCTATCTGCAGCAAACCCTTTTTTTTCTTCAAAAATGGATGTAATTTTGGTGTGTTGGGTATATTTTGGTGTGTTGTATGTATTTGATTAATTGGGTCTTACAGCTTTTGTGTGTGCATACATCTTATTCCTACTACTGAAAAAATAGTATTTATGCACTGAACTGTTGGCTTCTGTTCTGTGAATATTAATCAAAGAATATACTCCTCTTTTTAATGGCTTTGTGGTGTAGGAGGCAGCCAAACAACATAGACTATAGTCTGCTTTTTTTGCTCTTTAATCATTATTGTGTAAGACACTGGTAAGAACACTTTTTTCATCTATAAACACTATTTCATGCTTAAACATATCCATTGTTTGGTCAAAGTTATGAAATACTGTTGCTCAATTAAATTTTTGTTTTCAGCAGTTCCTTGTAAAAGCAGTAATAGAAGAGATAAAACAGTAAAGGGAGATAATTAAGTAGAAAAACATACTAGGCATAGCAAGCAAGAAAGAAGCAGAATATGTAGAATTGGGAAATCAGCCTCGTATGGTTTCAGGTCTTATGATTTGGACTAACATTTTTGTTTAATCAAAAGCCAACTTGATGCTTTTCTAGATTCCATTACTATGGTGAAAGAGATAATTTATGACTAAATTATTCTTAAAGAGAATCAGGGTACATATTTGCTGTGTTCTAATGTACACTTAAAATGTGTATCAGGATAGACATTGATTAGAGTGTGACAGCTTCTTTGGGTGAGAAATTAAAAGACACATTAAGTATTTAAAACTAAAAAGCCAGTAAATGTTAGTAGTGGTGGTGTGGAACAGCTCAGTATCAGAAGCAGCAAGCTTCTTGAAAATACAGCTGACATTTTTATGACATATGATGATATAAAGGTTGATGGCTACAACTTAGTCATTCTATGTGAATCCCACCAGTGAGGCTAATAGGAAGGCTTAAGCTTCAGTGTTTGTAATATTTTACAGTATTTTGCAAGGGGTTGTGTTTTAGTGCTGTCCCTCCCTTGCCTGTTTCATAAAGATGTCCTAGATTAGGGACTTTCTCTAATTTGTGTTGTTAGAAAATTTTTCCCCATAGCACTGTCACTGGCTTAACTGTAAAATTTGCCAATTTAGCGGAATTTATTGAACAGGAGTTGCTCTTGCTGTTGCCTATTGCCCTTGGCCACTACGACAGTCTTGCTAAAGTCCTCTCAGAGTGGTAGGACCAAAGACAATACCACATTATTTGTATTTACTAATGTTGTTTTTTACAAATTTTATTTTAACTGTTACGAGTCTAAGCGTTTTTTAAATTCCTCCAGTTTCAGCCCAAAAAATACATGTTTTGTTATAGATCAAGATTTTACAGTAGTCTAGGAATGCATGAGGCAGAAATCCCCCAAACCTTCTGCATTTTTTAATTATGTAGTTTGCTCAAAGACAGGTCTGTTTTTATGGAAAGGAATACAGTAGTATTGAAGCTTGTGATTCATAAAAAAGCAGTATTTAGAAGCTGAATCATTGAAGTACAAAACACTTTTTGTATTTCCAGTCAGTGTATTAGTCTCACAGATGTATTTAAATTATTTTTAGGAAACATAAGTAAGAGAGCTGAATGGCTTTAATAAAATACTGAGTTAGTTCATCATCTAGTGGAAATTAATCTGGTTTATACTAATTGAACACACATTTATCCACTGTTGTACCTGTTCCCTTTGAACATCTATAAATATTCCTCTTGCGTATATACATATGTTCATAGAATATGTTAGCATGTTCTTGCAGAAATAACTATTTGGGAAGAATTTTTTACTTACAGACTGTCTATATAAATTGAATATTTGTATCAAGTCTATGTCAAAATGGTAGACCTTGTATATTTTCAAATCCATTCTCCTGGATAAAGGCTGTTTCCACTGTTTTCCTTCATAAAAACATCTGCTTCTGTGATTTCAATCTACTTCTTCAGTTTTGATAATGATTATTCCTACATTGTCATTTTTTGTCACTTGTGGAAAGTTTGTCTTTAGTCTAACTGAGCAATATTCACATGTTAATGTAGTTGCTGCTTATTGACCCTCCTGAACATGCTGATCTGCCAAAGAAGTTCTTAACGTAGTAAGAAAGCTAACTAAAGTTAGTTGCCTTTCTCTGCCGATTCACACCTATCGTTTCCTAGTTTTTGTAGGTCAGGCTTTAAGATTGCAACGATAGCATAGAAGTAAGATGGGTTTTTAAAGACCTTGTTTGGTAGTTGTAGTTCAGTTTATGTATAAATTGTTGTTGTCCCTAACACATGCAACTTTTAGCATGGACTAATGTATTGTTATATATTCGAGTATAGTTCTTAGCACTGGTGAGGCCACACCTGGAGTACTGTGTTCAGTTCTGGGCTCCTCACTATAAGAAGGACATTGAGTTGCTGGAGCATGTCCAGAGGAGACCTACCAAGCTGGTGAAGGGTCTAGAGAACAAGTCATATGAGGAGCAGCTGAGGGAACTGGAGTTGTTCAGTTTGGAGAAGAGGAGGATGAGGGGAGACCTCATTGCTCTCTACAACTACCTAAAAGGAGGTTGTAGGGCGGTGGGTGTTTACCTCTTCTCCCAAATAAATAATGACCAGAGGAAATTGCCAGGAGTTGTGGCAGGGCAGGTTTAGATTGGGTATTAGGAAGAATTTCTATACTGAAAGAGTGGTCAGGCACTGGAACAGCCTGCCCAAGGAGGTGGTTGAGTCACCATGCTTGGAGGTGTTCAAGAAACAGGTAGATGTGGCACTTCAGGGCATGCTCTAGTGGCCGAGGTTGTGGTTTGGTTTTGTTTTTTTGTTTTTTGTTGTTCTTTTTGTGTTGATGGTTGTACTTGGTGATCTCAGAGGTTGTTTCCAACCATAACAATTCTGTGATTCTTCAAAAGTGTTCATATTGTAGTGATTAGTATCATTAGAATATGCAGATTGTTTAAAATAAGCAGAGTCTTTGGATATGGTGATTGTAGGCAAGTAGTTTTCCTTTTGGCTGATGTAAATAAGATAACTTGTCTGGAATTGAACAGAATCTCTATTAGTATTACCTCTTTTCAGTTATTTACATGTTTCTAAGGAACAGAGCAATTTATTTCATTTTAGATGTAGTTTCAAAACTGAAGAAGACATTTAGGAATGTCTTTGTATGGTAGTTTAATTTCTGTATGTTCATGTAATTGTTTATGGAATTAACAATTAAAATATTTGAACTGAACAAAGCATCTATATTTGTGGTATAAGTGGATAGAAAACTAATATTTGCATTTTCTATTTTTCCCAACTTTAGGGGGGACACAGAGGTTACCTCGCACCATTGGAGTGTCATTGGCAAAAGAACTAATCTTCTCTGCACGTATTTTAAATGGTGAGGAAGCAAAATCAATAGGATTGATTAGCCATGTGGTAGAACAGAATGAAGCAGGGGATGCTGCATACCGAAGAGCATTAGCTCTGGCAAGAGAATTTTTACCTCAGGTAAAACTAATTATTTTAGTTTTGTTTGTTTTGTAGTGTTTTTTTTTTAACAAGCATTAAAACTAAAAGAGAATCGACTGTATTAAGAAAAATTGTCATGAATTTATGTATTAAAAGCCATTCTAGTTATGTGGAGAGAAATCAGAAGTTTTCTCTTGTGTTTCCAGTGGTGATATTTGGTAATTATTTCATAGTGAAGCAAAAAAACTCTGTCAGTCCTTGTATCATCATGATACAGTCTGTGTTTGTATTGCATATTTTGGCTTTCAATTTTAAACATAAAATAGTGTAAAGCAATTATCTCAATAGCTTATTCTGTTGCTGTTGAACATGTCAGAGGAGAGGCAAAATCATCCAAATAAAAGTGGACATATGTCAATGTAAATCCTATTTTGAAAACGTAAAACTAAATATAGTTTCAATATTAAAAGAAAACCCATTTCCAGAGGAAATTCTGTTTTCTGTCCTTTGTGTATAAGCTTGATGAAAGAGTCATAGTCTTATTATTCATTCTAAGTGACATCTTATCTCTTTCTTTCATAAAACAATTGAAATGGGATTTGCTGAATTCCTGTGCTTTAGAACTTGAAAATTTTAGTAAGAAGTTTAAGCATGACCGTTACAGAAGTCTGTATGTTAGCTGATTGCTACCTGTTCCCCCGTTGCTATAGACTGCAAGCTGTTTGTTCAGAGTAGGAGAGTGAGTTTGGAGCTTTTCATAAATGTGCTTTTCACGTGAAGGTTTCCAGGTGGCAAATTTCATAGGAGGCAGAAGAAAATAATAAGCAAACCACTCTGTTGGATGGCAAGTGTAACAGCTAAAATTTTTCATTGAATATTGAAAGTGTTACAGACTAGGTATGGCATTTAACATTGATTGTTTGTGTCATGAACACCGTCAAAGAAAGACCAACATGAAAAATATAGTAAAAATTTTAACATACAGTTATTCTAGAAGGTTGATTTATAGTTACAACTTCTCATTGTTACTAGCTCAAAAGCATTTTGCCTTTCCCAAAACAGTAGGCCACTCCTCTAAAGCAATGTCTGAACAGTCAGAACCTGGTGCTGATGAACGGGCACAGGACTGAGAGAATTCCCAAAGATGTCTCACTGTCCTGTGGCACATTGGAAGAGAAGGGTGGAAATCCCTCTGCTTGCTGGGGACCTCAGTCCCTCACAGGAGAATGTCATCTCTTAACCAGTGTAGGCTTTGCAGTAGTGTATTTTAGGCTTGAAGCTACATCTGTTAATTTTATGTCATTATCACGTTTTCATGTTTCTCCATTTTCTGATAATAGAGGCATAAAGTTGACCTTGTTAAGGCCTATAATGGCCATTCTGAGCCTTGTTTTCTACAGAACTGAGCAAGCTTGACAAAGTGGACATGCTCAGTACCTTTGAAACATAAACCAAAGACATTGCTTTAAATAGGCACTTCTGAAAACAGTATGCTTTCACTTTTTCTCAATATTGAAACTATCAGTTTGGAAACATATGTCTACTATAGTGATGTAATTTAGGGTATTTGACCTATTTGTCCTATTTAGCTATTTAAATCTATTAGAAGTCTGATGTCTAGAAGGCCTCAGTCTAAGAACATGGATGTTGCAGACTATTCACTGCGTAATCTTCTTGATGTTGATGATATGTAAATAAGCTTTTTCTTTCATTTTAGGGACCAGTAGCAATGAGAGTTGCAAAACTGGCCATCAATCAGGGAATGGAGGTAAGGATCTGTACTTTGCGTAAGAGTAAGCAGAAGTCAGGCTGGCAGCAGGCTGCTGTGGTGGTGTTTTTTTTTTTCTTTCTAGAACTTTTTTTAGTTTCTCAGTCTATAGTCTTTCAGAATCTACTTGGTCAAAACATTTTAGGACATGAAATGCAACTATTTTATGTCTCAGACTTCCAAGAATAGAGTTGATGGTGGTAGCTTTAATGAAGCTTAGTAACCTCATGTCTGTGTAGTAGTGAAGTACTCTGCTAATCATTAATACTGGGAAGAAAATACAAACTGCTGCTAACAAGTTTGTATTTCAGATGCTAGGCAGAAACAAGCCTCAGAGTCTCGCTCTGTCAAGTCTGTTGATGCTCTCAGTGTTGAGTAACTAATAAAGGCCAAAAGGCATGTCATTTTGTTTTTAATAGTTTGATAGAGGTTAGTGTTAAAATTATATCTGGAGTCTGATTTCATATTTTATTCAGATTGCCACTCCTACTGGAACACCATTGACCTAGCTCTAAAGATTGTTAAAATCCAGCCCTGAACATGTCTGGGCATGCAGTTAGGCTTGTGAATCGTCTCACTGAACTCAGCAGAACTATTCATATTTAAAGTTAAGCACATGCATAAGATCTGCACTAGGACATGTTGTAGCTCAACTTCGGACAAGAGAAAGGGGATCACACCACATGCCACATCTGAATCCAAGAAGGCAAAATTAAAAATGGTCCTTTTTTTCTTAAAGTATCAGAAGCAACCAGGGGTACAATTGAGTTCATCAAAGCATATCACCAGTAAGTTTTGGCCTGAGAACAAAACTCAGATGCTGTTGTGCAAGGAGTATGCTTGTTAAGTTTCCACAGCAAGTAAAGATGGAATTCAAGATTTATTTCAGTGCTACCCAAGGTCCAGAATGGTACAAGCTAAATTATGTACCTACCAAGTACAGTGGACTGAAAGGTTAAAGTTAGGATGTTTGTAGAATTAGAGACAGTAGGGTTAGAAGGACTCTGAATTGCCATCTAGTTCAGTCTTGAGGCTCCAAGACAAGATCTACTGTATCAAAACTGATCAAGCCAAATGTGCATGGAGGCTGTTGTTGCATACCTTCCATGGCAGAGATTTCACAGCTTCCTTTGGTAATCTATCCTGTAGTTTATCTCCCCTAGACAAATTGCTTGTGGTGCACAGCCACAGTGCTTTCAGTGGCCATGTGGAGAAGTGGTAGGTTCTGCAGCAGCTGATGCTTAAAGCAGAGAAATAGTTATCGGAAATTCAGACTTTTTCAGCTGTTCAGACGAGCTCACAAAGAAAAAAAAATGTATTATCATAAGGTGGTGATGTCGGATGGCCATTCACCTCTTTTTAAAAAATTTAAATCCCTTTAAATTTGAAATTTTGTTTGTTTTATTGCATGCCATGATATTCTTATATAACATTTTGAATATAACTTGCTTCAGAACAATTTTTAAATAAGCACGAAGTACATTAAATCATTTCCCCAGTAGTAAGTGAAATTATTACAAATATGCAAATAGCTCTTGCTTTTTAGTCCAGATGACTTGCAGTGAAGAACATACATTTTTTGACAGCATATTAAATACTAATTGTTTCACCAAATAAAAAGGGTGTTACAGACATAGTAACCAGTCTCACCACATGGCAGTGTAGCATTTTTGTGTTAAACTAGTGCAGAAGAACTTTGCAGAAGTGTTTTATACATGCCATATAGAAACATAGTATTTAAGGGAGCTGTTAGGAAATAATATATAATAAATATATAAAAATATGCTTTACAAAACTGTGTATTCTTTTCCTCAGGTCGACCTAGTAACAGGTTTAGCAATTGAAGAAGCTTGTTACGCTCAGGTATGTTGCTATGATTACATAGAAAAACCCAGGAAACAGGCTTTTTTGGTGCATGTCATGGAACATACAGAAATTCAATGAGAAATTGTTCTATGATTTCTTCTACAAATATTTTGGCATTGTATTTAGACCTTCATTGTTTGTGTAAGGTATTTAAGGAAGGAGGTGTAGTATAGAACAAAAACATCTCCCTGCTAAGACTGTTTGGATTAAGGTAGTGAAGCACTACCAGGCATATACCTACCCAGCAGTACACTGCCATGCATCTAGTCCAAGAACTACCTTGCATTTTCTTCATTTTGGTTTAACATGAAACAGCATGAAGGGCACTTCTCTATCATGTGCCATTAATGGCATGTGTGCTAACCAACAGAAAAACAAGACAAACCTCTTCGCCAGCGAAAAATGGGAATGATGTATTTGAGTACAATATTGTATTTGGACTTGAAGACAAGTTTATCATGGAAATAGAAGCATCAGCATTAGATGCTTATTTGAAACAGAGGGTGATCAGATTAATAACTTACCCCCCCAAAAAAATAACTCATCAAAAACATGCCCTAAAGAGTTTCTCACAGTCATATGTTTGGAAAAAAGTTAATCTTTCTTATCCCAGATTGCTTCTCAGCCTTATATTGTGCCTTTGAAGTGCCTGGTACTTTCTTGTATCTGACTAGACGTTTTAGTTTTCCTTTTTCTGTTGTATTATATGTTGCATATTGGATGCATTGAAGAACTAGGATTTGTATGAAAATACTTTCCTTGGTATTGTTTTGGTGTCAATAAGGAATTGTTACTCTGCTCATTGCAGACTATTCCAACAAAAGATAGAATTGAAGGTCTTCTTGCATTTAAGGAGAAGAGACCTCCTCGCTACAAGGGAGAATAGAAGAAACTGATGCCTTTAAAATACAGTGGGATAAAAGTACTGCTGTGAGGACCATTAAGGTGCACTTTGCATCCTCACCTGGAATATCACGGCCACCAAAGTAAAAGCAAATCATGCTGATGTTACATTTTGATTGTGTCCATACTTGTACTGGGCCCAGATAGAAACCTGTGTCAACTCATGCTCATTACAATTTCTAAAGGTTTATCTGTGCATTGGCAAGGTCACAGGTTCATGCAGCATTTTTTAAAATTTCAAATGTATGAAACATACCATTCCACAATTGAAAAAACTCTGTAAATTCTTTATATAGAGAAAACCTGTATGTGATGTTAAATATAAATCTGCTGTATCATTTTGTCAAAACAAAAGCAACTACTGAGCACCAAAAATAAGGAATTGTACCAAATATACATTTAAATTATTCTGTATATCACTAAAAATTATATTCGAGTATTCTACCTTAATATGTACATTATTAATAAAGCTAAGGGAAATGAAAATATTATTGTCTGGAAAATGTGAAGCTTTAATTGTGTGATTTATGCTATTCTAAGCAAAATGAAATTAGCTTTAGCAAATAATGGCATCCTTATGATTAATTCATTGCCATTATATTCATTTAATTGTACTAAATGAAAACACTTTTGAGACTAGCCTTTAATTATTCATTCTTGTGTGTTAAACCTGGCTTTATCTTGTATTCTTCCAACATACCAACTGATCAGCATTGTCTGCTGTAATGGAACTTTATTTCATGTGCCCCAGTTATTTTAAGTTTTTGATTGTTGTATTAAAGAACGTGGTGCAGGGTTGCAACTAATGCACTATTAAAGAAACTAGAATTGTTTTAAGCTCGAGAATATTCCTTTTGAAGTTCCTGATAGTCTGTATTTTATACAATGGGGATGATATTGTAATGTTCTTTATTCTGTGGCAGCCTCAGTGTTCTTTTCATACATTGAGAGAGAAATCCAGTAGGCTACAAGGTGAGAAAACCACTGTGAGTCATAGTATGTATTTGCTGTGGATATGGCATATAAACCAGAAGTAACTTCTTAGAAAGTATTTTTGTTAACTTGTCTGAAAAATAAACATGGCTTAGCAGTCAGAGACTGTGTTTTTATATGAAAGCAAATTTCTTCATGTTTGGTTAGCATTGGCTCACAAAATTTGTGCGTGCTCTGCTTTTTCTGCAACATTAACTATGGTCACTGTCCGTATCTATGATCATAAAGCAGCTGATCAACATGAAATGACACTAACTCATTTAAATTCATATTTAGACATATCATTACATGTAAATTGATTATAACTGGTAAAGCACACACTTTGTTGACTGGTAAACTTGCTGAGTTGAGCACTTCATTCACAATAATTTGCAAATAAAGTACCGGTGCTTGTTTTGATAGTCACATAAACCCTGGAGGGTCATTTTCTCATGTTTTTTAAATGCTAACATGTTATTTTCATTTTTACTGAGTAGGAAATAATTATGTTAATAAGAGAAAAAATACTAACTCTATTCTGACAGGTTTCTGTTTCATAACTTTGATATACAGCCTGGTTATTGAGCTGCCTCTGTTTTTCTAACAAGTGCTGATTAAGTAGCTTCTGTAAATGTCTATTTTAAAAAAATCCAATAACTTCAAATACTGTGGCATAAGCCTTTAACTAGTAGTTTTGATCTCAGAAAATGATTTTGCTGTCACAGTGGTCTTCCTATTCCTTTTCTCAGGAGAAGATACTGTTGTATCTTAGCAATTCGAGTCCCTTCTTTGAAGTAAATAGTTTGAATATTATCACAGAGTAGCAGTAGGATATTTTTTAAAGGTACTTTGTAATGATGTTAAAATAGTTCTAAAGGAACAGTATTTTAGCAAAGATGTGTTAGTCACTTACTGTCTCTGCTATTAAGTGATTTGTTATGATGGCTTAGTGCTTGTAATTAATATCGATACTAGAATTCTGCTTCCACAAGAGGGTGATTTGTAATGGAAATGCTCTTATAAAGGCTGACTTTTCGTTAAAAAATTAGGGTCCTACTTCAAGTGCTGAGGCTCAGATCTTTTCAGTTCCATGCTTTTCTCCACAATGCTTCATAGGTCAGTAAGCCCTGGTCGCTGTTGGTTTCCAGAAAGTTCCTCTGGTGGTCCCAAGGCAGAAGCAGCTTTTTCTCCTGTCCCTTTTGAGCTCAAGTGGATAGTGAGTTCTTTTGCACTTTTCCACTGAGTTGGATATTGAAAAGCCATAGCCCAGGTAGGCGCATTACCTTCAGCTGATCACCTCTCAACAGTGTAAGTGCAAGTTCAATGTACTAAATTGCCTAGAAATTCTCTGTTTCGTGGAGTGTGTGACATCATTTTAGCCTTTAATCTATGAAGATGTTTGTTTTTCCTCTTAAATGTTATTGAAATAACTCACATTCTTACTAGTTTTACTAAATTTCTGGATTAAGTTTTCAGAATTGTCTGAATGGCTTAAGTCAGTTCAGTGCTTTTGTTTGTCTCACCTGCAATGAAGAAATTTAAATTTAATTGTAAGGTTGTGTAGGGATACAGTTGAGAGGACTTGGAGGACGTTGTTCAATGCAACATATTTATGAGATTTGCAGAGTCATTTGTATCAAATTGTTGTTGGAATGCTGTCAGTCTACATGCAGTTACACATAGTCATACCCTGAGGTTCATATCAATGCTTTTCTAGAACTGCTTATAACCAACTGCATTCAGGATAGTAAAGATCAGGATGTGTCATTTGCAGCTGTGTCGTATTTTCCTCAATCAATTTTAGCCTTGTTCTTGCACTTACAGACACTGCTGAAAAGCCATAGGACTTAATTGTCTAGATAGGCTGATACAGTCAGTGTTCTCGAGGTGTGATAGTGATCATGAAGATGTGGTTGTTTTAAGATGTTCGTTTTCTCCACACTTTTAGAAAGGCAGCTATCTCCAAAAATGAGAAAAAGGGCTATTATGAGGGATTACAATGACTAGTTTTTCTGTTTATGCCCTTTTTGTCTGTTGGCTTTTGTTTTCTCTTAGCCTGGGCACTAGGGTGCAGGGAACACTTTTAAGAATTTGTATGGGGTTTTTTCACTGTAAGAACATGTGTATTTTATAAGCAAAGTTGAGCAAGTTTTTTAAATTTTCCCAAAAGTGTGATCAGAAATAATCCTGTTCTCACCAAAGATTAGGTAGCGTAACTTTTTTATGATAGATTTAAATAATGTTCAGTTTCAATGTTGGAAAGGAGTTTAACAGAAGTTTCCTTAGTTATGCGGAATGTACTGTGTTTATGCAAATTGTTCAGTATGCATTATAAAATGTGTGTGTATACTGACATGTCATATGCATGCATATGTATGTGTATGTGTGTGTATGCATGTGTGTACTTATCAATAAAATTCTTCAGACTGTCAGATGAGACCAAACCTCTCCAGGATGTGGTATTACTGTTACACTCCAAGAAGTTTTAATGAGTTTGTGGAAGAGCACTACTAGCAAAATACTTGAATCCCACACAGTGTGTACCATGACTGCTACAAGTGGCCATACTTACAGCGTGGACATTCTTGTAACACAGAAATTCTGCCACAGAAGCAGCAGTCAAGTAGCAAGGACACACACATATGTTACTGTATATCTGGTTATGCACATCTGGTAGTTCGAGACTAGAGTAGATGTAGCAGAAGTTGAAGTGAGTTCCAAGTTTCAACAAAGGTGTGGCATCCAGATAGCACATTTTTCTGAGTCCTGTAGTATCATTTGCCTCTGCAGTTTGAACAGGCCTACAGCAATCATGAGCAGCTCATTAATCAACAACTGTTGTAGATTATAAGATCAGTCTCCACCTCCCTTAAATAAGTCTAGATTAGATTTCATCTTCAAGTTTTATCTAGAAGATAATTATTCCAAGGACACTCATTCACATGGGAAGAAATATGAAGTATGTTAAAAGAATTTATTACAGAGGGTGTGAACATTCTGTGACAAAGCTAAGTCCTATTGCAGTACTTAAGTTCAAACTAGTACATTAACCCTCTAAGGCATAGTCTGTACATGTATGTTTATAAACTCTTCAAAGTTCTGGCTAGTGACTACTACTCTTTGATTATAATTTCTGAAGCATATGCTAATAAAGCTTTTGTAACATTAAAGAGATGAGAATATGTTGCAGTTTTCTTGTGGCATAATATAACCACCTTCAGAAGAAAAGGAAAAGTTCATTATTTTTAAAAGAAGTTCTACATCAAATTGTTGCTTCTTTATTCCAGCAACTGCTAATTTATTTAACAATTTTGCTTAAGTGTAAGGGACTTTGTGATATCGTCTTTGGCTCAGTTCTTTCTAGGATGTTAAAAAGTCTGATGCCAGTTGTACAAATTCTTAAGAAATGTGCCTTTTTCATGGAGCAAGACAAATTTAAAAATTTTAATGGTAAGGACAGAGTTGTGAAGGTTGTGTTTTCATTACGTATAAATGTTAATGATATGTCTGTATGCTTGTGTGGAAAAAGTTTGACTCTGCATCTTTGTGTAGTACGTCTATACTGCTGGGACTGTTGCCTTCAAAGCTGGTCTGTAGCTGAACCATTTTTTGGTAAATGTATGTAAATATCCCTGGCTAGTGGCCACTCAGGGTTCAATCTGTGGTTCATGTCGTCCTGTAGTTGTAATCTTTTGGCCAGCCTCCTCTTCCAGGTAATGGTGAAAGGAGGCAAAAGCCAAAGAGCACACTTGTAAAAGGCAGTGGGTCTAGGTGGTGTAGAGAGGAGACATGGTTTGTGGGTTGTGTTCAGGCTGCGTGTTTAAGTCACAGCCCACTTCAGCATAGAAATTTCTAATATCTTCATGATCAGCTCCTCAAAGTGGATTTTTCTGTACTGGTTGTTACAGCACCTGAGTTCTCTATCCTAATGACGAGTAGAGATTTTAACAGCCAATCATGATTCCTAGATTGTACGTATAACATGCAAAAGGAGGTAGAAGCCACAAAAATGGTGTAATGAGAACGGTTCTCCTTAAGTTACCAGTCTGTAAATGAGCATATGGATATGGGTTTTTTTCCACTTTGTATGGAATGAAATTCCTTTCTTCATTTTGGATTCTTAGCCTTTTCTCCAAATCTTTGCTGAAATCAATCCTTTTTTGAAAAAGTGAAGAGGATATGCTGCAGTCCCCTGATCTAGCTAATTGCTCAGTAGTTGAAGGATGGGCCAGACTCCAGGTCAACCCAGTTTCTGTTCTCTCCCTTCACTTAACTGTCCTGAACCAAACCTTCCTACAGGAGTGACCTGGTCACTGGATGCTCACAGGTTACTCCTGATGAAACTTTTCTACTTTAATTACATCTTCAACAAGTTAATTTATTGAGATGTAGAGGTAATGACCATTCACCTGTTAGTTTAGAGAGGTAAGGCCTGTCTTGCAGTCCCTCATGCGGTGTCACCTGTTCTTTTTTGATAGAAGCTGTAGCAAGGACAAGAATCCTCGCTTTCCTCTCATCCCCAGCATCTCCATTGTACTGTGTTCAGTCCTGTCTGCCAAGTGTAAAGATGCCTGCTGTAAAGACTCCTTAGGTATGGAAGGTTTATTTCATAAATCCTGAAAGGCCTTAGATACAGCACTGTCTAATTGCTACTGTCTAATATCATCAGGACTGTGACTTCCTGAAGCAAAATCTTAGCAGGAATTTTGAGACTCTAAATTTTGCACTTGGTCACTTAAGTGCCTGCACAGATGTATTCTTAGTTGTGTGTGTTTGTGATTTACTCTTTAGAATTATTAGTTAAGGTTAAAAATACTTCCTTAAAGTAAGCAAGGGATATCAGGAATCACTTTAGCCACCAGTGAAAAATTGTAGATCCCATGGTGGAACCAAGTTGCTGTTAAAAGAGGCTAATACTTACAGAACGTGGCTAACTCTTTCTGTACCAGCTCCCCAGAGTAGTCAGGCTGTCATCAGTAAGGTAGAAGGAAACCCTAGCAGATCAGGGAGGACGTGGTGTGCGAGCTGCAGTGGCATAACTATGCTGCCAGAACGGTTGGCTGTGCTAAAGCAGTTGTATGAGGGTGGTTATTCCAGCTCTGCAGCCTGATTCTGCCAAAAGAGAAGTACAAAGTAGCAGCATCCAGGACAAGCTTTTGGTTATGCTGTGTGTTTGTATATGCATAATATATAAAATATGTGTCACTACGTCCATTCTACTCCCAGCACATGGTTTTAAGGTTGTTCATAGAAGCTTTTAAAGCATCATTTTCATTGCTAAAATAGCTCATTAAAACCACATCTCCACAGGTATGTGTGTTTAGAGTTAGAAAAACATGTTGTCCTATACATGTTTTTATATTTCATATAATTGCAGCATATTTATCTGAAGTATTTCGCAAGTACGTTTTTGGGTAATACTGGTAGGAGATTAAGTAATAGCTCCTCACTAGCACTATTGCACAAGAACGTTAAATGTTAATGTGATGTTCAGAGATTTGAGGTACCAAACATGCTTTTGGCTGCTTTGTTCCTGTGACCTTTACGTTCTTCTGGATAATACAGCAGTCCTCTAATGATGTACATGTTTTCCTTTACACAAATGCCAGTAACCACTTGAGTAGGGCATTTGATTCCAGTTTTGATGGGTGGTGCCTATAATGGACAATGATGGTGTAGCCAAGCCAAGTTGGCCATCTTTGTGCTTGACATTGCCAAAAACTTCAAAGCTTCTTCCTTTTAGAACTCTAATGCAATACAAGTTTGTGTTTCTTCATATCATCAAACTTAATTATTGGCAATAAGCAACTGCTGGCAGGAGCAACACATCACATGGCTCCATTTCTGCTTTAGAAAAGGTCAGCATATGGCATAAACACTTCTCTGTATTATGCAGCCTTGTACTCTGATCACATAACACATGCTTCAGAAAGCATTATGCAATGTTATACTCACTGATTAATGACTGCTTGCACAAGAAGTTTTTCATTACCCTGAATGCTAGCATCCTGGGAATGATTAACTTTGTGACATAACTCTCATCACATAAATATGGAAGATTCAAATATAGCCTCAAAATAACATGTTTCAGAAATAACTTTTTCCTGCTTAGTACTGTGTACAGTACATGATTAACAACTACTTTAAACCTTCAGAGTTGAATAGAAAAGCCTATTTGTGAGAACTGAAAACAAGATTTATTTTTAGTGTTTAAAGTTTTACCTAAGATGAATTTTTTGCACACAGCAGCATCTCATTTGCGATGTTTTCCCTCTGCTTGTGTAAGTCTGAATTTCCTGAGAAAAATCTGTGCCAACTATTTTCAGTGTGCAGCCAGTGAGTTAAACAGAACAGGTCAAATTTAGCCCTTTTTTAGACCAGCAACTGCATGTGTGTAAAATGACCCAGTTCAGTATTATAGTGCATACAGTTGTGTGCTTAAATCAGCACAGTTATAGCAGAGTAAATTCTCAATTATTGCTGATTTTTCTGTAGGCAGACCAAGAAGGCGAAATGTGGTCCCAAAAGAAGCAACTTGCAAATATATATTGCTACATACTCACATTTAACATTTTTGTGTTCTATTCATTGATCATTCCATGCTCAAATGTGCAGATTCTTACGTTAGAAAGCATATGACAGTGCATCACAGATGTTACCATCTTAAGGATGTACAAAAAGAGGAAAAGCATATAAAATGAAATACTCCTCACCATTTTCCTCCACATATGAAAATTCATCCCTGGTTTTGAAGTACAGTCATTTGCTACCAGTTGTTTATGTTTCAACAGCTTTGTTAGGGAGACGGTTTGCCTGTTTGGAAGTTCAAGATCATTTTTCACAAGGAAATAACTATATTAAACTTCCAGTAACTAATTTGCCTTTAAACATCAAACTAAGAAAAATGACATCTGCTTTTTATGATTCTCTCTCCTGTAAGCAGGCCTTCTTGTGAGTAGTCACATTAAATAAAGCTACTTAAAGTCCTTATAGTAGGGGGGATTGTTTAGGGTGTCACCATGTTAGTGCATGTGTGCCATTTCTTTGAAACTCTTTATTGAGACAAACTCAAGAAGGTAAACATTGACCTCCAGTATGTTCTCTTTAATTTTTGCCTTTTCCTGTATTCCAACTCATACCAGCAGTAGCAAAGGCTAGAGGAAACAGCCTCTGACTAAGCATTAGCTACCAGCATGCCCTCATTATAGCTGAAGCCTCTTATTCTCACTTGGCCTACGTGCAGAGCCAGCTAGTCTTTCAGCTGTGATGACGAAATGCCATGCATTTCTTCCTGGAATAGTGCGCAGATAAGAGGCCACTTGTTATGCTGGGGTTTCAGATGAACTCCACTAAGGGTTTCAAAACACTCTGTCACAATTATATCAGGTTTCTTTAGCAACCAATTCATTTCAGACACTTTTAAGATAAAAAGGGAAGAGATGTTAGTGTAGTTTCCCTTGTGGTTTCACTGTTTAAAGCTTTACAGGATATGACTGGATAGTTTATACATGGCCTGAATGTATTAATTTTAAGTAAAATTAGCAAGTCAACGTGAATCAGTTTCTGTCTTGAAATTCACATCATTTGTAGTCCCCTATGTCTACCTATAACTTGAGAGAATAAACAAAAATCTGGTGTCTGTAATGTGCTGCTAGAGGAGTCCTGCTGTGCAAACTGAGTTGCTGAGAGCCTTGAACTCATTCTGGGTCCTGCAAAAGCTGAGAGTTTTCAGAACCTTGCAGCAAAAAAAAGGTTAATCCTTTATCCAGGAGTTGAGTTCAGGTGCTAGGACATGTGTGCATGCTATGAGCACAGTTGACCCAAATATTGCTTAGCAGCAGTGGGAGGACAGGTTTGTGAGATAATTTTGCAGATTTCGGGTCTGTTTTGGTTATTCCGTGCACTAACAAAAACAACTTCAGTGTGATCAAACATATCACTCAAGTGTCCAGACTGTAAAAGAAAGAGGAATCTATGAAGTGTTTGTTTCAAACCAAGAAATATCCTTAGTACCAACAATAACCATTATATTTTGAAGAAAGGAATATATATATATATTGCCTGGAATAACCAATGCATTACAGGTTACATAGCTCTTTTTGCTCACCCTTGGACACTAATTGAACATTTAGAATCTGTGATATGCTCCATTTCTATTCACTCATTAAGGATAACATTAAGTCAGTTGTTGCCTTTCCAGTGGATCTGCATGCCACTTTAGATAGATGTAGTCAGTAGGATGGAGAGTCTTAAGACGATAAGTCTGAGTAAATTGCAGCCTAGGTAAGTATTTAATATGAAAAAACCCCACTAACCCAAAATGGCATCAGTCCTTGATCACTCCCCCTGCAGTTTTCTACATTTACTAGTATCTTATTGTCTGAGAACTAAAAGTTAATTTCTGTTTCCTTTTAAGAAAACAGAATTGTCTTCTTCCATTTACATAATAGAATTTGGATCAGGCTTTAAGTCTGTAGCCTTAGTCCTTGAATGCCTTCAAAATAAATGTATAATTCCCACTGAGATCACTAGGAATCTCAGCTGTTCATAGGCTATCTTTGGGGTTTTTTTTCTGCAACTGTTCTTCAGTGAAAAAGAAAAGGTCCTTCTGAAAGGTCCAGAGAACACTAGAACTGTCAAACCCACCACTTCCTGTAATTACCATTTTTTTCCCCTTTCTTGGGCTAGCTGTTGGCTGCTGACTCAGAAAAAGCTAGGAGAAGACTTCCCTCACAAATAAATTATTTCATAGTTATTTACTAGAGGCAGATGATTCTTGCACATTACTATGAAGAAGTAATGTCCTCACCAAAACAGGATCGACCAAGAAAGCTATGATTCTCCATGATTTTTCAGCTTTCCTTTTGACAAAATGTAGAAGTCAGTCTAAATACTATTGCTGCAGTGGTTATTAGCAGGTCTTTTAAATGTTAGACAATTAATTTTCACAAAAATTCTGATCCACCAGGTGTAAATATGAATTATGAGCATCTCCTTTTTTGAACTGCTGCTGTTGTGAGCTTTGGTTTCAATTAAATACCATGATGACAAATCTGTTAGAAATGGTACTTGTTAAATACTGCTACTTCCAAAGCTTCTTAATTATGTAAACTCGGTTGTTCAGAAGTCATCCTACATGTTGTTTGTAGCATCTTGCCGTGCTTTATCTTATTTGTTGTTAGAAAATTCAATCTTAATGTCTGAAAAAGACATTGTTCTTTTCATGGAGTATTGTGGGATAAAAAAACCTCACAGTGCTTTTCTTGTAAATTATACTAAAAAGATAATGGCTGTTATGTGGTTCAAAACCTTGTGATGCTTTAAACTGAAATTATTCCAATTCAAAATTTATCGTCTTTAGTGAAATCACAGTGCCACTGAACAGACTCCCACCAGCGCTCATACTAATGAAACCTGTTTTCTCCCCATCTTTGGCCTTTGCCACCTTTTTTCCAGCCTTCCGTGCAATCCCTCTTCCTGCTGCCCACAACATCCTCTGCTGAGGAGAGGGGGTGTGCACCATGGGCTGCTTGTGGCTGGAGCCCTCAGAGAGAAGGGGTGATGACCAAGTTACTCAAAATTTTTCTTTGGAGGGAGGTGGGAAGGGGACACACTAGCTTGAGCCTTTGTATTCATCAAGCCGCTTACAGAAAACCAAAGAATCATCCTCCTTTACCTCTTTCAACGCAATTTACATGGTGTAAGGGTTCAAAAGATATAAGGGTGAAGACTGACTGATAGTAGTAATATCACCTTCTTTCCTAAGGCTATTAATGCATGGGTAGATCATAGGAGATATCTGTGGGTTTTATCTTGTTGCAGAGTCAGTCATTCTAGCTGTCAGAGGCATAAACTCTGCCCGGGACTAAGAAACTGTGGTGACAGGTGAAACCTCCAAGCAAGCATCCAGGTCCTAGGTTGTCTTGAATTGACATAGTGATTCATTGTTACCAGCGTCCAAAATAGATGGATGCAAACAAGCTCAGTTTTGTTTACATGCATCTACAAATCCTAATTGCAGAATAGGTGTTATGGGCATTTAAAAAAGAAATAAATAAATCATTACAAATCAGAATTCTTTCTCACCTTTACTAAATCCAAATTAAAGTAAGACAGGGGTAGAGCCTGCATTGTGCCCTAAATGTCAGCAGCTTTAGGCTATTCAAAATGTAAAAGCAATAGCAATAGGATTTTCCAGTCAGTCCTTCTCAGCTGAAATGTAAACAGTTTATGATGGTGAATTAATAACTGATAAATAGCTATACTGAACACTTACAAGGGTGTTATGACCCTGCAGTATTGTTTTATGAAAATACATAATTGTGACTTTCAGTGTTGCTGAGGAGAATGCATTATCTGGGGATGGGCTTTTTATGCCTGTTATCTATTCTTCAGATAATTATTTTGTTGTTAGGAGCAGATGGTGATTTTCAAGTCCACTGCTATTTTGGTGTACTTATAAAGAAAAAAAAAAGTCCTAAAAATAGACCCAAGTTACCATATCCAGCAAAAATATGTTGTCAGCTCTTCACTCTGCTAGGCTGAAAACAAATCTGCCAGCAACTTATTTGGGTTAAAGTATCTGAACACTTGGAGGAGGGGGGAGGTTGTTGAGTTTTTTTCTTGTTGTTTTTTTTTTGTTTTTTTTTTTTTAAAGAAAGCATTTTAAGTGGTTTTGTGACACAGTCCATTTAAAGCTCTAAGTATCAACAAATTACCGTCTGTTGTTGTAAAGACACTATCAAATTGATGAGACTTGCACTCCGATTAATGCTGTGAATCAACTGCACGAATTAGACTTTAAAGTCTGAATGACTCTGAAGTCAGCCTCTTCAGCTCTGCTGGAACAGACATTTAAAACCAACCCATTGTCTGTAATTATGAAAACAAAAATGAGAGTGAGAGTACTTCATGCAGGAAAGTCACACTAGTAGTGCATCTCAGTCAAATGGGGTTCTTATGTTTCTTGTGTAATAATTTCTTGGATTAAAAGTGTGGTTTGAGACAATTACTGAATGAGAAAGGAAAAAGTATTTTGTGCACCTACAGGTGTTTAACATAACAACAGATTAACTACAGTATTTTCAGTATTAGCTCATTTTGTCATAACCTTTGATCTAAGGACTAAATGTAAGAATTCAGGAAAAAGAAGGTGGTATTTATTATCTCCATAGCGTGTGGACATACTCTAGAATGATGGATGCAGCAAACTGAACCAAAACCAGATCTCTAATGTAGGGATTTCATTTTAATGATCTCAGTGGAAATTATTTTGTCTGGCAGTGTTTTTTTATTGGAGTTGCAGCTCCTTAGGATCAAATCCTGTTAAGTCTTAAGGATCTTCATTGTTTGTTGGAGATTGGCAAGACCAGTAATTCCTCAAATCAAGACTTTATTTTACTAATTAAGTGGAGTGAATACTTACTTCCTATCTGGAGGTGACCAGATAGATTTAAGTGTGCTAAATTATGTCTGCACCCAGCACCAACCCATTTCCATTGGCTCCAAAGGTAACTAAGACTGCAGTTTGGTCTTTCAGTTAGTGCGTAAGCTACACACCTACAGCAAGCAGCATGACACTTCTTATCAGAGAGCTCAGCATATGCTCAAGAGCAGACCTTTCTTCAAACCCCCCTGAACTTGACTTGCAATGCTCAGTTTGAAAACCTGTCTGTCTAGAAGTATGTTGCAGTATTGTTGGCAGCTGTTGTGCTGTGAGGCAGTATCAGTTGGGCTTGAAACCACGTTGACTGAAGTATGCCTGGAGATGAGTTCTAGAGTGTGCAAGCTGTCATATAAAGGCAAGATGGGAGAGGAAACTCAGATACATCTTCTGTTTTAGTTTACTGAAGAGAACACTCCCCTCCTGTGTGCCAAAGACCCTGAACTCTGTGGCTAGACCTTCAGCTTTACTTGTCAGATCCACCTCCTGATGACCGGCACTGAGAGTACAATGTAGTGTGAGATCTTCCTGCAAGACCCTGATATTGCTTGCTAAAATGACAGGTAGATTTTACTCACGTGATATGGGTGAAGTGTGGTGGGGTCATAGAAGTGCTGTACATGATAGAGCATTCCAGGGAGTGGTCTTACCTGGTATGGTATACATATAGATCGTTGGCTGTTGGTTTGTCACTCCGTGTTGCAGACGTGTTACTGCCGCTGATCAGTGCCAACCACGTCTGTGGAACCACAGTGGGACTGCACTGTGGCCTGTTCCAGGTCAGGCCTGGACAGCATGCCAGGACTGGCTGGAACAGACTGTGAGTTGGAGGGAAGAAAGGAAACCATATGGAAACAGTCTAATTTCTGAAATAATTTAAAAGTTTTTAGAGTGGTGAACTAGTAACATTTTGTTTCAAGAAAACCTTTCTCCTCCCCTACCTTTTAGCCTTGCACAGGCTTGACATTTTTGACGACCATTCCCATTATTCCAGTATTATCTTTTGAGTAAAACTGATCCTGAGCATTCTTGTAATCTTCTGTATCCCCCAAACATTGATCTTACTGCCTTTTTTCCTGCAACAACAGTTCAATTCCCTTCTCACACAAACTTTTTTTGGTGAGTATTAAAAGCTTATCTTTCCTACACAGTTTTGCTATCCCACAACCCTGAGATGAAACAATCTGTGGGAAGATGGAAAGTGAGAAAAAGTGCCTGCTTCTTCGAGGACAGGCCTGTGATACACTGTAATGCTTGTGCTGAGGCAGTCTGATATTTAACTTCACTGATGGTTAACTTCTTTAGGCAAAACCACATGGTCCGTGGTGATTTTGAGATAAACTTTTGGTTATGCAAAGTCAGCTAGTGTCTATGTTGGAATTAAAAAAAGAGGAAGATGAAGCAACAAATTGTTTTTCATGCAAATTTTAGGTCATTCAATCACCTTAACCCAATGATGACCTTAAAGGAGAAGAAGGGAAAAAATCACTAACAAATACATTCTTATGTTCTTGGCAGTAGGACTTGGTTTGCAAACATGAACATTTGGCAAGTTTCTACATTTTTCTCCTCAAAACTAAATTGAAAGCTGATGAAAAGAATCAAAATCAAAGTGGAGGATATTGAGTTGCACTGATCCAAACACATACTAGCTGAAGTCAACAGTGTTTGCATATCTTAAGGGAAGAGAAGGCTGGACATCAGATCTACCTTCCTAAAAGAGGCACAAATTTTATTTTTTAACGTTTACAAAGGGATCTTCATTTGAAGAGAACAGGAAATTAGCAGAAATTAAAATACACAGACCTTATTGTACCTTGTATTTTCTTGTAAAAGAATGTGGGCAGATGATAGGTATGTCATTTTGTTTGTGTATTTATGTGCATGTGTATATACATGCATAGGGACATGAAAGTGCTTTTGAACAGCTTCAAGCCTCCATCATGTGTCAGTATCTCCAGGTGCACATAAGCCATCTAAACCCTACAGCCTTAATTGCATAACACAGCTGTATTACAAAATATTACCACACCAAGATGGTTTACATTATTTCATAATAAAAAGAAGTACTATTACAGAACATTTTTACCCTTAAGGAAAAATTACTGATTATTTAAAACATTGTCTGTGTGCGTTTGCATATGGTATATAGGGGTTCAGGAACCTCATTATGGAAAATGTAGAGGTGGATTAAACCAGGATCCATGGGATACAGTCCCAGGGTCAGAGGAGTTTCAACAGATGAAACTGTCAGAAGCTAAGCAGAAAATGCCAGCATGGTTGATTATAATAGGCTTATCGGGGTGCTGTGGACCACTTAACTTGAGGGGAGCTCATCTCTTTTGAAGGGGAAGTAGCTATGTGAAAGACTGTCATAGGCCTGTTCAGAGGACAGGTCACATCCAGAAGTCAACTTTGGTGGACAGCATATGTTTGGATCTCCAAGTGGGATCCAGACACTAGAGTTAAATTTCTGCTTTCTCTAGAGAGCAAGTAGATTGCTGACTTCTGTAACAAATTAATGCAGTTATCTCTCTCTGTTAAAATTGGTGTTTCTTGCTGCAAGGCAATAGAACAACTACTGGGGTACTGCCTACACACTTCTGCAATGGAGAGTTTTATGTTTTGGTTTGGTTTTCATCACTGACAAGAAAAGGACCTGGGTTCTTTTTTCTGCTTATACGACTGCTTCCATGCTTCCTCTGGTGACCAAAATGGAGGTCTCCCCAACCTACCTGCAGAGGCTCTCTCTTTTTCATGTGCATTCATGCATGCCCCATGTCCACATCAGTAATTTGCTAGTCAGTAGGGTAATTCCAGTGGTTTTGAAGATTCACCCTTCTAGGCTGAGGCACCCAGGATATTTTCTTGTGAAAAGAAGAGTTACATCTCTTCAAGAAAAGAGGTGGTGACTTCTGAGCATCCCACATCCAGGGTAAAACCCGTATCAGCTCCAGCTATGCTGAAAAAGAAAGTGGTGGCTATTATTTTTTATATCAGCCTGAGCCCAAGGAGTGGAGTACATGTACACTAACATACATGTGTTACACTTAACTCCTTCAAGGGCAGATAGGAGAAACACCTGATTTCTGCTTCTAGACTGAGGCCTTTGCCTGAACAGGGTGTCTAACTAGCTAGACTCAGAAAGTTTTATGTTACTCAGGAGTGCAACATTCAACACAATCCTGTAAGGGTTCTGATGCCTTAATGGACAGACAAGGACTGAGTTTTTTTTTGTTCTGAGGATTGTAATGTGAGTGCATAGTTCTGTTTTTGTCTCTGAGAGTCAGACTTTGCTTGAGTTTAAGATTTGAAAAATACTGGGTTTGATGCATACTTAGGCCTAATTATTTTATAAAATCTCAGTATCCTAATAGATGATGAAATATGAGATACAAAAGGCTGTCTGCAAAATCCACGAAACTCCATTTGAAGACCATGATGATGTCTGGTGTAATAGTGGGAGATGCAGCCCATTGTGGCAATGAGCCCTCAAGAGTTCTAAGTTAAAACATGCATCTGGTGGGAAGTACAATGTTTTTGAAGTGCATTTTAGGGCTTTTTATTAATCTTTCCAGAATTCTAAATTCAGTGAAAAAAAAAAAAAATCCCTAGTAGCGCTGCTGGGGACCACAGCACCTTCTCTCCCTCTCATGGGTCACAACCACGAGGGAGTGTTCTCAGAGGACAAAGTAGGCTTAGCCTGATGGGCTAGGGGAGACTGTCCACAGTCCCTTTCTCATAGTCCCACTGTCCTAAATTCTTGCATTCTGAGGTGGAGTGGGGGTGTTAACTTGGTGGAGTGGAAACTTCAGTATGAGAGGAATTCCCCTCACAGGACAGGAAATCCCTTCTTGGGCAGGTGTAGTAAAGGGGGCTTGGAAGCAAATGTGTGGTCTGCTGGCATCTTTCTCCTCCAGCTGAACTATCTGTTGAGAAAGGGGTCCACGTAAATGTGGGTAGATGTGGCCTAAAGCATAGCAAGTGGCATTAGTAATCAGGATACACAAGAAAGCTAATACTTCACCCCAAGGGGATGAAGGACTTGATTTCTGTATGTCATCTTGAGACTTTCTAATGCAAAGAAAAGCAGCAAATACTGCTTTTGCAAGGCAGTGCTGGGAAATACTCTGTGCTTGTGCTCATTCACCTGTTAGCACATAATACAGGCTTCTTGTGAAATACATCAGAAGAGACATTATTATAGAAGTGCACAACTGAAATTTCTCCATGATTTTGACAGACTTAAATTGTGTGGCAGCTAACACCATCCAAATATCTCCCATGTCCCTGATGCATCTCCTGCAATTGTTGCTGGCCTGTGAGTCCCCATGCTGCCTTCTTTTTCTTGCAGTCCCTGCCAGGCACCTCTGTGTCTCAGCTACCCATAAGACATTGTATGACTGACCACTCAGAAGACAGGGGCTTCCAGCTGTCTGACCATGCAGAACATACTGTCATTTGGTGGCAATGGATCAAAACAGCAACTTGGTATACCATGCCTGACCCATATGTTTTTCTCTTCCCCTAAATGCAAGCATACCTCTGCAGATAGGAAAGACAGCAGAGCTCCAAGGTTGGTCAGGTTACCCATAGCTAGTAATAGAGAATTTTTATAAAGAACTTGCTTGCAATTGCAGCTGACAGTCATCTAGATTATATTTGTGAGTGACTGAAGGGAGTTAGAGATGCAGCAGCTGAGAGAGGTCTTGCTTTTAGAACACAATGTGCCAGCACTTCCCCCAATGCATTACCATTTCTCTGAGTAGGCTTCTCTTACAGTATTCTTTGAACTGACCTATAGAACTGCACTTGTCAATCATTTCAATAGTCAATAGACAACACCTTCTGCTACCAACTATTTATATTACCAGAGTTTTCATGCTTGAAAATTAGAATAAAAGAGGTGTATACACTAAAAATTGTCAAGTAATTGCATATGCCAGCTATCTGGAGAGGCAATGCACATATGCCTATGACTATTTAATAAGTATGTAAAGCAGAAAATTGCACAGACTGTTGCCATTCTTTTCTTCTCCAAGTCATGTTATATTTGATTTACAATTAAATCACAGTTCTTTAAGTTGAAATCACAGATTACAAAATGGGTCAAATTGTTCATGTGCCAGTTTGTAGCTATATGCTACTAGATTTCTCTTACTGGTTTAGGCTAGCGCAGCAAAATCTAGACCCATCTGTGCTCATGCTGTATGCTAAAATTAACAAATGCTCATTCCTGGAGTCCAAGCAAAGCAAACACTATTTCATGGAAAAGTTTTCGTGAATTATACAGATCAGTTGTCTGTTGTCACTGGTGCTCCAGTCAGCAAGCAACCTCTCTACACAAGAAGCAGCTGCAGGTGGCATAGGATTGCTTGAGCTGTTAGCAATACTCAGAAGAAGAGGATCCTGTGGAGAGTGCTCAGGTCTTGTTTATACCACTTGCCCACTACATAAAGGGTCTGTTTAAACAGTAAATATTGTATGGGACACAGTGTTTGGTAGTTTTAGCAAGTATTGGTGGCTTTAATGTCTGGAATGTGCATAATTAAAAATGCAGTATACCCTAAATTTAGCATTAATATTTCCAAGGTAAATATAGAGGAACTGGCACAAGTACTCTTTAGGTGAGCAGTAACTATGTGTGTGGCTGAAGTGATAATTCCTGGAAGGAATGACGTGTAATTTTATGAAATACACATGAATGTACATCCTACACTTACAAACATATCTTTAATATGTCTATTAAATATAGACACTAATATATTTATTCATATGTAATAAACATAGTCATATGTATACCAGTATGTTCATCATACCCTCATATATGAAGCATATTTTAAACAATCTTTATGGAAATGAAACAGCGTCTGTATCTGGCTTTTCAGATATCTCCTCAGGACCAGGAAGTGAACTTGAACATCACATCCGACTTGTCTCATGTAATTGCTGAGCCTAGCATCTTCCATCAACGCCAAGGATGGCAGCACAGCAGTCATTCAGCTCACCTGAGGAGCTGAGCCAGTCTGGCACAGCCCTGCCACTGGGACTGAAAGAACGCTTTAATTCCCATTGTTATCGTCTCAGGCTTGTCTACTAGAGGAGGGTGCCCAGCAGTGATGCCTTTTGGCCAGGAACTAATTTACCTAATCAAGCTGGATTAGAGCAGCAGTATGTTTCATATGCTCAGTGCACAGATTGTTGGTCAGAAATCTTGTGTGTGCAAGTTACTGTGTTGCAGCTATTTGGCTCCAGTCAGTCAGACTGACATTTCGCAGGGCTAGGGTATCTGTCTTCTGACTTCAAGCAGCTAGTCAACATTCAGCACTTGTAACAACCCTGTCAATCTATAAATTGTGGCCTCAGCAAAACCACAGTGCATAATCTGGCAGCTGGACTGCTATTTTCAGAAAAAGCATGCTTTTGTCCACTGTAAATACATAACACAGAATTTCAGAGTAATTCTCCGTTTCCTTTTTCAGTCATTGTTGCTTCTTTACACTCATGTAGTCTCATAATGAATAAAGTGGTACTCTTGTTCTTTATCCTCCTGCTCAGAAGAAAGAATGATCAGAAAGTTGTGCAGCATCAGTGGAGAACACAGAGGAGAAATCCCTTCCTTTGCCTTAAATTAGAGGCAGAAATAATCTGGCTTGAATGTGTAGATTCTTGCCTGTCCCTTAAAATAGAAGCTGGGTGTGGTGGTGGTACTTTCTGAAAGTAGAGTCTGTACTTCCTAAAAATAAAGTTAATTTGTCAGTATAAGCACTATGGAGTACCAGCATGTAATCTTCTCCATCTTCAGTGGAATTCAGAGCTCCTTGTCTTTGGTCGGGATGAGGTTGTGAAACCCAAGTAGATACTTTTGGCAGCCTTCAGTAAAATTAATTCTTGTAAAACTGAATTATGCCCCATCTGACAGGACATTTTGTTTCTGTTGTCTGTCATGTTGCTTGAAAGACTGAATGCAGGAAATAAACTGATTTGTTTGTTTGTTTGGGGCTTTACTGAATAATAAAACTTGAATGGAAATCCAAATATACTGAAGTAGTATTAATTGTGCATACACAATATACTGGCTTGTATTAGTCCTTCAGAACAATTCTTCCTTTGAAAAGGCTCACACAGTAAAGTTTGCTTTATGTGAAAATTTACAGATTATTTGACTTGATTTGACTTTGTTAACTGTGGAAGTAAAGTTAACTAGCCACAAAAAACTTGGTAGGCCTGGGACCTTCTTCTGCATTATGTTATTCTTCATTTTAAAAAGCATCTTCAGATCTTGAAGTTAATGTATATTACCTCTAACAGAACAGAGTAGGTAGAGTTAAAATTAAAGGCTAGGCCTTAGGGTTGTCACATGGTTCCTTCCAGCTCCTCATGTGTCTTTCTCAAGCATAGTGTTGTTCATATCAGTCAAACAATTTATCTGTGATTATTCACTTAAGTTTCATTAATGCACCGATAATTTTTTGATTCTTCTAGTTGACAAGTTTTTATTGTTTCTGAGCCTAGTCTGTGTGGCACAGTGCAACACAAATGGCCCACAGAAAGCTCTATGTTGTGGTGCTCATTGTTTCAGGTATCTGCAGCAACTTGCTTTTAAAGTATGTTAAAGCAGTCAGCACTATGAAATGTCCTTCATCAGGTTTCCCAGAGTGGAACATTTTGCAGTGTTTTTGATATTGAAATTTCTGTTTCATGGGTGTTTTACCAATGGATCATTAGCAAAGATGTCATGTCAGTGTTGCTGCTGTCTAGTGTGGTGTTCTTTCCCTCTTTTTCCTCTGTCTCCTCCACTGACCCGAAGTGTCCTGAAGTGGTTAGGAGAGCCGTGCAGTAGCTGACTAAGTGTGATATCTGGACCTCTCTTCTAAAGCCAAAGCCAGGCTAGTTTCAGTTTTGAAGAACTTTTCACTCTAATGTCAGAAGCATCTTAGGAAAAGTCGAGAATGTTGCTTGGAGTCCATGAATGTAGCTCATTTTAACACCATTAGTGTTGACTGAGATTAGGCAGTGGGATTGCTGTTTCTGCCTTGGGCTGTCTGCCAGAGCAGAACTGATCCCTGAATATACTCTCTCTGTGTCTGAGGCAGGGCTGCAGGCAGATTGTTGGTTTTCCAATGTGCTCTAAACCTGTACTTCAAAGCTGATGTACTGGCAACAGTTTAAAACTGAAGACTGGTTATCCAAGAGCATTCTGAAAATGAGTGCCACTTTTATGGTTCTTGTGATGGACGGCAAAAATTTGGTTTTTTAATCACCTGTAACACCAACTCTGTAGCTCAGAAATCAATATTTTATTCAAATAGAAAATGTTAATATACCACTGTCCTGGGTTGAGCCAGGTTTAAGCTAATTTTCCTTTTACTGATTTTTTTTTTTTCCTTCCTTCCTTTTTTTTCCTAAGCTCTCTTTTAACTAGCAGCAAGTGTTCCAGCTAGTGGACTGATAACACTGGAATGTTTATGTTTCTGCTGAGACTCAAAGGTCGCTTCTTAGCTCTGCTGCTACAGAGTCTACCAGGGCAGGAGAATTGTATCTGTGACCCCCCTGTAAGGGAACTGGACTAGACAGACAGCAGAACTGACCAAAGGTATTCCATTCCATGTATCTACGTAAGCTCTGAGGAAGGTCAGAGATCACAGGAGACAACTTCCTTCCTGCTTGTTCTTCCCTTCTCTTCCATCCATGGCTGGTGTCTGGGGAGGACTCCATCCATCCATCGACCCCAGGCTCAGCCCTGACCCTCATAACTCTCCCCACAGCCCTGTCTGCTCTGCTGTTATCTCCTGCCTGTGGGCTGAGACTTTTCGGGACTGCTCACAGCTCAGGAGAGTGCTGGGGGAGCTGCTGGGGGTGGGGGGAGGCAAGAGGCTTTTGCACATTCCTGAACATACTTGTATATAATGTACATATAATTAAAGCTGTCTAATTGAGTTTTCAATCCAGCTAAGTCTCTCTCCTAATTTTCTCTCTCCTTCTCTACCTGGGTGGGAGGGGGAGGGGATGGAGAGCTTGTTGTCTCTGGTTTACTTTTCAATTCTGAGTCAAACCTTGACAACAATTTATTGGTGCCCAATGTAGGGCTTGATTTTAAGCCCCGATTATAGATTCTGACTAATTGGGAATGTTTAAAATGCCATATCTGATGGGAGGAATCCCTCAGATGCCAATGAGCAACACTTCTGCTGAATCTAGTGACAGATTGAAAACTGAACAGGCACCTTCTGGAATGTTTCTGCTGGACCTTTTTCCCAACCTGCAATTGTACATGTGGTATGCAGCCAGGATCACACTGCTCTGTGTAGCTGTTCTTGTTATTGTTTTATGGTGTATCCACAGAACTGTAGCCATGATCAACTGTATAATCACCAGCCTAGTGATCATAGGGTTTTTGATACTGATCCTTATGGGGGCACTGTATGTGTACAGTTATGGTACAGATCCTCAAGTGAACGGAAAGGTCTATGTTGGTAATGCCAGTAGCAGGTTCAGTGCTACCTCTCCATTTTATCTCAAGATAAATCTCCCAGCTCTTGATCTGAATAGCATTGTTTCAGCAGGGATGCTTCTGCTGCATGTTTATAGTGTACTGTGGATGCATAGGGTGAGGTGTTGTTCTACTCACTGCCAATCCCCCACAGGCAAGGCTGCTGCCACCCTTGATGCTGCTACTACCACCACTGCTGCTGCTGCCACCACTGGTACTGCTACAAAATCAGCTTCTGCTGCCAACACTGGTACTGCTACCAAAACAGCTGCTTCTGCAAAGATTAAGTCCAGTCCCCTTCGATATGAACTAAGAGTTAATCCTGTGACCAGGAGCAAAGCAAAGGTGAAACGCTCCAGCCCTTTTACCCGCACCCATCTGAGATATCCAGAGTTTCCTAAAGCTGTGTTAGAGAGTGAAATTAAGGAAGCAGATGATTATAAATCAAGTGATAGAGCAGGTACTTCTGAAGCAGATAAAGGAGCAGGCTCTTCTCCAGCAGATAAGAAATCAGACCACTCACAAGCAGATAGAAAAGCAGGCCCTTCTCAAGCAGATGATGATGATGATCTTGTCCAGCCTTCCTCTCTAAAGGAACTGCGCCTCATGAGGAAGGACTTTACCCGCATTGACAGTGAGGGACTTCTTGCTTTTTGCTCCAATGCTATGATAGTGGGGCTGAAACCTATGATGTGGATGAGAGAGAAGCCAAGCAGTTGGGATCCCTGGCCAGAGACGCTGGTATTGACAGAGCACTTGGTAGTGAGACAGGAACTACCACCCTGTGGGGCCAACTTCTTTCAGCTGTGAGGCAGAGATACCCCCATAAGGTTGACATCAAATGGCGCCGAAGCAGAACACCCACTCTTGAGAGAGCCATCACCTATGTGAGAGAATTGTCTGTGCGAGAGGTGATCTATGATAACACTGGACTTACAAATCCTGATGACGTTCTGTGCAACACACAAATGTTCCAGAGGTTTGCACAGGCTGTACCAGCAGCACATGCCCATATATTCTCCTTCATGGGATGCACTGATGACAATGCAAGACCAACTGTGCTTGAAGTGGCTTTCAGAGCACGACAGTATGGAGACATGATCTCTGATTCCCATCTGTTCCACACCTCAGCCATTGAACAAATGACTGATAGAAAGACTAAGATGCCAAACAGATGGGAAGGTAAACCCCAGGATCTCCCTAGAGACAATTGGTCACGTGTTGCAGCCATTAAGAGGAGACGTCCTGTCAAGAGGCAGCAGCAAGAGAGAGGGGACCCACTCCGATGCCACCTGTGGTCTCTCTTGCGTAATTATTTTAAAGAGGACATGAGAATCTGGGACAATAAACCCACTGATATTCTCCAGATGCGCGTGCAAGATACTAAATAGAACAAAGGCAGGAGATGGTTCTTCCAGGAAGAAGGTTGCACCAGTCTCCAACCAAGATGGTGCTCCAAGCTCCAATGCTCAACATTAGAGGTGCCCTGCCTCCAGCTAGGAGGAGGAAAGGGACAACCCAGTTTACTGGACTGTGTGGATTTGCTGGCCTGGCACATTAGAACCACAAAGGTATAAAGCCTTGGTGGACACTGGGGCACAGTGCACCCTAGTGCCATCAAATCATAAAGGGACAGAATCCGTCACTATTTCTGGAGTGATGGGAGGTTCTCAAGAACTGACTGTTGTGGAGGCCAATGTGAACCTCACTGGTAAAAAGTGGCAAATGCACCCTATAGTGACTGGCCCAGATGCTCTGTGCACCCTTGGCATAGACTGTCTCAGAAAAGGATATTTCTGTGACCCAAAAGGGTACCGGTGGGCCTTTGGTATAGCAGCTGTAGAGACTGAGGACACTGAACAGCTGCATACCTTGCCTGGCCTTTCAGATGACCCTTCTCTGGTGGGGCTGCTGAAGGTTGAAGACCAACAGGTGCCAATTGCCACTTCAATGGTGCATAGACGACAATATCACTCCAACAGAGACTCTGTGATTTCCATCCATAAGCTGTTTCGACAACTGGAGAGCCAGGGAGTGATCAGCAGGACTCACTCACCCTTCAACAGTCCTATCTGGCCAGTGCGGAAGCCTGATGGTGAGTGGAGGCTGACAGTGGATTATTGTGGTCTGAATGAGGTTACACCACCACTCAGTGCTGCTGTGCCAGACATGCTAGAACTTCAGTACAAGGTGGAGTCAAAAGCAGCCAGGTGGTGTGCCACTATTGACATTGCTCATGCCTTGTTCTCTATTCCTCTTGCACCAGAGTGCAGGCCACAGTTTGATTTCACCTGGGGGGGAGTCCAGTACACCTGGAATCGACTGCCCCAGGGGTGGAAACACAGCTCAACCATTTGCCATGGACTGATTCACACTGCACTGCAGAAGGGTGGAGCTCCAGAACACCTGCAATAGATTGATGACATCATCGTGTGGGGTGACACACCAGAAGAAGTCTTTGAAACAGGTAAAAAGATCATCTAAATTCTCCTGGATGCTGGTTTTGCTGTAAAAAGAAGCAAGGTCAAGGGACCTTCATGAGAGATCCAGTTCCTGGGAATCAGATGGCAAGATGGACGTTGCCAGATCCCAATGGACGTGATTAACAAGATAACAGCTATGGCCCCACCAACTAAGAAAAAGGACACTCAAACCTTTTTAGGGACTGTTGGTTTCTGGAGAATGCATATTCCAAGTTATAGTCAAATTATGAAATCTCTCTGTGAGGTGACCTGAAAAAAGAATGACTTTAAATGGGGTCCTGACCAAAAGAGAGCTTTTGAGGAGATTAAAAAGGAGACTGTGCAGTCAATGGCCCTTGGACCAGTTCAAACAGGGCCAGACATCAAAAATGTGCTCTACACCGCAGCTGGGTACAACGGTCCTCCATGGAGCCTCTGGCAGAAAGCACCAGGGGAGACTCGAGGTCGACCCCTGAGATTCGGGAGCCAGAGCTACAGAGGTTCCAAGGCCAACTACATGTCAACTGAGAAGGAGATGCTTGCAGCATATGAAGGAGTTAGAGCTGCTTCGGAAGTGATCGGCACTGAAGCACAGGTCCTCCTGGTTCCCAGATTACCAGTACTGAGCTTCATGTTCCAGAGTAACCTTTCTCCTATCCATCAAGCCACCGATGTGACTTGGAGTAACTGGACTGCTTTAATTACCCAGTGAGCTCGAATAGGAAGGCGTAATCGTCCAGGTATCATAGAAGCAATTACAAACTGGCCAGAAGGCACACACTTTGGAATGCCACCACAAGATGTGGTGAAATGGGCTCAAGAAGCTCCACCATATGATCATCTACCAGAGACTGAGAAACAATTTGCTCTTTTCACCGATGGCTCCTGTCATCTTGTAGGGAACCTCCGGAAGTGTAAAGCTGCCGTGTGGAGTCCTACATAACTGGTTGCACAAGCAGCTGCAGGAGAAGGTGAATCGAGTCAATTTGCAGAGGTAAAAGCCATCCAGCTGGTTTTGGACATTGCTGAGCGAGAGGGGTGGCCGAGACTTTATCTCTACACTGCCTCATGGATAGCAGCAAATGCCTTGTGGGGTTGGCTAAAGCAGTGGCAGCAGAACAACTGGCAGTGAAAGGGTAAGCCTGTTTGGGTGGCTGAGCTGTGGGAAGACATTGCAGCTCGGATGGAGAAACTGGTTGTAAAAGTGCATCATGTAGATGCACACGTACCTCTGAGTCGAGCCACTGAGGAACATCGACACAACCAATGAGCAGATGAGGCTGCTCAAGTGTTCCAAATAGACTTAGACTGGGAACATAAGGGTGAACTCTTTTTAGCTCGATGGGCCCATGACACTTCAGGTCATCAGGGCAGAGATGCAACATACAGATGGACTCGTGACCAAGGGGTGGACTTAACCATGGACACTATTGCGCAGGTTATCCACAAGTGTGAAATGTGTACTGCAATTAAGCAGGCAAAACAGTTAAAACCTTTTTGGTATGAGGGGAGGTGGTCAAAGTACAGGTATGGGGAGGCCTGGCAAGTTGATTACATCACACTGCCTCAGACCTGCCAGGGTAAGTGCTATGTGCTTACAATGGTGGAAACAAGCACAGGATGGTTGGAAACATATCCTGTGCCTCATGCCACTGCCCAGAACACCATCCTGGGCCTTGAGAAGCAAATCTTGTGGAGACACGGTACCCCAGAGAGAACCGAGTCAGACAATTTCAAAAACAATCTTGTGACTGACTGGGCCAAAGAACATGGTATTGAATGAATACACCATATCCTGTGCCATGCATCAGCCTTAGGAAAGATTGAAAGGTACAATGGTCTGTTAAAAGCTACCCTGAAGGCAATAGGTGGTAGAACTTTCAAAAACTGGGACAAAAATCTAGCAAAGGCCACCTGGTTAGTTAATACCAGGGGATCCATCAGTCGGGTTGATCCTGCTCAGTCAGGCCTTCTACACACTGCAGATGGGGATAATGTCCCTGTGGTATGTGAAAGAAACTTTTTGGCTAAAAGTGTTTGGGTTTATCCTGCTTCAGGCAAAGGTAAACCTGTCCGGGGTGTTGCTTTTGCTCAGGGACCTGGACATACCTGGTGGGTGATGATGGAGGATGGTGAATTACAATATGTACCTCAAAGTAATCTGACTCTGAGGGAGAATCATTAATTTGACAGTTGGTAAATTACAGAGCCTATATGTAATATATGGTATGGAATAAGGGGTGGAATGTCCTGGGTTGAGCCAGGTTTAAGCTAATTTTCCTTTTACTGATTTTTTTTTTTTTCCTTCAGTAAGCTCTCTTTTAACTAGCAGCAAGTGTTCCAGCTAGTGGGCTGATAACACTGGAATGTTTATGTTTCTGCTGAGACGCAAAGGTCAGTTTGTTCTACTCAGTGAATCTGCCAAAGCAGATGCTGCTGAGAGCAGGATGACCCCCCCCCGTAGGGGAGCTGGACTAGACAGACAGCAGAATTGACCAAAGGTATTCCATTCCATATATCTACGTAAGCTCTGAGGAAGGTCAGAGATCACAGGAGACAACTTCCTTCCTGCTTCTTCTTCCCTTCTCTTCCATCCATGGCTGGTGTCTGGGGAGCACTCCATCCATCACCATTGAATCCAGGCTCAGCCCTGACCCTCATAACTCTCCCCACAGCCCTGTTTGCTCTGCTGTTATCTCAGACAGTGGTCCGAGACATTTCAGGACTGCTCACAGCTCAGGGGAGTTGCTGGGGGTGGGGGGTGGCAAGAGGCTTTTGCACATTCCTGAACATACTTGTATATAATTGTACATATAATTAAAGCTGTCTAATTGAGTTTTCAATCCAGCTAAGTCTCTCTCCTAATTTTCTCTCTCCTTCCCTACCTGGATGGGAGGGGGAGGGGATCGAGAGCTTGTTGTCTCTGGTTTATTTTTCAATTCTGAGTCAAACCTTGACAACAATTTAGTTGTGTTTTTCTAAAGATATCTTACAGAACCATTGAACTGTGGCCTATGGCCTTAAAGTCTAGGATTTTATTTCATCTAAATATACTCTGTTCTGTTTTCTGTGTGTCTGTCATGTTGAATAAGTAACAGGCAGTGGGCACAAGACTGATGTCCCTTGTATAATTTAAAACAAAACAGGCAGGTCTTTGATTTGTAAGGCTAGAATGCCATCAAGTGCTTCTTCAGTCACAAAGCTGGAATGAAGGTACCAGAATCCCAAGACAGAGTTGCAGCCTTTACTCAAGATGTTTACAGGGTAAACAGGTTTTAGTTTTGTTTACAGGTTTTAGGTTTGCATATTATATGTAGTATTCTAACACTTACTTGGTGTCGCCTGTATAACTGCCTCCCCTTTGAAATTCCATGTGGCTCTGCCTCAGGTTCCTTCTGAGCCATCCCCTAGCCTCCCTCCTCTGTTCCGCTCTGCTGGCCTTTACCAGGGCAGCTTTCTCTGCCCACCATGGCCAGGATCCTCGAGGCTGCCCTGGCATTACTGCTGTGGTCAGCTTCAGAGATGTAGGTATGGGCAGTGACAGACTCAGCTCTGCTGCCTTGTGCTCATTGAGTAGTGCTTGAGCCTGCTACCAGTCTCCCGGACTTGACATTCAGGCTCTTGTAGGATCCAATTGCGAATCAGCCTTATGCCTCTTGTGGGCAAAGTGCCTGTGTGCTGTGAGTGAGAGAGAGAGAACAGGATCCTGTGAGAGTAGGTTAGCTGACTTTTATCATTTTCCTGCCTGATATTGTCTCATCAGCAGTAGATTTGAATAATTCACCGAAGAAAAGCTACTACTGCAATTAAAAGAAAGAATATTTGCAAATCCTCTCAAATTATTGTGGATCACACTTCTGAGAATAGACTAGAAGTTGAATTCTGTTTTATACCTACCTTAATATAGGATTGATTTATCTAAATTTTGTGGCCACAGTGGTTTAGAGGAAATTCTTCAAGATTTAAAAAAAATACTAAATTCTTCTGAGGTTACATTATTATAGTTACCTACCTGTTCAATTGAAAAAGTACAGTTGATTATTTTCTTTCTAGCCTGCCCATGCTGATTTCCTAGAGTGCAGTATCTGAGTGACGATTAACTAAATTCCCTTCAAGATGTAGCTGTTGATCTCTGCTTTCAGGCTTATTTTGTCTGAAGAGAATTCCACTTCTCTGGTGTTTTCTGTTTTGATTCTTAAACTCTGTGATAAGTGTTAGCATCTATTAAGTTTCAACTTTCTGTTTTTGTCTGTTGGTAAACATTACATCAGATGAGGGCATGAAGGACCCCAGTAATCTGAGGGAGTTCTGCTTTTATTCAACAATTTTAACTTTCATAACTCAGAATTTCAGCTAATTTTTTTAGGGTTGTGTATGTGCTGTTTTGAGGTTTTTTTAAGAGCTGAGAAAAACAGGCTTATGCAACTTAGTTTGCATAAGTGAGTCATTCACATTTCTTTTTTCATGTGTCTGTGTGTGTGTTGTATCACTTGATACAAGTTTTCTTTGAAAAAATAGTAATGTGAATGGCAAGAATATATTTTCCCTGTTAGACAAAAAAGAAATGTGCCTGTTAGGCAGGTTGCTGCTTCTGTGTGATGTCTTCTCATAGATTATCTTCTCCAAGAAGATACTTAAGGCTCTGGTTCTTCACTGGCAAAGTTTTTGCTGGTACATGACAGTATAAGGGGAAGGCCAGGTAGCTCTATCCTTTCTCCCTTGTTGGTACAGCTGTGAGTAACTCCATATGATATTGTTGGTTATATATATGTATATATTTATATAGGGGTTTCAAATGTATGTCCTTTCAGCATACTGTAGCTTCTGCTTTTTCACATTACTTCCTACTATCTAGGGAAGAGTGAAGCTTTTACAGCAGAGTAGCTCTGTGCACCGATGGAAGAAATTTGGAACTTATATCCTTCACATAGCTCTCAGATGCAGTTGGCAAGTATCCTCCATCAGGTACACTTACAAAATAGTCCTCTGGAAGGCCTCATCTTTCTTGGCACTAGTTCATAACTGTGTGGTCAAATGTACCATCAGGGTCCAGCTGCTTGGAGTTTATTCGTTTTTAATGCAATTACAGGTATTAACTGTGAGTACAGTTTAAGTGCTAGAATTAATGTTTTATTGTCTCTTTAAATGTTTCATATATGTTTTTCTTGACATCTGATGGATGGTCCCACATAACTGCAGCTGGTAACTCACCGCAGGTTTTCCCAGAAAGAGGGAATTTGGTTCGTGGGGCAGAGATGTGCACATAGGTCTTCTTCTTGCTCCTGTGGCTGTTCTGAGGTTTGCCACTTCTTTTCTCTCCAGCTCTGTGCTGTATCGTGTTTTCTGATCTGATGTACATTCTCTCTGGCCATGCTACAAATTCTCCCCAGTGTGTACTCTTCCCCACAACAGTTTCTTACTGGTTGCTTATGTGCACACTCAGATCTGCTCCACAGCCCTGTGTTTACCAAACCATATTCAGGGCCCTAACTGTAAACAAATCTAATTTCCATTTTCCACAGTTTTCATTTTATTTCAGTGGCATCTCCTATGTTCTATGCAAGTAGCATTATTCATCCTCTTCCTTGTTCTTTCTTATGGCACCATTTTGATGGCTGTGGTAATCACAAAAATAGAGATAGTGTGTTTTCTGTCCGATGCAGAGCAGATGTTTGCAGTTGCAAGATAAGACATTGTTCCTCTACTGCCGAATTAGCAGATAAGCAGTATCTGGGGTCTGCAGAAGTGCCATGAAACATCCAGGTACTGTTTTTAATTGTCTATGGTAGTTCACTCAAATGGAAGTTAGATATGAGAGTAAGACATCATTAAGAAATTGGATTCACATAAGGAATTGTATTACCTGTCTATCTTAAGAAAAATGAACAATTTTCATGAATGTACTTGCGTGTATAAAATGAGGCATACACTTAGATTCCTTGATGGATTTATGTTCAGAATTAACATATCCAGAGACAAAACTACTGAGTAGGAGTCACAAAGATACAACTGTTTCTTCCAGCAACTATTGACAATAAGGCATACCTCCCCCCCCCCCTTCACTTAGCAGGTAATAACTGACATGGGATCTGGAGATAAGAAAGTTATCTGAATTTGTGGAGCTCTGTACGAGTAAGAAAAATTTCCTACTCACACACAAAAAAACTACAATTGAGATTAACTCTTCATATTTAATTCCCTTAAAGAGATGTTTTCTCTTTGCACACAGTTGTGGACAATATCTGCGTGGGCATAGTAGTTATTCTCACCACTGTTTCATTTTATCAAATGGCCCCTTCAGTGAGTGGGCAAATAAATGAGTTACTGACACCTTTGTATTAATCATTACCTCAAATGTGGGACGTGAGAAATGGGAGTCTCTTAACAATAAAATCACACAGCAAATTTTTTTTACATTCATTCTTGTGCTTCACATATAATGATGGATATTTGTTGATCCTTGAGATAGCCCTTCACAGAATCACAGAATCACCAAGGCTGGAAAAGACCTTTAAGATCATCAAGTCCAGCCTAAGACCAACACCACCACACCGTCTAGACCATGGCACTAAGTGATCCTTGAGATAGCCCTTAAAGCCCTGTTTCTTATCAATCCTCTGTCCCTGATGGGCATTACCCTTGTGCCCATTTTTATGGCCATGCTGCAGAAGTCTGTTACATATTTTGTCCATAGAAGTCAGTAATACAAGCCCGCCACCTTAATGTACCATATACATTGTGTATCAGTGTAGCAGGAGTTTAAAAAGTCTCACTAGAAGTTCAATGTCCACTTGAATAAAAGGATGGCCCTGTAATGGTACACTTGTGTGCACTGCAGACACAAAGATAAGAGTCTGAAGAAATGGGATAGACTAAGTAAGAGATCATATGGATTATTTAGGGAAATACACCCTCTGTTCTTAGAAGTTATTGAAGTCTGAGTTGAAATGAAAGATTCTCTTCCTGCTGTTGTCATTTCACAGACTTTTTCACATAATCAGTGCAGAATCGAAGATCTTACTGCTCACAGAAGTAAAGAAGTAATTTACAGGCAGGGCATCTATGGAAAGAACAAAAGCTTCACAAGGCTCAAATTAGTCTTCCTCTGTTTTTCTGTTTTTCTGCATCCTCATCTGACTGCTTGAGTACCACTCACTAGCGCTAAATTTTTAGCAATTTGGCCTTAGAAATTTCACAGGAGTTCAGCACAAAGCAAGTTAACTTTATATAACCATGATACAGTAGGAGTAGTAACACATTAAGAGACCCTTATGAGATGTTTCCAGCTGCCTGGAATAGAAATCTGGGTCACTGCTCTACTGAGAAATAATGTAAGGCGTCAGGACACTGCTGTATTCCAGATGAATTTCCCTCATCCTACTGAAGTAAAAGGAGTGATCCTGCCATGTGTTGTTCTGAGCTTGTCTGAACTTTCTCAATGATATGTTTTCTATGCATAAACTAGAAGGCTTGCTAAGCTTTACATTTTAATATATTCTTTACTTACTGACTTACCTTTGCCTCTTAGTTAATTTTAATGGAATTTTTTAAAGATTGCCTTCTTTATGGCAGGAAAACTGACTCAATCTATTTTGGGTATCAATGAGCAGAAATGTATATGAAACACAGTATATCCTTCACCAGTGGGCCCTGGACAGGTTGGATCTATGAGTTGAGGCTAATTGTATGAGGTTCAACAAGGGCAAGTGCTGGTCCTGCACTTGGGTCACAACAACCTCATGCAACATTACAGGTTTGGGGCAGAGGAGCTGGAAAGCTGCCCATCAGAAAAGAACCTGGGGGTGCTGGTTGGCAGCGGCTGAATATGAGCCAGCAGTGTGCCCAGGTGGCCAAGAACACCAACAGCATCCTGGCTTGCAACCGAAATAGTGTGGCCAGCAGAAGTAGGGAAGTGATCACGCTGCTGTACTCTGCACTGGTGAGGCTGCACCTTGAGAATTGTGGTCAGGTCTGCGGGCCTCATTAGAAGAAGGACATTGAGGTGCTGGAGCATGTCTAAAGAAGGGCAACAAAGCTGGTGAAGGATCTAGAGCACAAACCTTATGAGGAGCATCTGAGGGAACTGGGGTTGTTTAACCTGGAGGAAAGGAGCCTGAGAGGAGACTTTATCGCTCTCTACAACTACCTGAAAGGAGGTTGTAGTAAGGTGGGGGTTGGTCTCTTCTCCCAAGTAACAAGCGATAGGACAAGAGGAAATGGTCTCAAGTTGTGCCAGGGGAGGTTTAGATTGATATTAGAAGAAACTTCATCGCTGAAAGGGTAATTAAGCACTAGAAAAGGCTGCTCAGGGAAGTGGTTGAATCACCATCCCTGGCGGCGTTTAAAAGATGTATAGATGTGCTTAGGAATATGGTTTAAGCACTGGACTTGGTTAAGTTAGATTAATGGTTGGTAGCATTAGGTTATGGTTGGATTAGAGGATCTAAAGGTCTTTTCCAACCAGAAAGATTCGGTGATTCTGTGATTAACTGAGTAGCCTCAGCAAGTCAACACTACCGTTCCTAACAGCATATGGCCAGCAAGTTAGCTTAGTAGCATAATAGATACTGTGGGTCTCAGCTCTTTTGTAAAGCTTACTTAAAAATCTTCTGAAAAATTCCAGTGCCATGGCTAATCTCCTATCAGAAGGAATCAAGAAGAGCATTGTTTTATCCCAGGCATATTCTTTGGGTGGATTCTTGGCACTAATTTAGCCTGCAATATAGAAGCCATCCCATGCCAAGTGCTTGCAGGGGTATCAGATTACATGAACAACATATTAGGAAGCAAGAATTCAACGTTACCAGCTTTGGTCTGGGTCACAGGAACAGGCTTGAAATAAGGCATATGAAAAATCCTTTTTATGGGTACATGAGAGGGGAAAAATAAGCTTCAGCAACTTATTGATGGAGACTTTTTCTTGAACCATTTTTTATTTGTGAGCCAAATGCTGCAGTAATTAAGCTGCAAAATTAAGGGAATGTGCTTTGCTTTTAGTGGAAATTAACATTGGTTTTCTCCAGGCATTCAATCACTTAACTCAGTTGTCTTTTTATATTATTCAAATGTGATACACATTAGTCAAACATAAGTGGTTGCAGAATCATGTTGCAGAATGCCTCTTGAGAGAGCAGTATGTTATAAACATTTCTACTAATGGAATATTTATGTTAATGTAAATTAACTCCATAAGGGTGGCAAATCCTTTGAAAAGTCAATGTGAAGTTCCTGCTGCACAGTGGATGCTTTTATTATTTCGTTACTTGTATAACACAGTGTGTGATGTCCTGACTTCTGCTGTAGCCAACAAGAACTTTGCAAATGCAATTTGGTGACCCTGAAACATCAAGGCCTGTAATACACTGAAAATACAATGCAGATTTGTGTGGTGCTGAAGACAGGAAGGACATTTTGCAAAAATAATTGTAAGAACTCTGATCTGAGAAAAATATGCAGAATAAACTGAATTTGTAGGAGAGCAGGTAGCAAATTTAATTAGCTTGCTAGAGATGGTGATCATTTTGGAGTGGGTGATAAGTCGCCAAGAATATTAGTGGTAGGGACATAAAAATGTCAAGAAAGACTACAGATATCATCATCTCTGTTTCCTGTCATCTAAGCTATGGGCATTTGCCTACAGGCATAAGATCTGAGTAATGTTAGAGTGATGCAGGAGCCATGTAGCAGACCTTGCGAGGAAAGCATTTTCATAGTTATAGCTGAACTCAGGAGCCAAGTGTTTTCAACAGAGCCCTCTAATGCAGACTGCCCCACTGGAAGCAACTGCTTTTTAACCCCTGGCAGATAACCTGATTGCAGACTCTGAACTTTTATATGGGCATATGTATGTATATATACATAAGTGTGTATATATATATTCTGCAAACCTGAATCAGGCCAGGATGAAGACGCTGTGCATGACAGCTTCAGCAATGGCAAATTGGAAGAGATGGTTGTACCTTCCTTTGGAAAACAGTGCAGCCACCAAGAGAGCCATGTCTGTTATAATAGTCTCCAGCTCTATCTCTATGCTCTTGTGCTTAGGGGGAAGCAGAAGCTCTGGAGTTTAGGGGAGGGCAAACTCCAGTGAAGTTGTGCGCAGGGTTTCGAAGCTGCTGCCTGTTTTAAGTCCCCTGCCAAATGTAAGACCACCCTCCCTATCTTTGGGGGGGTTTTTTTGCTTGTTTTTGCAGCATGTAGATTTGTTATCAAAATTATTTCTTTTACGCAAAACAGTATTTCCACTGTGTTTTATTAATTCAGCAACAGCAATTATAAGATCTAGTTCTTTCCAAAGAATCCGGTATGCCACATCTCCCAGATGAGATCAGGTTACAAAGACAGTTCAGCTCCCAGTTAGGGTTTTCAGTGATGTGGTTAGATTTTTGACAGCACTCAGCATCCAGTGGGTCTGGTGTTCATTTTCAGGAATGGGAGCTGGTGATCACTTATGAAAATATAACCTTTTGTACTTAAATATTTGTGTATTTAATTATTGTGCGTACTTATTGTGTACTTAAATATTCATTTTCCATGAAGTCATGTGATATTTTTGTTGTGATTTTCCAAGTTTGTTTCTCTGCAGTAGGATTTAAATTTTTTCTGTGATTTTTTTTTATATTTTTGTGATTTTCATTATATTTAAAACCCAAGTGTTCATAAATAAGTGCACAAATGAAACTGCAAATACCATTATGAGTTATACAGTAGTGATAACTCCAAGTAAAAATACTAAATTTAAAATGTAAGAAGTTATTTGTATAGCCAGTTAATATGAATGTCTGATGAATCACAGTAAATCCACAAACACAGCTGAACTGGGATTTTTGCACATGTAAAGCCATTTGCCATAAAACCTTGTTCCTTGGATATGTATGACAGTTTTATCTGGCTTATATCTTACCAAGAACAACAGATTCCTTTCTTCCAGTGGAAATCAGTATAGGGAGCTAAGCCACCTTAAATATTCTTCTCTTCCAGATTATTCTTTAATTTTTGTTGTATCTCTTTAAAGACCCTCCCATTTTCAGGTGTTGTGCAAGTCGTTAGGTTCTAATTGCTGTGACAACTTAAAAAAATAAATACCATATAGCCAGACTGGTATGCTGATCATGCCAGATGAGTCCAAGACACCTCTATATGATTGTCGCTAGGGTCACAGGCAAACTTTTTTCCTTTCTAGGAACACCTTATGTATCAAATTGCCTCTGTTACTGACTGTCCTCACAACTCTGTTTTTACCCTGACAGCTCTTCTTCCAGTCTTTGTGGTGCACACCATGCCTTTGACATTGACCCTGTGCATCTCTCCCAGCTTCTTCCTTCTCATGGATGCCTTTTGTGAGCTTCCTACTGCAGTACTTCCCGGAGACCTGCTTTCTCTAATGTGCCAAAAAAGTATTAATCTCTGCATTAAATGACCTCAGCAAGCAAAGCCAACTTCAGTCATGATTTGTTTTGTACCATGATTTGTCTCATTAGCTATCTGACTTTTATCACGTTACCTTTGTCCTCCGTCTATCAAGTCAACCTCTGTAGTTTGGATGTATTCCTGGATAAGCAGCAACTCTGTTCCTTTCCGCTGTAGCATGTCTGGCACATACTAGAGTGTCAGTTCAGTATATTATGAAGTTTGCTTTGATACAGGTAGTGATTAATAGTTGCAACAATTGAACTGTTACTGGTCTATGTAAAATCATAGAATCATAGAATGGTTTGGGTTGGAAGGGACCTTAAAGATCATCTAGTTCCAACCCCCCTCCATGAGCAGGGACACTGCTCACTAGACCAGGTTGCTCAAAGCCTCACCAACCAGGCCTTGAACTCTTCCAGGGAATGGCCTCCATTTCATTCTTATGAATCACCACCTAGGCAATAAGCATGGCTAACCTGCAAGTCAAAGTGAAGGCAAGCAACAAGCTGTGACTTCTGTTTTTCACTAAATCCTCTTTAAATGTTACCTCATCTTCCCATGCCATGCTCATATCCTTCATCTATTCACATGCTTTTTGCCTTCTTGGTCTGATTCTGAGATCAGTGGATCAGGCACTCTATGCTGGTGCTTATCGCTACACAGCTTAGCACTGTGGTCCATATCTTGCCTTCTCCCAGAGATCCTGAATATGATGTTAATGGTTTGCTATTTAGGAGATAACGGCAAAGGTGGCATAAGAGGGAGAGGCAGGGGGGCATTTTGTTCCCCTGAAGTGGTCTCTGTTGGGATGGATGCAAAGGGTGGAATATGGGTGGGATGGGAGTCTTCAGTTCTCCCCACCTCAGCTGAGCTTTGCCTGTTTTGCAGGCATTCCAGGGGTTTCGTTCCTCATGACAGGCTGCTGGCCCCTTTCACAAACACTCAGATCAGTTTCAGCACAGGAAAAAAGAAAAGGTCTAGTTTCATGGAGCTGGGGGTGAGGCAGCATTGCATAGCTTCACCAGAAAGCTAACCTTTCCTTCCACTGTTCTGCTTTTCCCTTCCTCCCACTGAGCCCTGCAGAAAGAGATTAGCAATCAAACCGTAAATCCCTGAAGTACATAAAGTAGTAAACCTCCCATCCCCTCCCCAAGAGGACATGTATGCTGACAACAGCTTCATTCAATCTGACACCTGTTTAGCTTTAAAACAGGACCCTATAAATAGAGTGAATGTAACCCTAGGTGGCATTGCCAAATATTATGGAAAATGTGGCTTACAACCCTGTGAAGAAAGGGGAGTAGAGAGAGTGGGGTAGGCAAAAAGACACTATCTACCATAAAAACCTGGCAGCTTCATGCAAGGGCTGTTGCTTTTAATTTAAATGCTCATTTTTTATTCTATTTTCAGATCCTCTCTGGGATTTAAGGAATGTTGAGACGTGCTGGTTATAAAGCCCTAAGTACAAAATGGTCACGGATGGCTGGAATGAGGCATGTTCTAATGGAAACAAATCACTTGTCAGTAAGCAGCCTTCAAACTTTTGAACAAAAGCTCAGAAGGGTCAGGGAAAAGACATGTTTGTTGACTTAAAATGGCTGAATGCAGGTTGTTAGAAGGACATAGGCTTAAAAATTTTTGAGGTAACTCTTAATTCCTATGTAAAACTGGGGTTTTAAATGATGGTAAGTGCTTCGATGGCAACCACAAATGGAATGAGCAGCTTACATTAAACAGAAAGCTTACACATGTATAAACTGAAGTGTGCATAATACCGAAATGTCCACCACGGCGTAAGTGGTGCAGAATGGAGCTCAGCTGGGACAGCTACGTTTAGGTGTAGAGACATGAATGTTTGTGAGTAAGACTATGCTGTACCCACTGAAATTTAGAAGAGTCATCAGTGTTCCTGTAACATTAAAGTAGCTGTCTGTGATTAATCGCTATTTTAATAGTTAAAATAGTGTAGCTTATCTTCATAATTATTTGGGGATAAATCCCAATCCTGAATCTGTTTATTCTACTTTCTGTAGGTTTCTCTAAACAAAATTCTGCTATGTTATTGGTAAAATCTTTTCTTTTCTTGCCAGACCTGTAATGAGGTTCATGAGCCCTGAACCAACTATGATGAGGGATCATTCCTTCTTTTTCCTGTGTAATATTTTGTCTTGCTGGGTAAAATGAATAACGTTGCTCTATAGTAAGTTGCATAAAGTGGATGAATTATAATCTTTGCAGAACATCGAATCTCCTAATTCTATTGTAGCTTGGTTTCATAAGAAAACAAGGCTTATGCAATCTTTCTTTGTAATCAAACTGTCTGTCTGCAAGTCTCCCTCATGAGCAGCATTTGAGCTTTTTCAGTCTTCAACTGGATTTGAAGAGGGATTACAGATAATTAGATTTTGACTAGATTTGTGAAAACTGCTTTCCCTCTAGAGGAAGAGAGGCAAAGATAGTGCTTCTGCAGAAGAGAAGGTAGGTAAAGCAGAGGTGAAAGCTAAGCAGTCAGCACAGAGGTCCTTAGCACAGCACACACTGTTTTGTGCATACAAAACATGCATGCACCAGGGATACAGCAGGGACTGAGGAGACAGATTTGGGAGAGTTAAATAGGGAAAGAAAGCTGATGGAACAAAAACTTGACCTCCCTAAGTGACCAGGTTTCAATTCAGTGTTCAAGGGATAATTTCTTTTTCATGTGGAAAAAAGCAGCAGAAGAAAAGGGAATGACTGTGTAGTAAAATTATATGTGTGAGCTTCAAAGCATAGGGCAGGCTTTTGGTGTTTCTGAGGTTTATTCTGCTGTGTAAACATTATTCTGGTCTCAAAAGAAAGAAACCAAGACACTTCACAGAGATGTGACTTGGCCAGAGGCACCCAATGACTCAGCAGCAACAAGGTACAACACACAGACATGTTTAGGTAGCTTAGAATCATTGAATCATTGAGGTTGGAAAAGACCCTTTTAGATCATAAAGTACAACCATAAGCCTAACACTGTGAAGTCCACCACTAAACCATGTCCTTAAGTACCATGTTTACCCATCTTTTAAATATGTCCATGGACAGTGGCTTGTTCCAATGCTTGACAACCTTTTCAGTGAAGAAATTTTTCCTAATATTCAACCTAAACCTCTCCTGGCACAACTTGAGGTTGTTTTCTCTCATTCTGTCACTTGTTACTCGGAAAAAGAGACCAATCTCCACCTCACAACAACCTCCTTTCAGGTATTTGCAGAGAGCAATAAGGTCTCCCTTGAGCCTCCATTTCTCCAGACTAAACAACTGAATGCTCTGAGTAAGGCTTGTACTCTAGACCCTTCACTAGCTTTGTTGTCCTTCTCTGCACCCGCCCCAGCACCTTGATATCCTTCCTGTAGTGAGGCCCCCAAAACTGAACATGGTGCTGAAGATGCAACCTCACCAGTGCCGAGCACGATCACTTCTCTAGTCCTGCTGGCCAAGTGTCCCAGCCACTCTGAATATTCTCCTTCCTCAAGGCTGTGGAGCTCGGCAGTGCTCCCCACTCCTGCCTTTTGAGTTGCTCTTTGGGTCCTTTAAGTCTGCATCTGCAAGTACTGAAGGAGGAGAGCATTGCCTGTTCAAACCCAGCAATTTCTGACATCCACAAAGGTTGCTGTACGTCTTGCTATGACAAGAAAAACAGCTTCCAAATGCTACTGGTTGTTTTGCTTTTCTTCCAGCAATGAAGGGATGTTTCTGAAGGAGAATTGTGAAGCAACAAAGTAGACTACAGAGAGCTGCAGGTGTTGTGCACAGAAGTGCATATGGTATTTGAGTTAACATGTTTTAGTTAAGTTGAGTTTGTTCACAGTATCCAGCCCCACTCATCTGCCTTGGGCAGCTGATGATCATTGCTGTTTCATACTGCTTTCCTTTCCTGACCTGTCCATCCCCTGAAGGACACTCAGAGACTATGGGGTGAAGCAATCCTAGGAGGCACCCCATGTCTTCTCTTGAAATGATACGCTGCCTGGGAGGAAGCTTACTGGCAGTTGGGGCTTCTTAGCATTGATGCAGGTGGGTTTACAAACACCTTGTGTTTGTGTTAGGAATGGCATTACCCTTAGGGTGCAGAGTCCTGCTTCAGTCCTGCTGCATCACTGAAGCACTGTGTTGAGGCCAGATGCTGCAGTGTAGAGTAGTCTAGGTGCTGGGGTAGAGGAGGAAGGAGGCAAGAAGTAAGACTGCTTTCAGTACCATAGTTAGTTTGTATATAGGAATGCAGTAGCACCGGGAAAGTGCTGAAGGCTGGGGGAGGAGGCAGGGTTGGGGGGGCAAGGGAGCAGGCAGGCATAGTACTGCAAATTGCTACTGTATCTTCCAGTAAGACAAGCTGATTTGTCTTTGCCCAAATGAGCATGAGATGGGGAAAAACACTTTTAGAAAATATAAGCCTTGATAGTACATTTATTTCTGGGACAGAACTATGCCTGCTCCTCATGTGACTTGAATGTAATGTGCTTGCGCACACAGAGAGTTTTTTATTTTTATCACATGGCTGCCAAAAATAACGTTGAAACATATAAGTTAAGCATGCTGTTCTAACACAATGGCACTTCATTACTGCTCAGGGTAGCTCAGGTTTCCTTCTGAGTATATCACCAGCAGGCAATAATGGAGAAGTACACAGAGTAAGTAAGAGGAACTGTGCAACCTCATGGCATTTTATCCTAAATGTCAGCCATGACCAGTGTCCCCTGTTGAGTTCCCTAGTGTATGGATTTAGCATCCTTAGTAATTGTCTCTCACAGTGTGGAATTTAACATAAATACAGTAATATCAGATTGGCTATTTCTGGAGTTTTTTCCAAATTACAGCAGTTGGTCTTATGAATAATTGACCTCTAATCAGCTGAGTCTCTGTTTCCTGTGTAAGTCTACTTCTAATCTTACGTTCATAGCTTGCTACTTCTCTGACTCTCAGCATTTAGTCTACATTCTTTACTTAGACACAGTAGGTGTAGCGTTTTGAAACACTTCCCTAATGTGATTTTAGTGTTGCCACTTCATGCAGGGGCATGGTAATGACTCACCTCTGCTCCTGTGGCCCTATTGCTATGTTGCATAATGACTTTTCAGAATTTATGGATTAATGAAGGTCAGTTGATAATTTGGGGCCACATGGCAGTGTGATGTCTGAAAAAAAATCCATTTGTAATCTCAAAGATCTTATAGAAGTGTTGTGTAACTTGAGGAATATAATAGCTAGAAGTCCATATAGTGAGGATGGGTAAACAAAACCTGTTAATATCACTTAAAAAAAGAAAAAAAAAAAAAAAAGGAAAAAAAAAACAACAAACAACAACTTTATTTCTTAACTACTCTTCTCACAATACAGCATCGTAGTAGCTCCAGGTAATGGTAGATGTTGCAGAGAAACACTTCTCCTCTGGTGTCCTGTTTCTTGAGTCCTGTCAGCTACCAGCACTCATCCTAGGTGTTGACACAGCACAAGTCAAGTTTCTTTGCTAAACATGCCGAGTTTGGTGTTGCCATAGAAAATCTTGCTGTGCCATTTACTCTATTCTGGCCAGTTCTAGCCTATGTGCCATCCAGAAGCTGTCAACATGCAAACAAGATAAGCAGAAGGAGTAAATCCCATGTTTTTCCTAACAAGCAGTTTTTTAGAAAGTTGATGGAGGAAAACACAGCAGCTAATATCTCTAAATTGTGAGTTCTCTTGTTTAGAATATAAATAGGTGGGTTTTTTTTCCACCCTGATCAAAAGATTGTTGGGTATGGTTTGGTTTTTTGGTGTGTGGTTTTTTTGTGTTTTTTTTTTCTTCAGCTCATTAAATGAGAATTCAAGAGGAGATCATGATAGCAAGACTACAGAAGTTATCAGGGAGTGTCTTGGAGCACTGAGTAGCTGTCATGGTAGAGAGGGCTGCTATGAAATTGCTTTTAAAAATAATTATAGAATTCTGCCCCTCTTTCTGCTTATTTTAAGGCTCATATGCGATGTGTTGAATGACTATGTCCTGAATTAAGCTGAAAGTGGATCCTCCCAGCTGGTCCATACAGTAACTGTTGAGAAGTACGATCATGTTTATGTGTTAAAACTTTAAAAATAGTTTAATGATAGCTATGTTTAGTGACATCATTTTAGCACCCATATGACTTAACTCTCACTTGCACTTTGCCTGAGATGGTACCACAGCTCTGTTGTACCTGTACATGTCCCATCAGCTGGCATGTATTAAAAAGCCCCATGCTATGGTTTATGTTTGTATTTCACAGGACATCTAGTTTAGATGATTCTGTCAAAAGTTTTACACTATCTTTACCATAGGAGCTATGAAAGAACTGATTTTCCCCACTCTCTGTAGCAAAGATATCTTAGCAAAGTCCACTCAGGGCCATGCATGAATTTAACCATCCTTGCTTGGTGTTTCTCCTTTTGAATTCCAGAATGATCCTGTAGGTAAACCTGGCTGTGCTGTCAGTTTCACCTCAGAAAGGGTGATCTTTTAAACTTGATTTTCATGACAGGCATACTTCAAAACCTGTTCTGAGGTCTCTGGTGGCAGGTGACATAGCTGAGGTATTAACAAGGAGAAGAGGTGGCAAGACAACTTGCATTATCGATCATCTTATCCTCAGAGCTGTGGTTTGCTCCTCAAGGGAGGAACAGCCACTGGTTTGCTAGGAAGGGTGTGTGGTCTGCCACAGCTGGCTGCTGGCTACTGTTCCCATCTGGTTATAAAATTCATTTTGTTTAATAATAAATTCTGCTAAAAATTATCTAAATAAAACAGCCTTACATGGCTTGTCAGACACAGTAGTGTGCCAGGCAGCCAAAAGATGCTTTTGCTCTCAGCATTCAGAGTCTGGTGTTGTAACAGTAGGCAAATTGCCCCTGCCCCCACTCAAAACGAAGCCACTGTCAGTCCTGCTTGTTCGACAAATTGCTTTGGGAAGAGGCTGTGTTTCAGAATATACTTGTATGATGTCCAGACAGGCCTCAGCCAACACTGGAACCTCTAACTCTGTATGAGCATCTGTGCTAGATGTCACTGTTACAGCACAAAATGAAGCAGTGTGTCCTGGGATAATGAGTCCTCTGCTCTCTCTCTAATGTGAAGTACGTTTGTGACGCAGCTCAGTAAAACCAGTATTTATAGAAGAAATCAGGTGTCCAGGGAAAAGAGAGTGAAATGAGAGGGACAAGAAAATGGACACTGTTAAGTGGATAAAACACAGAAGGAGGTTTGGAGTGTAGAATAGGGCATGGTTTGACAGCTAAGACACGACAGAGGCAGCTGACATAACAGAAGATGGCAAATCAGTGAGGTGGCTTAAGCAAGTGTTCAAAATTTTCACTTGTCCTCTATAGTCATGGCACATTAAAGCACAATCACCCAGGCTGAGCTTTCAGGGCTGAGGGTTTGTTGTGCACAGGGCCTTTGTGCTCTGCCCAGATTGTGACTGACCATGAATGCGGAAGTGATTTCTTCTTCTGCTGGAATCAAATGGTCCTTGCCTCGATCCCAAGCTTCATGGGAGAAAATTGGAAAGCACATAATGAACTATATTCTCCTCTTCTTTACTCAGTTGTAACTGTGAAGTAATACAGCTGAAGCAGGAGTTGGAAGACTGCAAAGCTGGTGTTAGTGAGAAGCAAAAGAGGCCAATATGTTTTTTAGTCTAAGCAAGAAGAAAAGAAAATAAGGTATTTGCTCAATGTCTTGTAAAAGTTTAAAGAAGAGTCAAGAGAAGAGTGCAGAAAATGTTTTAATAATATTAACACTTTATTTTATTACCTAGCTACCTTTTTCTGTTCTTGGCCCTCCACTTTAAATAAAACATTGAAAGTCCAAGTCCAGAAAGCAGCAATGAAAACCCTTAATCGAATGCTGTAATTTCTTTTACTGAGAGACAGTGCTTGTGGCTGACTGATAGACAAGCGCTGTGAAAGGGCCAGTTAGCATTATGCATGGAAGTGAAATAAAGATTAACAAGATTGAGATTATTTAATTGCCAGACAATCCAAAAGCTAGCGTATGTCATATAACAGAAAGTACAGCACAGAGGTGGAGATTTAGTTGTGTGTGTTTATTAATCTTTTCTCTAATGCAATCACTGAAGTATATAACAAGAAATTTAAAGGCAAGGTTTCCAAAAGGGAGGGAAAAAGTTCTAGTGCATTGCATAATTATGATATAGGGCATATCAGTTAACATAAAAAAAAGATTCTACATGTGTCCAAACAAACTGAAGTAGGCACTTAAGTTCCATAAAGCAAATGGGCGCTTCCGGTATTTACCTGCATTTGTGGCTTCTGCCCCTCTTGGGGACTGATGCTAAATGGGTTATTTCACACAATAAGGAAAGTCAAGTGCTTAAATTATCCCACTTACCTGATGTGCCTGCACAACCGTAGCTACCTTGCCAGCTGAATGAGCTGCAATTCTGGTAGGGTACACTCAGATCAGTAACTTAAAAAGACAGCAGAGCCTGTAAAAAGTGAGTAGATGAAGGGACAGAATTTCTGTAGCTACATTAACCAAGCAAATATTGTTCCATAGTTTTAGCTGATCACCTACTTACTTCCTCTGCCATATTTGAAGACAGGTCACTTCATGAAATAGGATACTAGGCATTCTGCCTGTACCCAAAAGCAACATGAATCTATTACAGATTGGTTTTGCTGTTTCAGAAAGCGTGGTCACATACACAGTCTTGAAAGAAGGTGGGAATGAAGCCAACATAGAATTAACCACACTGAATAACTTGCACATTTTCAATGAAGTCTTTAATGTATTCTGTGCTTTTCAAAAGTGAACAAGGGCCAAAACTAGCCACATCACTTGGGCTTGCTATAATGAATTCCTGCTTCTCTGCAGTCTGAATCTAAGCCACTATCCTACACATACCACATCATAAGAAACCTCTAACCCTAACCGTAAGACTGGCATGTTCATGTCTCTACAATATGTTCATTACACTTACATTAATAAATGAATATAATGTTACCATGGCTGTGCCATTAAACAACACCTGTTCAATACAATGGAAACGAAGCACTCCATGATTAAATATATTATCTTCTTGACAAAGAACTGCACAACTGTTTGGCTAGAGCTGTGAAGCAAATGGTGTATTTACATATGAAAAGGAATTTGTGTACATTTGATGAATGACAGAATAATTGCTATATATGGCAAGGAAAAAGGATGTAAAATATTTTGTGTATTCATTACTGCTATGGCAAGTAAGTGGAAAAGGCCTTGATATAGCTGTGAATGTATCTTTCTTGTCTGCTGCAGCTAGGCAAAGCATATACAGGCTGCTGGCAGCATTACAATAGTAAACTTTAATCCTAGAAATCTTAGCTGGAAAAGGTCAGGTATGATGTGTTCAAACCATCCCCTGGGAGCACACACAAAATAGATCTTTTGTCCTCTCGAGTTCCAAGGTTCTCAAATGTGGGTCTTCCATCATTGCACTTGGATGTCTGGTCCAGATGTCAATAAATGCCTAACAGTGACCATTTTTTTTTTCCTTTTTCTGCAGTGAATATTTTTCTTTTTTCTTGGTTTCATTCACATTAGTCTCACTATACCTTTCTAAATAACTCATTAAAAGTTAAAGAGGGTGGAGCACACCAAAGTGGGCTCTATACCTTCAGCAACAAGTTGCAGTATAGAAAAGGAGACAGCATGAGAGGGTTATAATGAGATACTAGGTCAAGACGAGGGAAAATGATAGTTTTCTACTTCAGTAACCTCTGCTACACATATGTGCATGCACATATACAAACGATGGAGAGACTTTTCGTGGCAAATTTCCCCTGAAATTGCTTCCCTCAGCAGTTAGCTGGAACTGAAAACTAGACCCAAAAGTAGAGAAGCTGTCCATCCTGAAATCCAAATCTTACAGCCTTGGAAGGGGGAGGAAGATGGCAGCTTTGGTGCAATAAAGTCACTGAAAGGGAGAAAAATAGCAGGTGAAGAGAATGATCCTGGATGGGTGGGGTAGCACAGTAGGTTCTTGATTTAGGATTATCCATGTTCAGAGGTTTTGATCTGATTTGCAGAAATGCTAAACCCAAAATGCTAAACACAGCAGAAGCTGATGGCAGTGAGAACCATGTTCAGCAAATACAGAATGATACCAAGTACTGAGATTTGTATGTTGCATCTCAAACTGGCCCTCCAAATTAGTTTATGGTATGGACAAATTTGGCTGTTGTTACTTAAACACGGTGTCTTGTGCATCTAAAAATTGTAATGATGACATCTCACTTACAGTAAATGTATTCAGGTTTGTTTAAAGAAAAAAAAACACAAACAAACAGAAAACAACCTTATGATGTAAAAGCTAGATAAAAGCCTAAGAAAATCCTGGGTTTGTGTGTAGAATTTGAAAGGCACGCAGCAAAAGACACCTGAGATCCCATGCTGAATGAGCAGGATAAACACAAATATTTAGTAACTGTCAGTTCACCGGAATAAGGTGAGGTTCCAGGAGAAGAATGTCTGACCATGTTTTGTATTATGTACCTGCCTCTGGGTATGACTTGTGTAACTGAAGGCAGCCACAGGAACTGGGCTTGGGAAACATGGGGGAGGGGCTCAATTGAGAGGCAGTGAAAAACTTTAATCCTGCTACTTAATTTGCTCATGTTCAAGGGCTTGATTTTGTGAGTCTTATCATTCTTTTCACAGCTTTCTTTTCCAGTGCAGTTCATGTGTATGGAAAACAACAGCAGTGCTTTCTGAAAGGCCACCGGCACAGCTGATTACTCAGAGCACATGACCACGAACCAAACTTCACACCATCAGCCTATGTTAGTCTTCCCTATGGCTTGCTTAGATTAGTGGCCCCCATCAATGGTGGTGGTGACCCCTTCTTCTATGAACACTTTCCACCTCTTGTAGCTGATTTTTATGTCTTGGACACTGTACTGCACATTGCATAAGTAACAAACTCCTCTCTGTTCATAAGCATACCCCAGAAGCTGTGATTGCCTGGCAAAGATTCTTAGGCTAGCAAGCAGAGATCTTGTACGACGTTTGCTCACTCTTAGAAGATCAGAACATTCCTTGCCAACCCCTCAGCCTTTAAGTAGAAATAGAACACATTGCCCTTCCAAGAATCATAGAATGTTTTGGGTTGGAAGGCACCTTAAAGATCACCTAGTCGCAACCCCTCTGCATGGACAGGGACAACTTCCACTAGATCAGGTTGCACGTTGCACAAAGTCCCATCCAGCCTGGCCTTAATTAAGCACAGAACTAAACCACTCTGCTGTCATTGTCCAGACAATGCTAAGGTCCATGGCCTACCTCCAGCCCAGGGTGACAGATTTGGCACCATGCACATAGAGATTGCTTTATTCCATGGGGGGTTTTCTAGCCAGTGAAGTCCTTCAGACAGGACCCTGCACTGTTTAAAAGTGGTTTCTCTCCATCCCAGCAGTCCGTGAACCTGGGCCATGGGCAGCAAAGCAGCACTGCTGCCTTTACAACCATCACCTCAGAAGCAGGAGAAGTATTTTGAGGTTCTCCTGTGAGCTCAGCTGGGGCAGGGCAATTTGCTAAAAAGCTGTCATGTTTGGTTTTGTTCTTACTGAATCCCTGCTGTGCCAAGAGTAAAGACTCCAGATCTGAAAGGTACATCCTCCTCACTGCCTGCCCAGGGCCCTGCAAATATGAAGCCAGGAACAGCTAGTAGGGTACAACTATTTTGACATAGACAAAGAGGCCTAAAAGAAGCAGGTCTTCTCATCTAAGAAGATGAGTAACCACAATTTTCCTTTTCTTGCTGACTCTCATCAGTAGGTTTGTGCATTTGTATTTTGGAACAAAATGCATAGCAACCATGTGTGGATAAGCAAGATGATACTTCACTGCTAGCTGTTTCATACCTGGTGAATAGGGGCAGAGCTCATTAAAGTGTCATTTGATCTGTTTCCTATTATTCCTCACTTTCTTTAGTAACAAAAGCCTATTATCAAAAGAACAATTATATTAATCTTTTGATATAATACAATTTTACTATGATATTTACAAACACAACACTTTACCAGAACTGGAAATTGTAGATATGCCAAACAAATTTCCTAAATATAAGGAGGGAAGGGGAAAGTTATTTCACTTCCCTATTTTAGCCACAAACTGGAATAAAATAAGAAATTATTTCACTGATTTTTTAATTTTTTTATATGATTGCTTTTTTCAGTGTTTCATTTCTTTCCCCATTTAAATTTTCAGGATATTCACATTTGATAAAGCTGGCAGCAGCATGAAAAAGAAGGGCAAATACTCTTCATTCTTCAGATTATCCCCAAATTCATATTATCAAACATCGTTGCATCAAATGACCATAAGAATAAAGAGGAAAAAAGAAATGAATTTATGAAACTAAAAATTTTGCAAAAGAAAAAAGCAGAAAAACATAATTCTTCAAAATATGAAATGATAAATTGGCCAACTGGATTTTTTAAAAGTGCCTTCGATCAGTTCTTGAACAATCAAGGTCTGTTTTATAGTAATGGATTAAGGAAAGTTGCATTGTTTTGAGATTAGTATCAAACTCATGATCGTATGTATACTAAACTCCCACTCTCATTTGGGAGTGACTGTCACTGTCAAGTATAAGCATAACTGTAAGGAGGGAAATATTAAGTAATAGCTTTAAATTTAAATCAGACCCACTGCCAGAAAAAGTGAGCAGGATAAAACAATTCCTCCTGCAAATGTAATTCTTCTTTTCTGTTCTGAGTTAAATGAACTTTGTGAACCTAGTGAAAATATGTGGCCTTACTCCATTGAAAAGGGGTACAATAGAGACCATTGTTATTTATTTCCTTAGATCAATGTAGAGATGCAATGCTACAAAGTAAGCAAACTTTTGTTATGTTCTGGCATCTTTGGCCAGTTTTGCCTTGAACACACACTTGTTAGTAGATGATGAATTAACTCTCGTAGTAAACAAATGAACAGAAAGGATGTTCATGCTAAGATAAGTCAAAGAGAGCTGCTAGAGGGCAGAGAAGTCACTTTTCTCCCACTTCATTAGGCCAGTCAAAATGGAAATCCCAATATTTACATGGTGTAGTATTCAGATATGCTCAATGCAGAGGAAAGAAGTGTGGTCATAGCACTGTAAGACAGCAGCTGTTATGACAAACAGCCTTCAGCTGAGGTTGTCAGAAATGTGTGTGGCATCAAAGCATCCCCCTCTCACCAGATGTCCTACTCCATGAGCCTGACAGGCACCTACAAGCTGGCTCCCTGGCTGGCTTTTTCTCTAAGGCCCTGAGCAAAAGAGGAAGCTGATTAGCTTGAGATCCAAGCAGACTGCAGTACTAAGCGCCTCAGATAAATTAAACTAATTGACATTCTGCTCATAAAGATTCTTCCTTGAAAAGTAAAAGTTTCAAATGTGTTGTTTACTGCAGACGTATTCTGTACTCTCCTCTTGCCCCACTTTGGGTTTTTAATTGAAAAAGAGGTACCGAGCTGGAAAAAGTGAGATCTGGACTTTGAACTACAGTTCATAATGCTGCTTTCTCAAGTAAAAAAGACTGGGCACACCAAATCTGGAACAGAAACAGAGAGTTGCCACCTCTTAGAAAACTTACCCAGCAACAGCCCACTTATGAGGCTGGCACAAAGGACCACAGAGTACAACTGCTAAAGAGCAGCATACACATGTCCATCATTTGCAAAAAGTTAAGTAATGTGTCTTATGTGACCTCATCATATACTATAGTTTTCAATGTTTCTCCCTCATAATTTTTTTACTTGAAAAGGCAGAACTGTTTTGACTTAGTCTTTTCCATTGGACAGATTTTCTCTCTTTTTCCCTCCCACGGTTCTCAAGATTATTTAAATTAGATTTTAGTGATTTTAACAAGCATGAGAGATGTCATAATTAAAACCCTGACAACAAAGTCCTGCGTTAGTTTCATTTATGCAGCTGATGACTCAACAGTGTTGTATGGAGGCTGCAGTGAGCAGACCTTGGTCATAGTCTGAACAGGTCAAGGGCTGGTTCTATGCATATGAAACCAATTCAGGGGTTTTTGTTTATCTCCTTTTGAGCTGTACTCTAAAGCTGCTAATGATGGTATCATTAGTATTACTCTGATAGCACAAGCATGTCTTAGCAGGGCATATATTGTACTCTCTCTAGCAATCATAATGCCAGTCACATACGACCTAAGATAGACCAATGCACTAGTGAGTACCTTTAAAAGTATGTGTTGATTGGATGAATCAGGTAGTTTCTCAAAAAGTAGCCACAAATAAAATAATAAATGCATTAAAATTTTCTATTTTCCCACATGTACTTGTGCACAGATATGTACTTTTGTGTTCATAGAATTCCTAGTGACTTACACAGAGATTTTTCCAGTGGACACTGTAGTGGGATAATTGAGATATGTCTCTCTAAGTATGGTAAGTAAACAGCTTTGCAAGGTTTTTATCCATGTTTTTAAAAAATCACCTTTGAGGTTTTACAACTCAGGAACTAAAATCTTTACTATTTAAATGCCAGTTTAAAAAGGGCTAGGAAAACTACAAATAGTGTGTGAAGTAGATCTGTGCTATGGCAGAAACAATCACAACAGTAAAGAGTAATGATTAAACATTTAATCAGAAGCATTATACTTTGTTTGGTTCTCATTGTAGCTGCAGGAAAAGATGCTGTAACAGATCTTTAAATAGAAAACCTGAGGCTAAATTCTACTTCATCCATCAAAAGCAGCTGCTAGGAGATGACCTAATTTTAGTGGCTTATCAATTCCTTAGTGCTTGTTGGTTGATGTAACTTTGATCCTCTGATGCTAGATGACTTTTGTGCTGAATATAGCTAGAATTTAATGTGAATCTTTTGGATGGCTGCCCAGCCAAGCTGCATAATCCAAACAAAGAGAGCGAGCTGTACATGATTCAAGCCACTCACGTGTACAATAATACAAATATATGTACCCTGATTCCTTTGGGCAATCAGCTTCATGTCACCAAGCACATATTTCAATACAATGTCCTCGTAGGTTTTTTGTTGTGTTGTGGAGGGTTTTTTTTGTTTGTTTTTTGGTGTGTTTTTTTTTCCTCCCTAACAATACTTTGCTTTTCAGTGGAAAAACAACTCGAGATGCAATGAGACTCAGATGTTGCCAAGAAATAATGGTAGTGTCAATAATTGCAGGACATTTTTAATGAATGTTTTCCAAGCAAATCATTGCCCTTTCAAAGGCCTGTTATTTCTATTTATATAGAGATTAGCCTACGTGTTGGGAGAGGGAATGGTTCTAGATATTTTTATTATTAGCTTTTGTAGCGTTTTTTTTTAATACTAGAAAATGTCTTTGTCTGTCTTGCTATCTTTATCTGGACTGTAACTTGTTTTCCTTTTCTTTTCCCTCTTTCTCTTTTTGGCTTCACACTAGAACCATCTGTGACACACATGCAAGTTGCTGGGTGTGTGAGCAATGCTTCACACATATTTACTTGCCCCACTTGGCATTATTTGCTAGTCATTAAAGATTATGCAGGAGTTTTTCATGTCCCATATTTTTTTTATTCTCTTAGCAAACTAAGGTTGGAAAGAGACTGGTCAGGCCATTCTATAGCTGGGTTTGTTTTTTTCTTTTTTTGTTTTGGTGGGTTTTTTTGTTGTTTTTTTGTTTGTTTGTTTGGGGGGGGGCGTTAGGGGTTTTTTTCATTGTTGTTGTTGGTTTTTTGGTTTTTTTTTTTTTGTTTTTCCTGGGAGAGACTGTGTCCAGAGTTTAGACTGGGGAGGATTATTTAGACTGGAAAGATCTCTGGGTTTTCTTTCTTTCTGGCACTGACAATCAAGCATTGTGTGAGCTTGGGCCAGTCACTTGGCCTGTTTTTCACACTTCAGTTGAAATAAATGGGAACTGCATGTGATCAGCACCTCTGCAAATCAGGTCATTTATGTCTCCTCCTTTCATTTATGCACTGATAAATATAACAATCTTGGCCTTTGCATATGCAAACTAGGTAGGAGGATACAAATATGGGCTGTTAAACATGCAAATCCCTCATTTTGATGCACAACCATCCATTTCATGCAGCCAGGGATTTCTGCATTTGTAAGCCTGAGGTTCTTTTTGGAAAAATGGGCCATAAATAACAAAATCTATACAGTCTTGCCAGGGAGGCACAACTGAAATCAATATGTTTGTGTGGCTTCTTTTCTGTAGTTTCTCTTCTTTTACAAATAGTGTTGGCTATGATAATCATTTTAGCCTATTTATTTTTGGATTAGACTGTGTTGTCAATGTCAGATGCCTTGGGCTTTACATGCCAATTGGAGTTTATCACAAGACCCAGTGTTAGCTGTTTGACACACTTTTGGATTCTTAGGTGGTCTTGATGGTGTCTGTATTTCTTCAGTCATAGTAAGGATGTCCTAAGTGGCTAGCCTGCAACTCAAGATTGCCCTGTGAACATACAGAAAGGGACAGATCTGGTACAGAAAGCAGGAGAAAATAAAACATTTGTAATAAGCAGTCAGATTGACATCTGTTTTCGCTCTGCCTCCCTAACAAATTTCTTCAATAGAAATGAAGGTGGTCATTTAAATGGTACTGTTCTTGACATAGAAATGTCAGTGGCTGCTGCGTCCTGTCCCATGCTCCTGTGAGAACTTGCTGGAAGTCAGAAGCACTGACGGTCTTTCTTGCAATCAAAAGATGCTGTTCGCTAGCTTCATTGATGTTCTTCTTTAAAATGATCAAATTTTGCTGAACGGCCCAGTTAAATGAAGTCATTTCTCCTCAGTAGTATAGTTGTGAAAAAACTAAATGTTTATTTTGACCAAAGTCTCAAAAAAGACCAGAGCATAGCAAGGACATCCTACCTGGGGCTTCAAATCTGGATCCTGCTTTTACTGAGACAATTTCTCCTGTCTAGGCCTCCTTTTTTGCCACATTCCCTAGGACTCCACAATATCCCCTTTCTCATGGGACAGACAAGCCCATCACACAACTGAAATGCAGAGGGATGTCCACACAGCCTAGAAGAGGCCTTTGCTCCCAAGACCTTGTGCTTTCACATGTCTCTGGTGCATGCACTAGAGGTACACACCTCTAGTGATGAGGTGGGAGGATTCACAGCACGTGTACAACCCTTGGCTGCATTTCAGGCTACTGGAATTGCCACGGCCAGAAGATCGGCCAGCCTTGTAGCAGAACAAAGAGCTGAACCCACAGCCTTTGTGCTATTGCCCCAACCTTCCCAGTGTGCTAGTCAGCTTCCCAAACTGAGCCAAGTAATTATGGTGTTGTGTGTAACCATGAGCTTACCAGAAGTCTTCAGTGAAACTGGACCAGCTTAAACATTTATGACCCAATTTTGTTCCCACTGGACCGGACAGATTATATTCAATGGAAACAATCTTAAATGCACTATAAGTGTCAGAGAACAAACAAACAGCTGCTGCTTCTGGAAAGGAGGGGTGTATTTTGGGAATGGGGCCGGCAGCCAGGCATTCCAGACTCTTTATGCTGGCCCTGGGCAGATTGCATATTCTTGCTGCTTCATAGGCCCCATGTAACACAGAAAGATCTGTTTTGCCTTCCTTTGTTGTGGGTGTGTGTGAAGATTAAATAAATCACCTGAAAAGTATGAACATTAAAGTAGTTATTATTTCATACAATCGTCGGGAGTCTATTGCTTCTAGTCAGTCCCCTGGATTCTGATGTTTCAGTAAAAAATTCATACTGGTAGGATCCTTTTTTCTGCATTTTTATGTGCCTGTACTTTGTTGAGGGTTTTGTGATCCTTGTTACCAATCAATACATTTCCTACCTTACGTGATATTCTAAAGATTCGTGAAAGTGCCCTGCTTGTAGGATGAACTGCTAAGCAACATCACTGACTGGCCTAGTTGCCTGGTTTACAGAGGAAGCCAGCTGAGGCAAGGATAGGCTGGGAACCCAGATGCATTTCATTGACCTGGATGTGGCAGCTGTACTCTTGTACCTGTACTTAACCCACATTCTGGATATCTCCAAATGTGGGTTAACCTAGTTGCTGAATATCCCTGTGTGTTTTTCAATCCAGTTGCTACATGTGTGAATGCAAAGGCTACAATGCTATAAAGTATGATATTACCTGTGTGAAGCCAGTCTTTTCAATCCAACAGTGCATAACATAGATACAAGAGCAGATGTGAAATGACCCTGAAATGTTTTTGGGGGCCTACTTGTTCTTCCAGTATCCTTGAACTTCTACTTTTCAGCAGTGTGAAAAACAGTTTAGACATACATTACCTGTTATAGAGACATTAGCACTGTGTGTTGCTGAATGATCACAAATGAGCACTTAGCGATTCAAAACCACTCAATTTCTGAAATTTTTATTTAATGGAACCAATATCCTAGTTAATAAGTGAAAAGATGTGGATACAAAATCAGATATAATAAAACATATACCAAATTCTACCTTGCATTCTGATTTTTATGCTTATTTGCATCTTATCCATCAAGTGGCATGTATAAAAGCTCATGTTCATAAACACTTATGCTTTATGCCAGATGACATGCCACTGTGGTTACTCTGGATTGACAGTGCTAAAACTGAAAACTGGGTTTTCCCTGTCTAAAATACTGCTATTCGCTTCTGCAATCAGACATTTCTGCATGGAAGAACAGGATAAAATGCCAATTTTGCCTTTCAACAAGTAAGCAGATACTTTAGGGCATTTTTTGGCACTTTCTGAGGAAAAGATCTCATGTATGTGTGACTGAAGCTTGGTCACAAGTGTACAGCCCCTTTGCTAGTAGTCCATAAAGATCCACCTCTCTAACTAGACTTCTGGAAAATATTTTGAGTTAAAAAATCATGTTATTTAGTCAAGAAAGAGACTCCAAAAGATACCTTATTTTGACATGCATCAACATGTAAGACCCATGGTGCTGGAAATAGTCAGTGGCGATCTTCCTTCACTGAAACTTTAGAAGCAAACTAGTTCATGGCTTTTGCTGTAAATAGTGTTACAGTTACCATCAATACTGTTTTTGGGTAAAAGCTTGGAAGTCCATGACCTGACCTCTGGGCAGGCATGTCAAAGTTTTGCCTCAGTACATTATTGGAATTAGCTCTGTATGACTTGTCCATGATCACATGCATTAACCAGGGGTGAGCAGGAAATGAACCCAGGTCTTCTGCATTCTTGGCAAGGACCTCAGGTGATACACCATCTTTCTTGCCTTTTTCTGGTATTTTAACACACAGAAAAATATGGCAGTGAAGAAACAGTGAGTATGCCACAGCCAGTGTAACTCCCAGAACTCTGTGTTTCTTTGCTGTTTTTGTGACTTGTTATGTAAAAAGAGTAACAAAAATTAACAGGGAAATATGAGAATTGCAACAGAGTTAGTTACGTGACCTAGGTTTTCCAAAGCAATTTCATTAGTTTATGTTATGTTTTTATTTTCTTACAGCTTGAGAAATTCAGGAAATAAAGACTTCTGTTATTTAAGAATGCTGAGTGTCTCTTTGGGAGGAAGACCCAGGCTGTGCAACATTGCCATTAATGGAAGTGAGAGTTAGGAGCCTAATCCTTTTGCAGCAGGGGAGATTAGAACATATTGTGAATATGATTTCAGTATATATACTAAATTCCCCAAGGGTATCTCATCAACAGCAACTTGAAAAGTTACTTTTATGCCACTTCCACTCAGCTGACAAGAACACTTGACATTTTGAGAAGGTTTAGAATAGAAAACATTAGCAGTTCATGTTGATCATGTAACTCATTGGCAAAAACATTACTGTTTAAATATCATGTTCAGTCATCACTGGATTGCAATCTAATGAGTGTAAAAGATGAGTACTTCTCAAAAGTGACTTGTTTTGTAACTTTTATGGTTACAAACTTTCAAAATTAAGAACATGGACGTTTACTTCTCTCCCTTGAAAGGACACTGTCCTTTCGTGACTTGGAAAGGCACTCCAAAGTGCTGTAAATAAATAGTAATGATTCTGTACTTTCTGCTCAGTGAATTCTCAATAGGAAATTTTCATTGTTGTGAACAGGATGAGTAATCTTGCTAATGTCATAGTTACCAAGTATGTTCTAGCTTGTATTTGAACACCTCCAGCTTTATGGATGTATTTATCATGTAGTAGCATCCCAGGTAATCCTCAAGTAAAATAAATGTAATGTCCTCTTTCCTCCAACTGAAATAATAATAGTTTGACTTTTCCTGTATTTAAACCAACCAACTTTTAGAATTCATTTTGGCATGGATCAATGAGTGGGATTGCTGATGTCTTTAACTTGCTTGTTTATTTAACTTCCCAGTACATAATCAGTTGAATAAAAATGACCTTCCCCTAAATATATCTGAGTGGCTACACTACATTATACTAATGACTGCAACATGCAGAAAGCCAAAACAAATGTTTTGCCAGTATCAACAGAAATGGTGAAAACACATATTTGCAGCAATGTACAAATTATTGCTGCCAGCTTGCAGTTCTCAAGTTAACTCTTGATTAAGTTATAAATTGTGACAGTGAATGCTGTTTCTATCTTGAGTCACACTGTGGGCCAATTTCTGCTGCCATAAATCGAGATTAAAATCATTACAGTTAGATTATTCTATTTCTGTCCAACTAAAATCAGAATTTTCCTTCCAAAAATCAAATAATGATGGAATGAGATGGAAAAAGGTATACATGGTGATTTCTGTTGCAGGGTTCCAACCAGTTCCGTATAGAAGTGGAAGGTAACTCAGTGACACAGTCTGGGAGCTAACTTACACCAAGATGTGCAGTTCAGAGCTTTGTCTGTGAAAAAGGAAGCAAACAAAATCTAATTTCAAGCTCCCTTGGAAATTGAGGGGAAGCAAACAATATCTGAGAGACAGAAAGCAAGGAAGGGATATAATAAAAGTTAATTATATAAAGAGTGAAGGGAGGAATGGAACAGTTTATCTGAATCCTCCCTAAATGTCTTCAGAGACTTTGTTCCAGACAATCCTAGTTCTAGCTTTTTAAAAACAAATCCTCCCTCTTATTTTAAATAGAGGTGTGCTAGAATTAGAAGCACTTACCCAAACCACCCAGGCTTTAACTGTCAGGGTTCAAAAAAAATGGGACCTGGAACTCAAACAGCTTTGAGTCAGCTTTTGCAAAGCCCAAACCACATTTTTATTTTTTCCCCGTAGGTAGGCTAGAACCTCAATCAGAGAACTGGCAGTGACACTGGCAGTGTACAAACAGCACACACTAAAAAGAACGACTGCAATTCAGCTACCTTGCTCTATGTAGTGCCAACTTACGGGATACTAGAAAGATAGTAAAAATGTTTCCACCCAGGAGTTACTGTGGAAGGAAGCAGGACCATTTGGGTGCATGGAGCTGTATTGATGCAATAGTGACGCTGTCTCCACAGACTTCAACTGATGTTACATCCCAAGTGTATCTGTGCTATATAATTTGTGTCCTGGCTGAGAATAGCTGAAAGTCTGAAACCTTTTCCAGTATAGTATGTCTACCGGGTTTCACTTCATTGCTTTGTTTCATTACTGTGGTAATCTTCACTGTGAGTATTTATAGAAAGCTTGTTCTCCAGCCCATTGTTGGGCTTCTTCCAAACTCTATTGTTAATTATAAACATAGTTTCTTCTAATCTTTTGTCACAAACTTTTGTTTTGAAACTTCATTATTTAAAGACCTGGGTAACATCACAGTTTGTGAAAGGCTGTATTGTCCAAGGGGAAGAATATACAGGATGAAATGCTTATCTTCTATTTCCCCTTATGCAATAATGCCTCATTACTGTTGTTATTTGCAAAAGGGAGGATTTTATATTATCAACATATCTCTTGTACTCCACTTCCAACATTTAATAGCTGTTAAAAGAAATAAATTTTAAGAATGTTTTCTTGCAGATGAATTTAGATTAACTCCCCCTCAACCTCTAAAATCTCAAGGGCTTTTTAGCAGTAAGTTGCCAAGACTTTTTTTTTAAGTTTCCTGAGTAGAGCAAGCTTAGCAACTCTAATCATAAAGCAAGAATTTTAAAATGAAAATGTTCCTTCTGAAAATATGCCCACTAGCAAAAATTATGTGTGGGGGAAAAAAATAAAAACCACACAAAAACCCCACAAACAAAAACCCAACAAAAACCAAAACTAATTCCAGACAATCTTAGTGTATGTGCTTCTAATCCTTTCCTGCAAAGGGTCAGCTGGATGCTCTGGAACATGTTTTGAAATAAAAGTGTAGCCCGCCTGGACAAGTTCCTGTGTGATGTACTCTAAGTGACCCTGTCTGGCAGGGGGGTTGGACTAGATGATCTTTCGAGGTCCCTTCCAACCCCTAGGATTCTGTGATTCTGTGAAAAAATTGTAAAACCTAACATCCACTTCCTCACCATGGAAAACTTCTGTGCAGAATGATGAGTACAGAACAGTGATTCAATAGTACTGTAATTTCCTATAATATAGAGTCAAAATGTTAGGACACTGCAGAAAAGACAAACATCTGCTGACTCATCTTCATCTTTCTCTGTCTTCATATATTACAATATCTCTGGTCAGTATCAGCCTTGGGTTGATGCTACTGCTGACACATCTGCCCTATTTTAATTTACTTCTATGGAAGGGACTTAGACCCAACTTCAATGTGATGTCTAAACAGGTGAAATTTCTAAGTGCTTTTTTACACTCTTTTTCCTATGCAGAAAAGGCTGGGGTTTTGCTTAGTTTGAGGTTGTTTTTGTTATAGTTTGAGTTAACATGACAGATGAGTGGGCATATATCCAATACATACCTTGCTTTAAGAATAGGTGATAATAGCTGTAGAGACTCATTATAGTTCCAAAGTATTTGCCAGAAAATTACATGGTTCTTTTCCCCATTTTGAACTGGAATTGCTGCCAGAAAGTTACCCACCATGTTCAAGTATGCAATTTATGATCCGGTAAGTGGGAGTTTTGAGGGAGAACTAAACCCATTTGTTTTAACATGGAGGTGGATGCTGTTCAAACTCACCTGGGAAGGAGTTACTACTACCAGTAACAAATGTGAATCCTATTCTTTGCAGACACAGCTACTCATATTTACTGGAGCCAGGTAGATGGGTCCATTCATTCTTTGATGGTGGAAACAAGGACAATGCACAAACTGTTGTGCTGATACTTGGAAAATGCTGTATGAGACTACACAGTGGTAGGGGTGGTAGAAGCCAAACAGTAAGTGTAGGATTACCTAGTAGCTTATCTTGAGAAACCAGGATCACCCACTAGAACTGGGAAACAGCTACTCCAGTCTACGACAGGATTGGCAATGGATGCAAACAGAGGCAAAGGAAGGCACCTGAGACACCTCTGCTTTTTCTGCCTATCCTCATTTTCTGCCATAAGACCACACTGTTGTTCTGGCTCACAATGAAATTTCCTCTCAAGTGAAGCATCTAAATGTACCGTGATCTCAGCCGACAGAATATCTTGTGGGAGCTCGTTGTCACCTTAAGTGAAAAAAGTGGAGATGTCGGATTAGTCAATATGTATTTGGTGCTTCTACTCTTGCTGGTAGGTTTTGGAGACTGAAAAATCTCCAGGCCTTGCCATTCCCAGGGAATGGAGCAGATCAAACTGCTGGAGTGGCACATGCCTTCCTTTACAGTCCCTTGTTGCCTGCAGAGAGGTTGGGAGTACTGTCATAGCACAACAGCCATGGACCTGGTTTGTCCCTAGAAAGGAGAACACCTCACCCAGGAAGGAGATAATTGCTTTTGGAAGGCCCCATAGTATTTCAGGGGCTGTGACTATGCATACCAGAAAGCAGGCGGGGGAGAGGAAATAGAAGATGCTGTTGAGTGTTGGCCTAAGAGTGGAAGAGTACGTAGCAATGATTCATGTACTTTGTCTCTATGTGTAATGTTCTTTGTTGTGTTTGATAATTTAGAGAATTACAGACTGTGCTTATGAAAAAAACCCCTCAAATCAGAGCACTGGTGCTGGCATACAGAGAGCACAATATAGGCATGTGATACTATGTATTAAATAGTACAATGTCTTCATGGTATCAGGGCCACATGGAAGACTTAAAACATTTACTAGCAGTAAAATCCATTAGGAAAGGCAATTATTTCCTCATATTGGCTTCCTCCAAAGCCAGCACTTTGAAAAACAGGCTGTTTCCTTCTCCAGACATTCCTTTCAAGATGACAGAAACTCCCCCCACACCAGCCTTAGCACAGAAACATGTTGACTTAATGCTTTCTTTTCAGTAATGATTTTGTATTTTGGACTTTGTTGATGTACTTCTGCTGCTATCTTAATACAGATCCCAATTTGCTCTTGAATTTAAGGAATGGAAAATCCTGTTAAACATCCGGCTGTCGTGAATGCAAAGGACAAATCCTTTGTAGTAAGATGTTTCTGACATACGCCCATGAGAAGTGTTTGATGTGTTGTAAAAGGCATCTGTCAAAAAAACAACAAAAAAAAAAACACCCAAAAAACGTTTTTCCTCTTTGGCTTTGTTGAGCAGGCTGTTGAAGTAAATGACACAAAGTAACCCTTCTTTTCCTCTCCTACCCCCCTCTTCATTGTTTGATCTTCCAGTGATGTGATAATGGTGAGTCTGTAACTTGAAAGTAATTTCTGTAATGACTTGTAGTATGAACAGAGGGGGTTTTATTTTCTGCTGCTAAAAGGAGATCAAAGTATGATCTAGAGATTAGACCTGTTTTGAGAGACAGAACTGAACTGCCTATTTCTACCGCTGTCACTGAACTGCTGTGTCAAACTGGGCAGGTCACTTAACTTCTCTGTGCCTCGGGCCTTTGCTGTGTACTGTAACAGTCAGGTCTTATGCTACTAGCAAATGTTTTGCATAGCTTAATCATCAATGACTGCCTGCACAGTAATTAGCCTCAGCTGGTACAAAGTTCATTATCCTCATTTTCAACCTTTACACCAATTAAGGGTTTGTGATGGCTGATTTTGATTTAGGTTTGGTCAAAGCTTGAAGGAGGGGAAAGAAGAAAGTGCTGAGGTCTGCAGAGGAGATGCTGGCAGTGGCACAGACTGTAGTCTGATGGGAATTTCTGGGCTCAGGGCTGTACTGTACAAAGTATGCTGGCATCAGGGAAGCATTATTATAGTGTTTTATCTTGGGTTGGATTAGTTTCAATAACCAGCTGAGCTATATACACAATATACATTTATATATACACACACAATATACATATATATGTATATTGTGTGTGTGTGTATACAACAATATACACAGTGTAGGCTAACTTCCCAAATAAGTCCTGTGTCTCACGTTGGCTGCACTTCACTTTCAGTCACCAGGTTTTTACTGTGCTGCATCTCAAACTAGTTCAAATAACACTAGCAGAGGTATGCTGGCCGTCTCTTGCAGCTGCAGTTTGGAAGTAGTGCATGCTCATGTTTTCAAACTGGCAAAGGAAAAAGTCAGGTCTGTCAGCCTGCCAGCATGCTACATCTGCACGAATGCACAATCCACTGAAAAGCAATCGAGTGGCCAAGCCTTCCAAATACCAGGGCAAAGTTGGGCCAACAGTTGTCTCCCTGACAACCATGTGAGCACTCTTGTATGTGGAAAAAATCAGTCACAATCAGTCTAGAAGGAAAAAAAAACTTGCTGAAATCCACCCTACTCTAGACAAGGCTGCAGTTTTGCTATCTGTAAATAGAGAAAGATGGCAGGAATGTCCCATTCTGTGGCAATGCTGCATATTAAATCTTTAAGTACATGCAAAAGCAACATGATTAAATCAGAAGTACAGCAGCAATACAATGCTGTGTGCAAAAGTAGGCTCACATCAGTTCTGCATTTTGTACACAGGCAACCTAAGAGAAGAGACTCCCTGCTGCAAAATTTCTGCAGTATGCATCCCTGGAGAATCAGCAGGAGTTGAAGAAAACTTCCAAATGTTGTACACATCAAAGAGGGAAACAAGGAAACTGTTTTTTCCCAAGTTATCTATGGGGATACTTGGCAATAAAGAGATAAGAGGCTCTGTGTGTGGTGCAATGTGTTGTTTTTTTCATTTTGTTGCCCCTGAGAAAGAAGCAAATCCCCCAATATTCTCAGAATGATACAACAAAGCAAACCCCATGGATCCCTGCAGTAGTTTCAACAGTGTCTTCTTGCCCTCTGCCCTCTGCCCTTCCAAGGGGAAATGTTGGGTGGCAATACAACATGTAAAAAGTTAATGATAGGCTAGCTGCTAAAAGGTAACACTTGTGGCTTTGGGTTCCAGAAGCAGAAAAACAGCAGGGCAGCCTGCTCATACCAAATGTCTGAGAGTACTGCACTGGCAGACTGTAAAGTGCTCAGTTAATTATTGTTGACATTGCATAGAGAGCTTCATGCTGCTCTTTCTCTGCCTGCTTTGACTTAATTTGTTTGAGAAAGGACTTTTTCTGTGCTGCATATTGCATAAATTCATATACTCTACTGCACTGACAGATGTGTCTTTGTTTTAGGAGAAGCCACTATCTTTTTTCAGTGCTGAATGTGAATGGAACATTTCACATTGGTGACTTCCAAAAATATATAAAGCGAAGCTGAACAGCTCGAAATATTTTGTCCTCCTACACTGACATTCATAAGCGTTTGTAACAGTGTTATCAAAAGCATTTGTAGTGGAACATGTATGAGTCGGCCACAGAGACTATGTTAGTCAACAAATTACTCAAGGCACATATTTATTCAGCTCTACCCAACATGATTTGTAGCAGAACCCAGTTAAGAAAACTGTAGCTAACAGGGCAGTTATTCTATATTGTGGGTCAAAGATCATGATCCTTAGTTATTGTAACTCCCACTTATCTGAGAAAACAGAGAGTGAATAAGTAGAAAGGGACTAAAATTCCACTTTCTGCCGGTAGGATACAGTTTGACTCTTCACTAACATCCACAGGCAGTGCTTGCTCTGAGGCATGCCGTGACTGGTAATCTCACTGTGAGTGCTGGCATTGTTCGCCTTCCGCATTTCACCACTGACAATCACCTAGGTGTCCTTCAACTCACTCTCCCATTCATTGATTCTTCCTGAACACACTGCTAAGAAATGAAGCATGCTGCATCCACTTGAGAAATGCTCCCTATGAACACATAAATGCATCAAACTTACTCCTAGGTTTTATTATAAATTAAAATTACTTGTCTGCCAAGTAATTGTAATGATTTCCATAATCTTCACCACTGTATTGAAACCAGGGCTTCCCACATGTTCCTTCCCACAACTAGTCATCCAAGTGAACTATATCTGCAATCAGTGCCCTCCACCTGCAAGCAGAAAAGCATGGCTGGCTGACCTTGTTAGTATAGTGATGAAAATTGACACATGATTTGAATGATAACCCATAGGTATTCCATGTCCATTCTCAGCTTTGTGCATTTCCATCTTTAATGTCTTAAAAACTGTATGATGAATAGCAGTGAGTCCAAGGAAACCTACTGACAAACCTGCTAAATAATTATAATCCCCATTGGCTTTGGTCACTCTATCTCTGTCCGGAGGAATCAGGGACAGCTAAGCACCACGCTGAAGCACTCTGATTCTCCTCAACAGGCAAATGGTTAGAAAAGACATTTTAAAAAGTGGGAAGTCTCCCTTGCTTAACAGTATAGCACAGAGCTCAACAGCAGGAAGAGGCAGGGTCTGTCCTTCTACACTATCCTGCCATCCTAAAGGTGATTTTGTGATGATGTAAAAAAGCTGGGCAGCTTTACTCAACAATGAACAGGAACTCCACCTAATCCCTCTTCACTGTTCAGGAGGTAAAATACCACTTTGTTTTGCCCAATGACTTCACCTTGGACAGTATGCGGTTTCCCTTTAATATGCATTGAAGTTTTGTTCCTTACAATACTTGCATTGTTTTTCATTGCTAGATGTTTTGGTTCTTCTAATTGCTGGTGAGTGTGTGTCACTTTTTCTTTTGTCCATATGCAGTCTTAATTCTGTGGTATTTCAGTATGTCAAAATGAAAAGTGTCTCACTTGAAGATTATTTTCAGTGGACATCAGTGATTGATTTTCTTTTTTTGGTAAAAAGTCACTTTCTTTGGTTTTGTGCATTTTGGAGGCTTGTGGATTGAAGTTACTTCTAAAAATTTGAAACAGGAAAGAATAGCACCTTTTCCAGCACGTGTTGCAATGCATTTGCTACCCTCTTGCTTACGGCTTGCAGCAGGTGAAAAAGCAGTCACCCAGAATGCAATTAAGGAAAGAAATGTGGAGAAAAGTAGCAGTAGATGTGTTTTTTTTAATGCCCTATAAAGTGTTAATTCCCTTTAATGAATTTGTAACTTAACTAGAAACAAAAGAGAACAACCCCCATCCCCCAAAAAAATCCCCCAAAAAACCAAACCAAACCAAAAAACCAAAAACATGCAAGCAAACTTAATTTTACCATTTGGTTAGCACAAACTAAGAGAATATTAATAATTATAATTAAAATGTCATTGAAGAAGGTACTCCTCTGGTATTTTGTGGACTGGGCTTAAACAGAAGTGAGATACGGAGTTTGCCTCTAGTGTGACCATGCCAAGGGCAGCGGGAATTGAGATGACAAATCATCTCAGACTATCTGAAGAACTGGGTTAAAGGATGAGAGTTTACAGGGATGTTCTTCTGGTACAAGGTAGCCCTCCAGATGAAGGATGAGGTGTAGCTGTGCAGGAGGCAGTTTTTGATGGCCAAGCCATGACTGTGAAGTAGACTTCCTTTCCTCTGGGAGCTTATGTCAGATTTCACCAGCTCCTACTGCGAGTGAAGAGCACCTTTCTTTGACCTTGACATTTCTGGCATAAATGTTTAGGGGCATGCAAAATCCCAAAACAAATGCCCCTCTCCTTGGGGAAAGGATAAGTTAACAAACACATGATAGATGGTAGTGATGTTACTTAATGTATGACTGATTTGTGCATTTATTCTGCTCTCACTGAAGTTTTAAGTGGCCACAGAATTAAAACGGCATGTTACGATACCAGTGTGCCTGTGCATTAGTGAACAGGTATGTAGGCACATGCCTAGACATAGACACAATGTTCAAACATACTTGATTTCCTAAGGGAGCCTTGGAACTTGCTGGCAGAATTCTTGCTAGAGCTTTTAACTTCATAAAAGTGCAGTTTCAAATTTCATCTCATGTCCCAAAAGTACAAATGAGGTTTTGCAACCAGTCCGTGAAATGCTCATTTTCCCATTGCAACATGGTGTCTCTGTCTTAAGAAAGCTTTTTTTTTTTTGAAACATCCATGAGTTACTTGGGCTTGCATGCTCATGGTTAGTAGGTGTACAGTGCAGTACCTCTTAGTACCTGCCATTGAGAACAGCATTGCCACTATCCCTCATCAGGAGGGGACAACAGACACTGAGCAGCAGCCACAGATGGGTAATGCAAGCTGAGATGTCCAACTGCATGGCAGATGGGTAGTGCAAGCTGAGATGTCCAACTGCATGACGAGACACGAGACACAAGAACTGGCCAAATGGGTTATAGAGGCCCAGTTAGGGGCTCCCTGATGCTGTATCTTGTTCAGTCAGACTATGAAACCTGCTGCAGCCAGGTGGCTTCATCTGTAAAGAGCCTTGCACTCCCCTTTTTTTTCATCCTCTTCCACTCCTATTTTTTTCCTAATTCCTTTTCCCCTGTCCGTAGCATTTTGATTGAAAGAATGCACTGGCAACACAGAGTGCTGCATTAGAGGGAGGCCCCAGTTAAGCTGGTTCCAGATGTGCTCGAACTGGCTTGGACATGTGCGCTGAAGGGGGAAGTGTGTCTCTCCAGTTACAAGAAGGCACCCATGTGCCAGGCGATGCACGTGGCTGACTGCCACATTTACTAACCTAGTATTAACTGTATTAATTGTGGACATAAACAGTGTTCAGTGCCAAGCATGTCACAAGCTGATTATAAAAGCTGCAGTGTAGGCAGAGTTTCAAATTATGCCTCACTTTTAACTTTAAGCGCCTTTCCCTCCCCCCTCCTCTCTGAAATTCCTTGAATGTGTCTGTGTATTTATGAAAATGCAAACGTGTATCAAGAGGGAAAACTATTAGTTTGTAAATACTATGAGAGTACCTGCTAATGGCTGGGAGCAAATTGTCAGCAGACTCCTGAAGTAGGACTCTAAGCGCCTGCAGCCTCTGGCAAGGGAGAGCCCCTCCGCTGCCTTCCCCCCCCAGCCCCCCGTGTCCTGTCCCGCAGGGCACAGCTGACCTACTTTTTCAGCATTTTTCCCCAAAGTGCCTGGGCCCTTACCACGCTCTGGGGCTCAAAGGCTTTTAACCCTTTGGAGAGCAGCAGCAGCAGCACCCTGCGCTGGTCCCCTGGGGCAGACCGGGAGAGGCAGGGCGCTCGGGCTGGCCATGCACCAACCTGTCCCCTCAGCACCACCTGTTGGGGAGCTTATGGCCCAGTACCAGCTGCCTTCATCTGAAGTGTGCTTTTTATTTACTTCCTCATTGTCCTAAGCTTTCCCAGGGTTGGTGTCGAACCCGGACATTATCTCTCAGTAATTAATCCTTGGAAAAGCGAACAATACCCATAATAAAATATGACGTAACTAAAATTCTCTTTATGCACCGAAATGGTGCTGACAGCATTTCTGTACAATGCAGCCCCACCTTCCCGCAAGAAATCAGGTCATCAAAGTGGTTTGGAAAGGCTCTGCCCTTTGTGACTCACACTCCAGTGCTCTGGGAAAAGCTATGCGATTACTGTGACAAACTGGGTCCAACATGGTGAATGCTGGCTTGGTGTGAAGAGCACATGCAAGTACTTCGTAGCAGACTGTGTGCTTGGCATGTTGAAATAGCGCTCAGAATGATTTTCAGCTGATTAATTGTAACTCACTTTTTGATCACACTTCGACTTCCCGCATTTCTGGGAAAAGAGTGGGGTCTTTTTTTGATTTTTCAAAGAACCTTGGAGGAAAAGTTGCATAAAAGTTTGGAAAGGGAGAAGAAAGTACTCTAATTTTAAAATAGAAAGCCCTTCCTAAACAGGCCAGAAGTAAAATGCTCTGGAATTAAAAATCTTGCATGGGAGCGCACCTTCCAGAGTGCAATATTTGTTTGGTTTGAAAAGTGCGTGCTGGGTTTTAGTAAAGATTATTTGATTATTGGAAAACTGTACAGAACTTATCAGCAAAGCATTTTCTCAAGTATATAAACACCACTGAGTTTACAAAAAAAATGCACACAAGTACCTGGAGGTAATTAAATGGGCATTTTTCCCAAAGAAGGTAAAGATTTTCTGGTGCAGCTGGTAGAAACTGGAACAAAATCAAAGCTGCTGGGAAAAGCGTTTCCTGGCAGGACAGATCTCACAGGTTTGGGGGCAATGGACATCCATGGAGTAATCAAGCCCTGTGGGCACTGTGACCCTGGCTGTGGGTCACTCTTTTGGCTGTTGTGTTGTTGAAGGATGGTGGGTGTGGGACCTGTTTCCATTCCAGGGGAAGGAAGGTGCTTCTGTGATTTGAGAGGACAGGCTGTCTTGTGTGCTTGGTGGTGCTCCAAGGCTTTTAAGACATTTCCCACTGAGGATGTCTAGGCTGCTAGACACTACTGACGTATTTTTAACCTGTGTTTAGCAGAAGTTTTATTTTGAATGTGGCAAGTGGAGAGCTGCAGGGACATCTGGGCTTGGTCTTCTCCCTCCTGCACAGAAGGCACCTTCAGTCAAGCTTTGGGCTATCTAAGGGTGTTGGATTATCCCTAGCTAATGTAATAGTATCCTAATGTTCAGGGTAATAAACAAATCACCTGCTGAGTGTCAGATCTTTCGTAGGAATAACTGCCAGGTGTCAGCAATAAGGCCATGGTCTTTGACAGGACTTTAGGATACTGTGTCCATGATACACTGGCGTAATTCCTGGAAAAGGAGGAGCTTTTAAAGGTGTTACAGGTATTTGTTAACCTAAATGGTTTAGAGTGCTTCTGCTTCCCAGGTGTCTCTCTTAAAACACATTATGAATAGTGGTTTGCAGATGGATGTCACCCAAAAGTATAAATCAGAAAGGACTACTGGGTACAGCCAAGTGCAACTCCCTACCTCCTTTGCAGTTGTCTCTTTCTCAGTTGCTATTCTGGTTACCTTGTGGTTCAGTAAAAGTTTCTTTCTTTTTTTGGTTGTTTTCAAACTGTTGTGTGGAAGTTGCAGTGAATGGTCATGTGCAGGGACAAAGAATTGACACATTGTGTGGAGTAAATTTTAAGGTACCCTTCCAAGCAGAAAAGCAGAACATTTTGCAGAATAACTGGTATCCAAAAACATCTCAGCTCAAATGTAGCAATCAGTTTACGACAGTAAGCTGATATTCAGTTTGCTTTTACATAAACCATGTTATTTTTTACCTAATTAGCAATTAAGTCAAAACTTATGTAGTGACTACAGGAATTTGTCATAGTGACAGTTTATGGTATAATTTTATTAAGGGGAATTTTTCACATTTAGGTTAACCCACAGAATCTATGGTAGGGGAAGTGAAAATTATGTTGAAAGAGTGCCACCAAGTGTCCTTCATCTGTATATGAAAACTCAAGTTAAGTGGGACAACAGAACATTGCACCATAAAGTTTTGTAACATCACAGAGACAGCAAATTCTGTTAGAGTGAGAGGAGTTATAATTAATATCCCATTGAAGTGCAACAGCGATTTCTGGGCATCTGAAAAAGGTGAAGCATCTGTCGTAGGGACAGAAATACGGACATAACCCTGGATATCCATCCAATTCCTCTATCCATTCCATTTAGAGTTTCTTCTGAGAAACTGGTGCTGCTCAGTCTTGACTCTGCCCTCTCTGTGGCTATGCTGCATTGTGTCAGATGATGTTATGATACACTTGAACTTCCTTTAGCAGGGCTGGTATGTATCACAGGACTTCCTAACAGGTGATATACATTGCAGATTTGGCAATTAACATCTCCATTTTGGCTCTGTTTCAACTACTATTGATCCTAATGCCAGCCTTACCAATAGATGCAGTAGGAGTCTAAGGGACAAACCTATTGCGACTGCGCTGTGAGCCCACATGCCACCATGAGGGAATGTTCTGGAAACACAAAATGCAAGTCATGGGGAGGGGCCTAGTGTCACTTCTGTTGACTGATTGGTGTCTCAACCACTCCTAAAACTGGCATCAGAGAAGGTTCTAGAACTGGGGTTATAAACAGGGGCACGCACAAATCACTGTGGCTTTGTCAGATGCCCTGGATAGGGAAAAACATTTGTGGTCTACTTTGGAGGAGAGTGATCAATAGTTTCAATTTCCATCCCAGATAGTGAACCAGGATTCTCAAGCTCAGCACAAGTAATCACGAAATGCAGTTTAGAACCCCTGTACATGACCAAGGAAATAGAAATTTGCTGAGACATTTTTATCCTGAAACCAAGAAAGAATGTGCAACCCTGAGGCCATTACTTAATGGCACCACTGAGATGGCTCAGGTGGAGGACCTCCGCAGGTCACCATCTGAACGGTGCCAAGACCGAGTACGTATGGACTGGTGTAGACTGGGTTTTATTATCAGAAGATGAGGCACAGGAATTTTTTGTCATTGACAAGCCAAGAGAACCATGGTCTTCAACACAACGAGTTGCATATTTGGCAGGGGGGTTAAATCCCATGGAATGAGGAGACCCTGTTTGTGTTGAGACTCCAACTATGAACCCCTTGACAGAGAGTCTGCAAAAACTGCCAGTCTCCAGTGGGTGTGCATGACAGGCATTTAGTACCTCAGCAACCCTCCACAATGCTACTAAATGCCAGCCCTGACAGAATGTCTCCCCTGATCCGGGAGTCTGACTGACTCTTTCATAGAATCATTCAGGTTGGAAAAGGCTTTTAAGATCATCAAGTCCAACCATTAACCTAACTCTACCAAGCCCACTGCTAAACCATGTCCCTAAGCACCATATCTACATGACCTTTAAGCATGTTCAGGAATGGTGACTCCACCACTTCCCTGGGCAGCCTGTTCCGGTGCTTGACAACACTTTCCCTGAAGAAATTTTTCCTAATATCCAGCCTAAACCTCCTCTGGTACAACTTGAGGCCTTTTCTGCTCATCCTATCACTTTTTACTAGTGAGAAGAGACCGGCACCTGCCTCTCTACAGCCTCCTCTCAGGTAGTTCTAGAGAGCAATAAGGTCTCGTCTCCCCTCAGCTTCCTTTTCTCCAGACTAAATAGCCCCAGCTCCCTCAGCTGCTCCTTCTAGGACTTATCCTCAAGACCCTTCACCAGCTTCATTGCCCTTCTCTGTACCCTCTCCAGCACCTCAATGTTCTTCTTGTACTGTGGAGACCAAAGCTGAACACAGTACTCAAGATGCAGCCTCACCAATGCCAAGTACAGGGGGACAATCAGCTCTCCGGACCTGCTGACTACACTACTCCTGATGGAGGCCAGGATGCTGTTGGCCGTCTTGGCCACCTGGGCACAATGCTGGCTCCTATTCAGCTGTCTGTTGATCTGCACTCCCAGGTTTCCTTCTGCCAAGAAGCTTTCCAGCCACTCTTCCCCAAGCCTGTAGTGTTGCATTGGGTTGTTGTGGCCCGAGTGCAGGACGTGGCACTTTGCCTTATTGAAGCCCATATGATTGGCCTCAGCCCATTGATCCAGCCTGTCCAGGTCCTTCTGAAGAGCCTTCCTAACCTCGGACAGACCAACACTCCCACCTAACTTGATGTCATCTGCAGACTTATAGAGGGTGCTCTCAATCTTTAAAATTTTATGTGGTCCAACTCCAGAAGCACTGGCAGGATGCATCAACCCTGTGGGAGGAAGGCAGAATTAGCAGCGGGGAGCTATGACCTGGAGGAAGTGGCACAAGATTTAATAAAGTACAGCCAAAGGGTGAGCCTTACAGGGGGAATGGGTAAACCTAAGCCCAGGGTTTGTAGAATAGAACAAGAGAACTGCCCCCCTTCCAGCTCCCCTGCGAAATTTAGGGGAAAAAAGTGGGGGCTTATTGTGGTCTAAAGGGATTCAAAAGGGAATTCCTCAGGACATAATGGGTAGGCTGCCCACCACAGCCCTAGAAAGGCTCATTCAAGCATGGAGAGATCAGAAAATATCACCCCTTAAGACGAAACCACCCTCCCAAGAGAAAGACAGAGTGGAACTGTAATCAGGCAAAATGGCAGTAACTGTCCCTTAAACACCTACCTCTCCTGGAATAAACTTGATTGATTCTGAGTCAGGAAACTGGATGCACCATCCCCAATAAGTGAGGCAGGGTTTGGCCAGTGGGTCCACTTGAGAGGGCTCAAGGAAAATAGGAAGGGAGACCTGTTGATTACTTTCACCCTTGGTCCCTTCAGAACCTCACCTGAAAAAACATATGGTTTACTGACACACCATCTAGAGGATAGAGAAAGATACAGAAATACCATGTGTTAGCCCTGCATGTGGATTCAGGGGATCAGATCATGACAGAAGGTGAAAGAAGTACTCAGGTGGGAGAATTGGTAGCTGTGTGGAGAGTGATCATTAGAGAAGCCAAAGCTAAAGAAGCAGTGTTTATTTACACATGCTATGCTGTAGCAAATGGCTCCCATTTTGGGAACAAAACCAATGGGAAGTCAATAGGGTACCAGTGTGGCAACAAAAATATGGGAAGATATCCTAAATGTTGCTAAACAGAAACAATTTTTGTAGGATGGGTTGCAGTGTACCAAGCAGGAGATCATCCAGCTCACCTTGTGAATTATCAGGTGGATTCGCTAACCCATGCAGCCACAGAGGTTGAGGAGGAAAAATGGGAACGTTTGTTGGAATGGTTGAATGAGAAACTATGCCATTCAGGAAGTGAAGATCTGTTCAAAGAGGCAGTTAGTAGAGGGTGGTCCGTAACCACGGAATCACATAACACCATTATTTCAGCATATGGCTTATGCAGCATTCGATTAGCAGAACATAAGCCTCTTAAGGACCAACCTCTACACTAAGTGCTTGGGACACTTGGCAGGTAGACTACATTGGTCCATTTTGGATCTCTGAAGGAAAACAGTATCTACAGTGGGAGCTGAAATAGTGTCAGGGTTAACCCTAACAGTACGACGAGGAACAGGAGATAGTACTGTGAAGAGTCTGAGGTTGTGTTTTAGCTGCTTGCCCAAACCCAAGTCAATTCAATCACCTAATGGAAGCTGCTTTACTGCCGGAGTGGTTCAAGAGAGGGCACAAAACAAAGGGATCCAATGGATTTTTCACACCCCATTTTACCCCTAGTCTAATGGCATTGTTGAACACACCAATGGGCTCTTAAAGTGAACTCTAAAACCTCATGAACGAGGGTGGACACAGCGGCTATCAGATGCAGTATATCGAGTCAATAGCCACTGGGCAATTAATGGGTGCCCATGACTTACTGTGTTTTTCCTAAGCCCCCATCCATACTTCCCAGGAAAAAAAAAAAAAAAGAAACTACAAACCCTGCAAACCCACTCCGTTATTTGGGACAACCCATTCTGGTGGACCTGCCAACAGCGGGAATGGTGCCCCTAACCTTAGAAAAAACACTTAATCTTTATACTTGGGTAGCCACAGAAAAGAACACAAAATTAATACACAGTGGATAGTCCAGTCATTTTAAAAACTGGGTCTGCTCAATCCAAGTTTTCTTTTTTCTTTTATCATACAGGAGCTTGACAAAGCTGAGGTTCAACAAGGCATTTGAGAGTCAAAGGAGAAAATGCAGGAGCTTAATGCAATCCTTTCTGTTATCTTTTGTGTTTTGACTACTTTAGTCTTTTTTCTTATAATTGATATAACATGTATCTGTTGTTACCACAATCATTGTTTTAGGTGACCTGTTTCACCTCCTTTAGAGTTAGTTGTAGGAGAGAAGACAAACTCCCCACCTAACTCAGCATGAGACAATCAAGAGATTAGTCAATTGACCCCTGTCAATTTCTCTGTTAAAATAGTTCTTGCTGTTTTTTGTTTCTGGCTAGTAATGCTGGTTGTCTTTTCAAAGTTCTTGGCGTAAAGGGCAACACTCAAAACTGTAGAGCGAACTGTGTTGGAGTGCTTGTGATGGCACCCTGGCTGATTTGCCTGGTTGTGTCAACCCATGATAACCCTTGGCTGGTGCATAACACCACTGGCGGGACAGAAAGGAGAATGTCACACCTATGGTGAACCATCTCACCCCTGTAAATAATTAATGTGAGATCCTATAGAAATATGCTCTATCCCAGAGCTGTGAAACATTAGTTGGGATATGTGTACTTGTTGGGGTTTTCTGGTACCAGGGCTCAAACCTGGAGATCCCATGTGTAATGGAACCATCACCAATTAAGAAACCAATTTAAAATGTGGAGTCACACTTACCCACAAGTTAAAGTGGAATTTTGCATGGGAAGGGGAAACCAGAATAACTGAACCCCATGACCCATCAACATGCTCCACTGCTGAATACCCAGCCTCTCAAGGTACCTTTTGGGCATGTTCAGTACATTTTGGGAAAATGTACTTGCACCTGCATGTACCTGAAATGGCAGGTTTATGCTGTACCATTGGTATTCCACTAATGTGCTTCTCCAGAACATTTAACTTAAATAACCATGAGCATAATGGGAGGAAATGGGATGTCTGAACACCTCAAGCTGTACCTGAGGAAAAACCTCAGGCTCCTCCCCACTGGGTAAGAAGGATCCAATGAATGGATCCAATGAAAGGAAATGAATGTGGCCCTTGCATTTGAAGCATATTTCACCCCAGCTGTGCTCTTACAACATCACCAGTTTGTATTAAAAAATTTGACTTGGCAGGTACATATTTTGAGTAATTGGACTTCACATGCTTTTGGAGAACTAAATTTGCAAGTACAGCCGGCGTTGAAAATGGCCTTGTAGAACTGTCTAGCTCTGGATATGTTATTAGTCAAAGAACAAGGTGTATGTGGAGTGCTAAACCATACTACTGGAGAATGCTGAACACGTAAACAATCCACATATAATCCATGCTGAATGCATACACAATCCATTACCACAATCAAGGAAGCATGTCAGAAGATGGAAGAAATCACAGTTAAGATGGGAAACTTATTCCAGCCAATGCTGCCAAATGGAGGGGGATTGGAACCCTGCCTTGCAGATCTCAGCTTTGCTCAAAACCCTTGAACTTATGGGATGGTGGGATTGGTTGGCAGAAGCTTTAGTAATGCTTTTGTTAATACTAACTGGCCTAGATATTGGCTTTGCTATAATAAGGTGCCTGATTAACTGCTTACTCTCTTCTCCTTTTCCTTCAATATGACCTTGGAGTGTTTGAGCCACGAGGTGGTGTAAGGGACAAGCCCACAGTGACTGACCTGGGAGCCCGGATGCTGCCCTGAGTGAAGGTTCTGGAGACATGAAAAGGAAGTCACAGAGAGGGGCCCAGCATCACTTCTCATGACTGGTTGCTCAACCACTCCTGAAATCGGCATCAGAGATGGTTCTAGAACTGGGGTTATAAATAGGGGATCACACGAGTCACTGAGGCATGGACACTTCCTACACCAAATACCCCAACTGGCAGGTTGCAACTTTGTATGCAGGATTAATGATTGATCTATCTCTCTCTCTTTTTCCTCTCTCTCTCCTTCTCTTTCCCCTTTTTCCTTCAAATTGTTAAGTAAGGCCCATGTTGCCACTTATTGTTAATGCTGTTAGCCATTGTTTGCTGCTGGTTGATGCCTATTCTACATAAAATGCCAAACCCATTATCCTGAGTGAAATTGATGCATGCATAGTATAAGATGAAAGCTCAATAAACCAACCTTGTGCCCACCTTGAGACTTGTCTAACCATTGTCCACTCCACTGGGGATTTATGAATCTATGTCACTTGTCTCTTTCTTCCAAGCAGGATGTGACAGGGGGCAAGGCTCAGGCTGTGTGTGTATGAACAGTGGAGTTTCAACGAGCAAAACAAACTATGCAATGCCAAATGTCCTCCAAGACGGTTTCATCCCAGCATCTCTGTAGATTAAAAGGTTCTGATGGATCTTCAGATATTCAGTTCATATACATGAGTGTGATGAAGTAAGGAGGATTAATATTAATATATACTTAGTCTTACAACTTGCTGAAATTTGGATGATTCAAGCAGTGGATGCCAAAATGTGCCAGAACTCAAATTGCACTTCTCTATGCAGGAAGCTGAGGCAAAAAAGGGGTGCCAAAAAGCCATTTTATGTTGCACGCAGTAGTAAGTGCCCTTTGTCATCCTAGAGTTCACTACCTGGCTTTCCCCACTACAGCCAGACACCATGTCTAAAGCAGCTACACAAAGAGTTGGAAGGTGATTTTTCCTGTGGTGAATGGCAAACCAGTTACCCCACCTTGGCAATGTGAAGTGCCTTTTGTACTCGTGAAACAGCAGAAAAGGAGTAGACTAAGACAAGTACCTAGCCAAAGAGACTGTTTATTGCAGGGTTCTGGTAATGTAGTTATTTGGAAATGGCCAATATTTTAGATCAAAAAAGGTGCTGAAGCCTGGCATGCAGAATTTTAGCATTTTTAAAATTGTAATATATTTAGTTAAAGATAAACTGATCGGTGCTGTGGTAAATGGCACACATTAAACTGGGAGGAGCGCTGAGAATCAAAGGGGAGCACCGCACATTGTGAGCACTCTGGGCAGCAAATGAGCAGCAGGCTCTCTGTTTAATCAGCTCATTGTGTGTCTCAGGGGCTTTCCACAAGAGTTAACGGGTGAAAAGACCAGCACAGATTTTCTATTGTAGTGTTCTGTGTTCTGCTCTGTATTACTACTTCACTATAACTTAAAGTATTCAGGTTTACCACTCACTGAACATCCTGTGAAAGACTTCATTTTTGAACCAGTGTGTAACTTATCTTGGCATGATGAATGGTGGAACTGAAAAGTACAGAAATCAGATCAATCTAGTGGCCTTGGGCTATTTGGAAGGACTTTCACTTTTTGTATGGGTGATACGTATTTTATAGAATCATAGAATCATAGAATGGTTTGGGTTGGAAGGCACCTTAAAGGTCATCCAGTTTCAACCCCCCTGCATGGGCAGGGACACCTCCCATTAGACCAGGTTGCTCAGAGCCTCATCCCTCCTGGCCTTGAAAATTTCTAGGGATGGGGCTTCCACAGCTTCCCTGGGGATCCTGGGCCAGTGTCTCACCACCCTGACACTAAAGAATTTCCTCCCAATGTCTGACCTAAATCTGCCCTCTTCCAGTTTTAATCCATCACCCCCTGTCCTCTCATTACAAGCCCCTGTCAAAAGTCCCTCCCCAGCTTTCCTGTAGCCCCTTCACACACTGGAGGCTGCAGTATGACACAGCCAGGGCCACCGAGACAGAGTGACAACCTCATCCCTGGAGACATTATCGTTACTATCCCAGGGAGTTGTCGATTGTGCAGGAACAGCACAAAAAGCTCCGTGAATTTCCCCCAGCCCCAGCAGGACCCACAGGCTCCGGTGCCTTTCCAGCACCGCTCTGCCCTTGGTTGTGATTTTTCTTATCGAATGCCACATTCTGCTTTCTGCCATACAAATAATTTCCAAGGAAATGCATCCTCAGGGGCTATGTCACAGTCCGATGGCGTCAATAGCGGGCCGCCGGAAGTCAGGATGCTGCCGCGACTTTCTCACTGAGATGGATTTTTAAGATACCGAGGGCTGCGCGCAGCGTTCGCCTCGCACAGAGGAACAGCCACTTCGGGACTGTATTTTAGAGGGGAAAGAAAGATGCCGCCCTCACCACGCCCACAAATTGTTACTGACACCAAATTAAATTTACAAATTCACCGGTTTATTAAGACAAAAGCCAAACTAAGGGACAAGGGTTCAGGAAAGGTAGACTGATGGATATATCAGGGAAAGAATTCAAAAGTAATATGCCCTTATGAAATGCACACTCCGGGGGAAGGGTGCAAAGATCAATGGAGTAAAAGGGAGGAGGGCGAGCCCGACGAAAATCCTTTCAGAAGTCGCGATATGTGTGCGAGTATGAGGACAGGGACCGCCGTGGGGCCAGGGATTTAAGGGATAGGGTCCACAGATTTGTTACCTCCTGGGAGGTCTCGGTGTGACTTGCAGCTGACTTTCCAGCAAGCAGGTTCGTAGTCGGGGGGCGGCTTCCCGGCGGCAGGCGCTCCGGTAGCGGCGGCAGCTGTAGCAGCGGTGACCCCAGCAGAGTCCAGCCTCTCCGACGGTGGCTGCCCCGGCAGCGGCGGCTTCCCGGTAGCGGGGCTTCCGGTAGCGGCGGCAGTGTCCCGGCAGCAGGGAGGTCCTGGTCAGGCAGTAGCGGCGGCGGTGTCCCGGCAGCAGCAGGTCGTTTCCCCGGCAGTGGCGTTCCGGCGGCAGCTGGCAGGCAGGCAGCCCCCCGGCGGGGGGGGCAGGCAGGTCCTCCGCAGGTGGCGTCCAGAGTAGGCCGCACAGGACCAGCAAAAGTTGTTGCCTTTTATATGCCAGGGACCCCCGTTTAACTTGGTGTCACTGTTCCAGCTAGTGCCGCAATGCATTCCTCTTATTAACATATTAATAAGGCCCAAAGCCAATTAGCATTCATGGGCCCAAAGCCAAGGAGGGCATTGTTAGGGGCAGTCCATAACCTTTTGTCCATTTTACTGTCTTTATCAAAACCTTTGTATTCCTTTTCTTGCCTTTGGCCCTATCAGCAGAACAGGCAGGCCTGTTCTTGTCCGTCCTTGAGTCATCAGCAAAAGTCGCCTCTGCTGGCTTAAAAGGCATTTTATTTAGTCTTACGTGGGGGGAGAAGACAGACCGTTCTCCACTGGCTGTGAATTAGCCTGGAACTTGAGGGCTGGCTCGTTAGCTCCTCAGAGTCTCCGGGATCAGGGAGATGCCCTGGCTGGGGATTTTGCTCCTTGCCTTGAACTCACTGCAGCTCTGCCTGATGGGACACGGATGCCCTTTGCTCACCTTCAGCAGCTCTTTCTCCCCCTTCATCCTAGAGCTGAGGAAGCAACACCAGGGCTACAAAACACAGCCCTGCTGCAGCCTCTGGTGCTGTCTCATGCTTCCGCCCACCGGGAACCTCAGGGTTTGCCAAGTCCCTGGAAGGAGCCAGCCATTCACTCAGGCTTCCAAGTCTCAGGTTATGGGCCAATGCAGACACCACAAAGAGAAGTGGGAACTGGTGAAATGAGGGTTTCTGCTTGCTGTGGACATGCACCCAGGGAGACCTTGGAGCTTCAGGGCTGGTTTTGGCGCATGGAAACCCCTTTGGTCCATGTAAGTGTGGGCTCCCAACACTGTCCCTTTGTTCTATCTCCTTGGTGACGGTCCCCATGGAGAACTCACCCACGCTCCACTATGATGACACCCTTGTGGCACCTAGACCAGTGCCAGTGCCACAGCACTTGGACCAGTGCACAGGTGGCACAGGACTGGAGTGGATGTCAGCTCCGTGCTGGGATCTTGCCTCTCCTGAGCTTCTGTTGGCAAATCCGGGCTGTTTCTTGGGAAGACCCAAGTGCGACGACAGTCCCACTGCCTGACTAGAAAGGAACCACAGCACCCTGTGGCAGGGTGAGCAGTGCTGGGTAGGGGGGGAGAGGGGAGCCTGGGGGGCTGCAGTGGGTCTGGGGGGAAGAGCTTTGGGGTGAGGGCTGCAGGCTTGGCCCCGGTGCCCTCCCTGGCTGCTCGTCCCTGTAGCAGGCTTCTGTCCAGGACAGTCCCCTTTCCGGAAGTGTGTGCCGAGCGACCAGCCGAGTGAGCCGGAAGAGATGAGCGGCCCAAAGGTAAAAACTGAAGCCCAACCCAAAGCCAAACTCCTCCACAGGTGCTGTGGAGTCTCTGCTGTGGGGATCACCTCCTATGCGAGGTGGCAGCCAAGAGCTGGAGGTGGTGACAAAGAGCTGGAGGTGGTGATGCCATTAACCCCTGTGTCCAGCTCCTCTGTCTACCACCGCTGGTCGTGTTTGCTCAAGCGACTGACCTCTCCCTCTCTGTGGCAGCAGGGAAATGCCTCTTTGAGGAAGCAGCCTTTGGCCCTGAGGGGGAAGGAGGAAGAAAAGGCTGCGAGGGACATTGGACCGCTGCAGAAAAAGCTTCGAATTGCAGCTGCCAAGAGGAAATCATACTGTGCCAACGTGAGGCAGCAAATGCTGGCCCAGGAGTGAGTGCAGCTTCTCTTGTTGGGGAAATTCCTCCATGCCCAGATCTGGGGACCTGCCGGGTGCTGACACGGCGTGGGGTAAGGACCTGCTCCAGCACTGCAGCTGGGATATGCTAGATGTGCTTTGTCGTTTTGTTTTTACAGAAGAGAAATGGAGTCCCTCATGCAAGAGCGTGAAGACACGATGTTCAGGCTCAGCCAGCTGCAGAGAAATGCCAGGCTGGAGGAGAGAGAGCGCGAAAAGCTCCAGCACCTTTCAGCCGTCCAGTACTATGAGTCTTTAAACAGAGACAGAAAAGCCCTGCTAGCTGCCCTGGACAAAGAGGTAAGAGCGTCTGGACTGTTCCCTGGCTGAGCATGGCAGACTAAGAGCGTGAGCCTTGTGACTGAAACTCCTCGGTGTAAGATTTCAGGCCTTGGAATACGATGGTGCCTGCGGCCAAAAGACACATGCCAGTGACCCATGGGTAGAGCCAGGCTGCCAGCCAAGTCAGCAGCGCTGGCTAAAAGACCAAGATCTGACTCGCAACCTTGTTGTGCCACCACTCTCTGCAGCTCCTCTCTGATGGCACACATGTGCCTGGGGCCACACAACGTCCCCCCTGCTTCGTTGTTCCCAGGGGTTTATTCCCTCTGCCAGCTCCCCACTTCTGACAGAAGTTTTCCTCCACTCATTGCGAGGGGGGACTGCACAGAGCCCTGTCTGGCCAGCAGAATAGCGCTACCAAAGCCATCCTTCCACCCTGCACCAAGGGCTGCTGTGCCTTGTCCAGCACTGGGGGCTGAATTTCCCTCCAGAGGCAGCTGCATTTCCCCTGTGACATGAAAATCAACCCATTCCTGGTTAGTTTGTGTTTCTGCGTGTGCAGGATGGGATCCTTTAGGATTAAAGCTGCTTCTGTAACTGTGAGCTCATTAGTGACATGGTTGCTGTAGCTCAGGTCAGGAGAGCATCTTTTCTTCGGCTAAATGTCCTGACAAGAGTCCAGAACACAGGGGTGGATGTTATATTTTCTCCTTTTTCTTTTTTTTGTCTCTGTGTGTGCAGATACTAGAGCTTGAACAGAAGATTGCGAGGCAAAACTGGAGGGCAGCCAAGGTCAAGCAATCCAACAATGCTATCCAGCTAGAAAAGGAGGCTGAGAGACTAGAGGTGCAACTATACAATGTAAGCAAACATCTTCAAGATGTTTGGAGACCATGTTTGGGGCCACACTGAGTGAGGCCTCTGTGCAAAATGCTTTTTGCTCAGGACAAACGGATGTAGATGGTGCAGATGCTTTTGGTTGACACAAGCTGCATAAAGGCCCTGGGGCTTGTTCTTCTGGCCTGATGGCTCCCAGAATATCCCAAAGGCTCCTTCAAGCCTGGTGACCCAAATGCAGCAGTTGTGCCATGCCAGGAAGCATGAAGGTCTGCACCTGTTTAGAGCTGCCCAAAGCCACCTTGCTTTGGGCAGCACCAGCTCCCAGGTCTCTGCTGGCATCAGCCTGTTGCCTCTCCAGTCCTGGGGAGGAGGATAGTGCAGGGCCAGCTTGAAATCTTTTGGGCTGCGTTTTTCCCAGCCCTGCTCAATGTCTGTCAGCAGAGAGCTGAGCCTCCCAGTCCTGCACCAGCTTCAAACCATTTGCTTTCCTCTCCCCAGGCCACCGTTCTTCTCAATACCACCCTGGCCAAAAATAACCAGCTTCAGGGGGAGATTGAAAACCTGCGAGTCCAAAAAGCCGTTTTCGACAACACCTACTTGGGGCTCCATAAGATACTGGATGAACAGGCCAGAAGGATGAACGCTGCTCTTGAGCAGTCCACATGGGCCTACGAGCAGCGGTACGTGGCCCTGCAAGCCCTCTGTGGCAAACTGGGCACCGAGGGGCAATGCCAGGGATGAGCAGGGATGTAACGAGAGACCGGCTGCAAGGGCAGAGACAGGATCCACTGCTCCTGCCTGGAGCTGGGTGCTCAGGGTTGGGCGCTGGGTCAGGCACAGATGGTGGGAATGGCCAGGAATACAAACCCCAGTACCGACTCGTGGGGTAACCTGCTGCTCTCTGTGTGCAGGACGAACAAGCTGAAAGAGATGTCAGAACTGGCAGAGAAGCACCGCAGAGAGCGTGTCAAGCTGCAGGAGCGGCAGCAGGTCCTTGAAGGCAGGAGAAATCTGAGGAACTTCATAGTGGCCAAACACAGAGACCGCTCAGAACTGGAGGAAGAGGCCAAAAAGAAAAAAGGTATCAGATGAGAGAAAGCACCTGCAACTGGGGCTGCAGAGCAGGAGTCTGCAGGGCTGGCAAGGTGGGGGGGCTGCTTAGGGCACTGCACCCCAAAGGCAGGACCTCTCCCCTGCCTGCAGGCTCCTTCAGCACCCTTTGTCCCAGAGGAGAAAAGGATGAGCAGTGATAACCCAGTGAGGCCACCGAAACCCCTGTGTCTTGGGGTGCCCTGGAGAGGGGGAGGGATGTGGAGGCAGGGAGCTGCCACCATGGTCAGCCAGGGCTCCTTTCATCCTCCCGGGGAGGGATCCCATTGTGTTTGCCCCATCCCATGCAGACAGTGAGCTCTTTGCTTCATTTCTGAGTGAAAGAAAGAGACTTTCAGCCTCCCCTGCCCCGAGCACCCCACCAAACCCCACAGCACCCAGGGGGGAAGGCTCTGCAAAGGGCAGCCCGTGGGGACATGCACAAGCCAGGCTCTCCTTCTCTCCCTCAGCTCAGCAGGAAGAACGAAGAAGGCAAGGGGAGAGCTGGGAGAGCCGGGAGGTGGTTCACAGGCTCCTGTTGGAGCTCTCAGAGAATGGGAACATTGAAGAAGAGGTGAACCGCTGTGTGGAAAAGGTGCAGAAGGAGTTTTCCTGCATCAACTATTGCATTGAGCTGAGCAAGCAGGGGGAGGAGTTGCCGCTGAAGATCGAGGCTCTCCAGGTCTGTTCCAGGCTCTTCATGTCTCCTCTTTCTCAGCTGGTGCTTTTGGGCTGGGCTGGGCTGGGCTGGGCTGCGTTTTTCCTCTCCCATGTGTCCAGCATGGCTGCCCACAGCAGAGCCCAGCTCCCGGCCTGCCACACGGGTGGGATGAGGGGATTGCAAAGGGGCAGCAAAGAATAGAACTCCAGTAGACAGAGAGCTGCGTTCTCGGAGCCAAAAGTGTCTCAGTGCTGCCACCGTGTACCCAGCACAAATACTGCCGTGTCCAGGAGGGCTCAGAGCTGCCTCGGCCGTGTGTGGGGCTGGCTGGAGGGAGAAGAAGGGCTGCGTGTTGTGGGGCCATCACCCACCGTTCTGGCCCGGGGGACAGTGGTCCCCAGAGGGGTCAAGTGGGATGCCCCTGCTCCCAGGGCGGAGGGATGGTCCCCAGATGGTCCGTTAGGCATGTCTGGTGGGCATTCAGCCAGTCCCCCCTCCATGTGCTTGTGTTTACACAGAACGAAATTGAAGCCCTCAAAAGGGACCAGGACACTGCAAAGAGCAGCAGCCTTCGTATCCTGCAGGAGCTGGAGGTATGGAGGCCGGGGTTTCCCTCGGCAAGGGCAGCAGAGCCCTGTCCCTCGCGGCATATGTCCTAGGGGAGTCTAGTCCTGCCAAGGCTGCTCTGGCCAAGGGCTGGAGAGGAGTGGGGCAGAAGAGGGCCCTGCACTGGCTTTGGCAGCCCTGTCTCCCAGTGCATGGGGAAAGGGTGACTGCAGGGCTCCTGCCAGCCCTGGTCCTGCAGTGCCTGGGGCCTCATCTGTGCATGGGGAGCTCGGGGAGCCCTTCCTAGAGCCTTTCCCCTGCAGGGATGGAAGCATCCCACAGCCTCTCCTGGGATGTCTTCAGTGTCCAGACTGGAGCTGACCAGCACTGGGGTGGTGGGGAGAGCAGGGGGCTGGTGTGACACCTAGCAAAATCTTTGTTGATAGGAAAGACTAAAGGAAACCACCCAGGAAGCCAACATGTATGAACAGCAGTGCAACAAGAGCAGCAAAGTCCTGGGCCAGCTGATGTCTTGCTTGGAGGCCCTGCTCCAGGAGGCCAGCCGTGACTGCCCCGCGATCCTGCAGCAGCTTGGAGGAAAAGGACAGGTCACAGAGGAGAACGTGATGCAGTGTTACGGTGGGTCAGGGCTGCCCATCTTTCCCCCCGTTACAGCCCCACCCTTGTATGCCCACCACCCGCTTGCACTGCGTTTTAATCGAGATGGATTTTTCCCCTGCCCCGTCATGCTGGGCTGTCCCTCATAGGACTTTGGGGTCCCAAATTCCCAGCCAATTCAGACCTGGCCGTAGAAACGTGCCAGTGGACCCCCAAGCCCTCACCTTGGCTCTGGGGGTGGGGACCATCTGCCCTGGGGAGACAGGCTGCCCGACGGCACTGCCTAGGAGAGATCAGTGGATTACTGTGGAGCAAAGAGCCGGGGGTGGATTTGGGCAGGAGCCCTGTGTGACCCTGGCACTCCCTCCTGCCCAGGTGTCCTGGAGAAGACAATCATCGAGCTCCTGCTGCGGGACTCCACGCTGCTCTACGCGTCAGCTATCGACGCTGACCCAGACGAGCCAGTCTCCATCCCGCTGCTGGCCAGCACGGAGCTGCTCCGGACAGCGGTTCCAGTCCAGCTCTGCCCGCCGGCCCTCGCCCTGGGCGACCCTGACGACCCCATGGAGGCCTGTGAGTGTGGGAGGGGGGAGGGAGGGACCATGTCCCCACAGCCAGCCAATCCGCAGCTCCCCCCGCTGGCCTGGCCAATCCCCTGCTGCCATCCCTGCTCCCCAGCCAATCCCGACCAGCCTGCCCCGCCCCACCGGGTATAGAAGGCCCGGGGGGCTGTGGGTGACAGGCGGCCATTTTGTTGCGCAGTGGAGGTGCCGCTGGACTACGACCAGATGCGCCAGCTGGTCCTCAAGAGCCAGCAAGAGCAAGCCAGCGCCACCAGCATGGGCCAGGAGCTGAGAGGCAGCATCAAGCTGTGAGAGCCCGGCGAGATAAGGCAGCTGAAGGCATTTCATTCTTGAGGTCTTTCCTCCGCTGCACCCTGGCTTCATTCCATCTCCCTTCTCCCCACCGGAGACCAAAAATAGAGTCAGGGTATTTATAACACCTTTGCTGTGTGCCTTTTCTAACCAGAGACGCTTGTGCGGGGCGAGGCTTGTTATTTCTGGGAGAAATGGCTCGGGGAATTCAACTGCTGGGGCTGCGTTTTGCAACGAGCAAGAACCTGCATTTGGGGTAGATTCTGTCTGCATCCTCTTATCTCCTTCCTCCCACCAGATCTAAGGTGTGCTGAGACTGCAAGTTCTTTGCTTTACTGTCCTCACCAACTCTGCTCGGGCCCCACCACAGCAGTAAGCTGTCCTGAATACTGTGTTTCTGTTGGCAGGAGGAATCCGGCAGGCCTGGTGGGAGCAGTTCACACGAGCAAGAGAGGGGTGGGGGAAAGAGGTTGATGCAGTCAGCCCTGCAAATTTTACAGTAGGACTAAATAAAGCAATTAAACAAGATTCAATCAGAGATGCAAACTGAGCAGGGGGAAAGGTCTGCACAGCCCATCTCCCTTGAAAAGGCAAAGGAGAGATCCTCATTCAATTGCTTGTAGCCAAGCTGTAGCTACATCAAGAGTGAAATAAGAGCGGAAGTGTGAAACAAAATAGTGAAAGGCTCTTGAAAAGTAGGCTGGTTTCTCCACCCATAAGGATTTCAAGCACTGTACGTTTGTTACTGAAAGTATTTGCAGGAGGAGAGCCAGGTATCTAAAGTTGCTATAAAGAGCTGAAGGGCTTGCTTAGGCCACAGAAACTCCTGCTGTTGTCCTGAATGTGTTGTCCCGAAAGCAGGTCTGTCACCCACAGAATCACAGAATGCCCCCCTGGCCAGAAGAGACCTCCAAGATCATCCAGTCCAGCCTGAGACCTAATACCGCAAGCTCACCACTAAACCAGGTCCCTAAGCACCAGGTCCACATGCTGTTTAAATGCCTCCAGAGATGGTGACTGCACCACCGCCCTGGGCAATCTATTCCAATACCTGACAAACCTTTCAGTGAGAAAATGCTTCCTAATATAGAACCTAAACTTCCCCTGGCACAGCTTGCATCCATTCCCTCTGGTCCTATGATACGTCACCAGGGAGAAGAGGCTGTCCCCCTCATCGCTCCAGCCTCCTTTCAGGTAGTTGTAAAGAGCAATGAGGTCTCCCCTCAGCCTCCTCTTCTCTAAACAACCCCAGCTCCCTCAGCCGCTTCTCACAGGACTTGTGCTCTAGGCCCTTCACAAGCCTTGTTGCCCTTTTTTGGACACGCTTCAGCACTTCTATGTCCTTCTTATAGTGAGGGGCCCAGAACTGAACACGGTACTCAAGGTGTGGCCTCACCAGTGCCAAGTACAGGGGGAGGATCACCTCCCTATTCCTGCTGGCCACAGTGTTCCTAATACAAGCCAGGATGCCATCGGCCCTCTTAGCCACCTGCACACACTGCTGAGTCGTATCTAGTCGACTGTCAATCAATACCCCCAGGTCCTTTTCCAACCTGCAGCTTTCCAACCACACATCACCAAGTCTGCAGGTTACCATGGGGTTGTTATGACCCAAGTGCAGGACCTGGCACTCGGCCTTGTTGAACCCCGTATAGTTAACCTTGGCCCACTGATCTTGGCCCACCTGACCTGGTGTGCAAGAAGCCAAGTGGAGAGATTTGCTTTAATATCCAGTTCTATGCAGAACAGGGAGCAGGGGGGTGTTCCACAGAGGAAGTTCAGATTGCCAAAATGCAAGTGCTACTTTTATACCCAAAAATGTGAGAAAGAACTGTATCTCCAACATTATTTTATCACTGGCACACACGACTGGTCACTAATTCCTTGTTTAAAGTGGCAATGCTTGGGAATTTCACTGCGCCTGCTCAAAGAGAGGGGGCTTGTTGTTAGCAGGGGTCCCTCCAGCCAGTGGGTGTGAATTTCAGTATGCTAATGGTCCATTAATATATTAATATGGTGCTTTCAGTTACTCAAGGTGTTTTTCCCCAGTGTTTAAGGCTGTAACCAAGATAAGCTGTGGGCAGAGCTCCTTTCCATCCCTTTCATCTGTCCTGCAGGCCTGTCTGAAGGCTGGACTACTTGGGGAGTTGTTTTTCTCTAATTGGAATCTGGTTTTTTACAGTTTCACTGTTATCTAGGCCTTGTTATAAATCTGCGTTTCCCTTACGTTCTCTTGTATGTGATTTGTCTCAAATGTGATTTTTTTCCCCCAAATTTTACTTATTTCAATTAATAACTGACAACAGTGTCAGCTGCAGAGCCCCCCCACATGCCCCACAGGCTTTCCCCACAGGCCTCAGCACCCCGAGAGGCAGAGGGCAGCTGCAGGTGCTATTTCAGAGCTGTTTGCTCTGGTTCAGGGCAGGGGCTAGGGAGGCGGCAATTACGTTAAGGGGGCAATGCACCCCTCATGCCTGTCACCTCCCACCAAGCCCGACCCCAGCCGCTGCCTCCCGCCATCAGCAGGCGCCAAACGCCCAGCTGGCCCAGATCATGACCAGGTTTCCATGGACTGAGGCCAGGTGCTGTGGCAGCCCCAACACACTGTACTATTTCCATGTGCTCAAAGGGTGAGATTTAATCAAACTTGAATGTTTTGGTTTGAGCCAGGGTGAAGCTCTTTGCTGATTTTTTTTTCTTTCAGTGAACATTTTTTTAGCAGCACCAGTGGACTGATAATAACCAAGGTCACTTCTGAGTGTCTGCAGCCTTCCCCCCTTCGGGGGAGCAGATGAGACTGAAGGCAGGATCAGCAAATCAGAATATTCCCTTCTCACAATATTTTCTCTATTTGGCTTTCAGTATAGGTTAAGACATCACGGAAGTCAAGCCTTTCTTTTTCCTTTGCCACTCACTTTTCTGCTTACTGTCGCTTATATCACCCTCTCTTTGTGTCTCTCTCTCTTTTTTCATTTTTCTTCCCAGCCGACACCCGAGGGCCCCTTCAGCTGGAGTCACCAGGGAGAAGAGTTGCTGTGAGAGTTGCTGGGGGAGGAGGGAGGGGATCGGGTGTTGCACATCCCTTTACAAATACTTATATATTCCCTTATCACTAATAATAAAAATCAATCTGTTTCACTTTTCAACCCAGAAATCCCCTCTTTCTCATTTTTCTCCCTCTTTCCCTACCTTAGGGGAGGAGGGGGAGGGGGGTGAATCAAGAGTGTTATTGTTATTGGTTCAACTGCCAACTTGGTGTCAAACCGTGACACTGAACATGGTAAACTAAAATGCAGCCTGATGAACAGAATGAACAGAATGAACGGAATCATAGAATGATTTGGGTTGGAAGGGAACTTAAAGATCATTTAGATCCAACTCCCCTGCAGTGGCAGGGACACCTCCTAGTAGGTCCGGTTGCTCAGAAACCCATCCAACCTGGCCTTGAGCACTTCTGGGGATAGGACTTCCACAGCTTCCATGGGGATCCTGGGCCAGTGTCTTACCACTCTCAAAGTGAACAATTTCCTCCTAATGTCTAATCTAAGTCTCCCCTTTTCAAGTTTTAAGCCATTAAGCCATTTCCCATGTAATGAATAAAAGCCAGTTACATAAGCACAAAAATGAGATTCACATAGACACTGGCATCCTCTTTTCAGTCAGCATTCCCTGTCAGTTAATTGTAGAGATCTTGCATTCAATGCACTCATTTCTCCAAATTCAGTTTTTAACACCTATCAAGCTTTATATACTACATAAAGATTCTGCAATGATTACTCAATTAAACAGAAACTTAATGTAGGCACCACTTTGTACATCTCAGTTCAGAGAACTCAGCAAATAGGTTCTTAAAGTAAGCATAGTGTCCTGCCCTGCAAAGACACCAGGTTCAGATGCCAGAAGTAAAACAGTGGCTACAACACATGGCTGCATCTATCTTAAGTGGCAGGGAGGAAAACTCCTTACTAAGGGAAGAATTTAATGCCAGAGACATCTGCGGTAGCTTGAGGATCTCTGCATTGCACTGTGGACATGCAGTATCTCTCCTTTTGACACATGACAGTATATGACCATGTTCCTGCACTAAGCTGACTCTTCTCCTCCATCTACCTCAGTTCAGATCTACCTCAGTCCAGATCTTTGGGGCTAGTGTGCAGAAAGAAAAAAGTGATTTCTGTCTCCCTGAATGTCAAGTTCTTTACTGGTGTTATTCACTCCTATCTCCAGTCTTCTGCTTTAATCCTCTTTTCGTTTAATTTTTAAGAAACAGCACCTAATTTTGTATCTCATACTCCTTCACAAGGCAAGTACCTGTGTTTACATGTAGAAATGGGAGCAATTTATAGTGACCACACTTGTATAATTCAGTATCTTTCCTCTTCTTCAGTCCCATGTGTGATCTTGTAGTTTTGGACTATTGGTTCTCTGGGACAATTCCTTTCCCAGAAGGTCAGGCAAAATGATCTCTACAAGGTTGTTAAATGTAATGGCACAATGAATAATGATTTTATTTTTTTTTTAATGTAGTAGCAAATGTGGATTTCAGCGATGATGATTACCTGAACTAGTGACAGCAATATTTTGCAAAGTTACTATCAGACAGTAAGTAGCTGCCTGATAGCAACTCTTTGTGATCAGCGTCACCAGGATGCATCAGTTTTAAAGTTACCCAAGGCATTCTTCTGGTGGGTGAATGCTAGTGCCCTAGCACTGAGACACACATGCTTCTCATCATCTGTCATGTACAACTTGGATGTGCTTTTTGTTATGTTATATGATTAATTATGTGATTATGTGTGGCTCCTCAGCCTGACAGAGGTGCCCAGCATGCTCCTGGAAGGGTAGGGAGCCCCAACAAACCCCATGAGAGAAGCCAGTCCCTGCTCTATCTCCCCTGGGCTGCTCCAGAAGCCAGTTACTGGAGGGCTATATATGGGGCATGTACTCATATATATTTCCCACTAACCAACTATCATTCTGACAAGCGAGCAAGGCAACAGAATGAGGCCATTCATAGTTCTTGTGTTTGGTTTAGGACAGAGCATGCCCCTTGTATATATGGTTAGCTTTGTGGGCATGTACCTATGCTCAGCCTGACTTCTAGCTGGACTGGGAAAGGAACATGGAGTGGTGGCAGCCTGATTTCTGTCAGGGCACCAGGCCTGTCAATCCCTAACTTCTGTAAATCCCTTACACATCATCTGGTTGCTGTTGACAGAGAAAGTAACCTTTTATGTGTTTGGTTACAAATATTTTAGTTTGCATGCATCCAGTAACTGGAAGTGTACTTTTCTACCTTGATTAATAATAACTTTTTAAATAAGTGTGGTTTTAAATGAATGGCAATTGTTTCCCTCAGTGTGTTCTCACAGGAAATGTACTGGAGTTTGTATAGGCTAACTTAGCTTTCCTGTATCCCAAGAAGGTACATTTTCATGACAGAAAAGCCTTTGGTAGTTGAGATGCACGTTATTTTGTTTGGTGGATACTGTTGCCCCCTGGAGGCCATTTCTCAATTATCATCATATTAGATGGGAACTTAAATTAAAACTTAGAAATGTTTGCTATTATTAAAAAAAAAAAAAAAAATCCCTTTAGTAATTAAAATTATTGTGAGTTTAATTAAAAGGGTTTATGAGCTTATCCAATAAATAACTGATCTCCTACTATGCTAATTATTTTTCTACATTTGCTATTTAGATTTGCAAATTACTAGAGAGTAAAATTTAATTGCTTTTTTTTGTTGTTGTTGTGAGATGAATATTTAATTTGAATACAGTACTTGGAAAAAATAAGGATTTTGTGAATGCCTGTGTTTGTGCATGTGTGTGTTTTAAGCAGCATAGATAATCAAACTATGGAGTGTGAGTGTCTATGTGCACTGTAGACACATTTCCATGCAGCACTGCTATTGGTCATGTAGACTGCAAAAAAAAAAAAAAAAAAAGGCAGTGCAAGACGGACAGTAGGGACAGCTCTGAAACACATACATGCTTGGCCATTGATAACAATGGTTAAGCTAAAGGTCAAGTAGGCAGTTGCTCAAACCTCACATCCAGCTCTTTCTCCACTGCATGACCTCCTGTTGAGGTAGTCCCAGTGGGCTCCATTCAGTGGGATCTCAGTAAGGCGCACACATCCAGAGTGTCTCACAGGCACCCGGAAGTGGAAGCTAGATTTCTGCACTTATGTAAAAACAAGTGTTCCCTTTTTCCTTTGTTTCCGGGTCTGCCAGAGACTTCGAGCTCGTTAAAACAAATTGGTGGATGACTGTCTGCGACTGACACCCAGCCTAGATGGCAATGACTGTTAGTCCTTGGCCACTGGAGTAAAATCTGAACTATTGAGCCAGTTGCATTAGTATTAATTAGTTGGGCTCCCTATGCAGAAAGGTATTTCTTTATATGAATTAGAGTCTTTTTCTAAATATTTAGTTCTTACAGTCATTGCTAATCACTATCACTAGTGGTATGAATTAAGTATTAATTTATACATATCTAATTGTTCAGCTTTTGCAATTAGTCCCTTGTCTACACTTGTAATTAAACTCTTTTTTTTTTAATAAATGCTGTACCTCCCAGCCTTTTTTCTCTGCCAGTGCTCTGATTTCTGCTGCCTTCCCAGCCCTGTGGTGTGCTGGAGTTAGCTCTTGCTATTCTTTGCTGAGCTTCCTGGTCCAGTGAGTGATAACGTTTCAGGAGATAACCATGCTGGCAAAGAAGCAGCCCCACACTAGTGCTATCTGTGAAGGAAACAGGACAAGGGCAAAGCTTGTCACTGCTTCATGTACATATTGCCTCAGCTCAGTGAAGCTGATGTTGCTGGTGGTTAGTGGGCTGTGCACCATGACAGATGCCCAGTTCTAGACCCGTTCTCTGGATTTGGCTGTTGCTTCCCATCCTCACATCAATCCTATGCTGCAGGAAGGCTGGCAGCTTTCTGGACTGGCATATAGAGAACATTTATTTCTCCTTGCAAACTCTTCTTTGTTTGAAGGCTGTAAGTGTCTGTCCTTCTCCAGCTCTTTGGTTTTTGCCTCTCCTCACTGTGGGTCCAGTACTCCCTCTCTGAGAGCAATTAATTTTATGCTTTTTAACCTTTATGCAAAATGTAATCTAGTCTGTTGCACTGAGCTTCATTAGTCCTTCATGTAAGCTGAGTGACAGTCTTAAAACTTCTGAAAAGCATAGGAAGGGTGCCTGTTAAATAGTGAGACACCTGGGCTTTCGCTAGTCACTTTCTGTCAGTAATGTAAGTACCAATGGCAGTATGTTCAAGTAGTATAATATAACAGGGTAGTATCAGTAAAAATTATTATTGTTTTTTTCTGGGCTTGGGTGTCAACAAAGGTGACAAAAATACAAGCTGAGATGCCATGAATTTGTAGTTGAAGCTCTCTTGATATGTTCCCTAACTAATTAAAAGGATTAAATTTTCCTCCAGTAGAAATACTCAGTCTGTGACATAGCTCAGCAGTGTTGATAAACAGAAAAACATTTACATTTTGAGGATGAACTGATGCTTTTAGTCTCATCACTTGAGATAATCTACATATACATCCACCTTGTTTTTACATCTCTCCCACATACATTGATGATAAAGTTTAAACAGTTACAGATAAACCGATAGGAATAGTCTGTTAGCATTCCTTCCACGATATTAGCTGTAGAAATAAAAACATGCATAGACAGAAAAGCATGCCTATAGCAGTGAATGGTAAAGTCCTTACTCTCCTGCCTCTCTGCAGCTTTCCTCTGCTTCTTCCCAGCAGTTTTCATCCTGTTTCTCCATACCTAATCCTCCAGCCAGGCTGCTCCTTATGTTACCTTCAGCAGACAAATTTTTATTTTTTTTTTATTCCATTGTCCCCAGCTCCTGAGTGACCATACTTGTTGAGTAAATGAGGTTACCCCCCCAGCTGCCTCTTGCACTCCTACACTTATGCCAGAGGTGATGGCATAAACATGGGCAGATGGGGGTCCTGGCCCTTGGGCTCTGGGCAGATGCTTTCTTGGCAGACATAGGGAAGGAGACAAGGAGAGCAGGAGGACGTAGCAGAGGAGGAAGGAGGGCACTGCAGAGACTTGCACCCTGTTAAAAGCTAGCTCAGAGGCAGGTGGGATGGGCAGCCCATTCTCCAGGGAAGATTTAGCACAGTCCTGCCAAGGTTGTCAGAATAAGTCCAGTTGTTGAACCTTAGATTGAGGTGAAAAGGGGCTTTAAGAACAGGAGAAGTGTCACCAGGTTGAAAATGGGTGAAATATCCCTCTGTTATCCTTTAGGGAAGGAAAAAAATAAAGAAATCTGTGCATTATTCACAGGCAGGGGGCTTAAAATGGTGAGGGGAAAATCAAAATTTTTACTTTCAAAATGACATTTTTTCTCTTGGTATGCTTGAGACTTTGGTCATGGCAACACTTGACAAATAAAGCCTTCTTAAGAAATAAGGCTTCCTGTGAAAGGAAAGGAGCTCAGGCTTAGGACTGAAGCTGGAGGAGGGTGACTAAGGTCAAGGCAGATCAAGAGCAACATCTGTGATATGAGTTTGCTCAGCTCGCTTTCCAGTGAATGAGGCTGGAGGATTTTTACCAGAATGTTCAACACACAGAGAGTGCTTTCCCCTTGAAAATCTTTGAGAAAACTGAACAGCCGTTATGGGGAGACTGAGACACTGTAATAAAATGAGGTGTCTCCCCACAAGACAAAGCTGGTCTTGGAGATAAATAACCCAGGTGTGTTGACTTCTGCTATATATTACTTGTGTTGGTTAAAAAGGGGGTGAGGGGGAAGGTAAATCTTAAAGTCATATTGCTTTGCAGAGGAGAGGAAGTTAAAATATCCACTTCCTTTTGAAACATACCTCTTTTTCCTGTTAAAACCTCCAGTTTTAGGCATGGAGCTTTAATGGGAACCACAGGGAGGCTTTAGGCTAACCATGGTAGCACTGACAGCAATCCCACCTTCTGCTTCTGCTCTGACCACAAAATGCAAACCCTAACAGGCCCAAGGGCAATAATGAGGTGAGAGCTGCCTTGCACACATGCTGGGTGGTATTTACAGTTACAGACATATGAATAAAGAGTGCTCCAGAAGTGCTTTAATTGCTGTCAGTTACAAATACCACAGCAGGAAGGAGAACTAAAGCCGTCACGCAATTTCTCACGTTAGTGATGGAGGGCAATTATAGCTACAAACAGAAGATTTGAGAGAGAAAAAGAAGGAATTCTAGATTGAAGCAACTTCATGCTGACCACAGCATGGCCCTGTGGCCAATTGCACTGCTGGTGGACTGCCAACTCCAAACAGGTGGATGGATGGAGGATGTCACTACTGTGTGTGTGTGGAGCCACACCAGTGCAGGGTACTGCAAAAATTGTCAGGACTTACAGTACTTTTCTTCAAAGTTAAAGGGAAGCCAAAAAAAAAAATATCAAAAGCACTTGCTGAGACAAAAATGTGTCATGCATTGTGATGCACCAATAACCTCACCCTTAAAACCTCTGAGAATCACTAGCTCAGCTCAGGAGTATTACTCTTGCTGGGCCTAACATACTCTGCCCAGTAGCTCCAAAGCCTCTGCACAGCTGTTCTTGTCTAAGTCAGTGTGACTGACTGGGAGAGAAAAACACACAAGACCTTTGGAAGGTCGGCTTCCCATAAATTACTTTCAATGAATTATTTACAGTTTACATTAGCAGTCACACCCTACACAGTATCATTAAACTTTCTGAGGGTTTAAATGAACAGCTGCATCTTACACAATATTTTTTCATCTTTACATGTAAGACACTGTATCTCTCCACGCTGTTCACTGGCAGGCACCATTTCTTTTTTATGCAATCACAGGGCAAACTGCCATTACTGCTTGAAAAGTTGTATCTCTGTTTATAATGAAGTATGAATAGCATTTCTTAAAAGCTAGCTTACTTTGGCCTTGCAGGTAAGGTGTGGAGGGAAACTGTGGCTCTCACAATAATTTAGAAAATAAGTTTATTTCAGATTTATGGTTACAGCTACAGTGCTAATGACTCATGGCACGGAAATCTTTAGGGTGATACCTGTGATGGAGAAAGCTCTTTGTCTTCATTCTCACATTAACATGAGGACTTTTGCAGCTGCTAGATCAAAGACTCCAGGAGGTGCCTCTGCTTACATTTTGGAGATGCTTTAAGCTTGAGCAAGTTTAGTCTGTTGTGGATATGGTGTTGAGACCTGGTTTTGCTTACATGCAAGCTGACACAACCCTAGGAAAGCTGGTACCTGGGGCCTGATAGGACTTCTAAGGCTCTCCATATAGGGCCTAAGGTAGCAAGATCTTCTGCAAGGTGCTTGGAAGTGGTCCTATATCCCATAGCCACAGCTGGCTGAATGCAATGTCCAGTGAGGACAACAGTACCGTCAGATTTTCCTGTAATGCAAAGTGTGAGAGAGTTAATCTGAATCTATATGCTTGAGTGTTGACAACTGGATGAGGTTGGCATGGCAGATGTACCTGGAGCAACTGTGTAGCAGCCACACTGCGGCACCTGCCAGGGTCTGAACCTCTCCCATCTTTGAAACAGAGGCAAAGCCAGATGGTTCCTTCACATCTCAAAATAGCTTCATAGCAGGGAGATATGCCTGTGCTCCATGTTCACGTGCCCTGCTTCTCCTTGAACAGACTTGAAGTAAGGATTTCCAACTAGAAGCTGGATCAAAAAAAAGATGGTAATTCACTGGGGATTGAGTCTGATGGACAGGGCAAGATGGTGGACAAGCCACCTGCATCCAGCACTAGGGCACTGTTAGCTGGCTTTTTCTAAACTGTCTTGCACAGTTTTTGTTTGTTTCTGACTTATAGAGAGGAACAGTATCCAAATGTGTTTTGTAAATTGACAAATGACAAGAGATCAGGCAGCAGTTTTTCTGACTTCTCTTCCTTATAAAAAAGGCATCCCTTACCCCTGCTGCTCAGCATAAGTAAACAGTATTTCCTGGGCCAAAATTTAGCTTTCCTCTAGCTCTTCATATAACATTTAGCTCATGGCAGTAAAGGCCATTAGTCAGAGATCTCCAATTTAAGGGTCATAACATACTAATTATAATAAGGTTCTTGGTGTCTCTCCCCGGGTATACCAGCTCAGGACGTTTGCTGAAGTTCTACTGGGCAGGAGTTACTGTGACAGAACAAGAAAGTTGTTTTGTCATGCTATAGAGGAGGTTAATTAGAAAACTTCTCACATTTTTGGTGAACCTCATTAAAATAATTACTTTAAAAGACAGTCATGATTACACCTGGAAAATAGCTGATAACCCCAATAGCAAATTAATGGGTAATTTGATATAGAACAATTGACATTTATGGTTACATGGCAACCGTGCATTTTGCTGACTTTTGAGTAAGAGTAATGACTAAGACCTGAGTGGAGAGAGCAGCACAGAATATCCATGAGGAATTAAGTGTCTTGTTCTGGCTTCCTGGGAGGAAGTCCTGGATATTTCAGGGAGTGAAAAAGGATGTTGCCATGGAAGGAGACTTATACTTTGCCCCCCGTTTCCACTAAGTGAATTATGCCTGGAAATCACCTTCCCAAGCTTACTTGCTTGCCCTATGTTTAAACTGTACTGCACTGTAATAATGGGCTGCATTCTTTATTCTCTCTGTGCTTTTATAAATAAATATTTTTTTGTCAGAGATGCTATGCATGTAGACATACATGAACTCAAAGTCAATGTGGCTTTCAACTGCCCCTCTACACCTGCCCTTTATGAAGAAGTATTTCAAAAGCCATTTTCCCAACAGCTGCTGAGCTGGTAACAGATGGGATTTCATTAGTAAGGCAGAAAGATACAAGCTGACATTCTAGTTGAATCATTTATTGGATCCAGAGGTTACAGAAAACCCTTAGGTATATGTGTATATGCACGTAAAACCACCAAGATAAAGAAAGTCTCTATTTTTGTTATTGCTCAGAGCAGCGACAGTTGGACTAGCTTTGGAACAACTGGCTGAATGTAGCAGACAAGCCCACTTGAGCTAAATAAGAACCTTTTTTATTTTGTTGTACCTCCTTCCTTCTAACACATTTATTAAACTTTGCATGTTAACATAATAAATACACTATTACATCTGACTTGCTGCAGCCTGTTGCTAAGATTGACTGGGAGGCTGTCAGAGCTTCCCAGGGATTTGCCAATGCTGGGAAGTCCCACTGAGGTTTTTGGGCTGTTTCTCCCCTCAGCTGCCAAGCCTGGTCTGTGTTCTGGTAGCACAGGGTAGGGGAGCAGACCCTTCTGGCCATGAGCTGACTCACAATACTGGGGATGCAGTGGGGCAGTTGGCAGAAGGCCTGAGACTCCTCATGTGACTGTGAGGTTGTATTTGAGCTTCTAGTTGTCTCAAACAGTCATACACAGGCCCTGTAATGAAAGGGGGGAAAAAAGAGGGTGACATCTTTCCCACACTGGGAAGGACTTGCTAGCATAGATTACCAAGGGACCTCTATTCAAACAACAGTGGAATTTTTCATGTAAAGTAGTTTCTTTTGGCTGTGTTGGTGATTACACATATTTTGCCAAATGCAAAATGCATCTAGAGCTTTTGCAATTATAAGCAAGTCAGGCAGAGAATGAAAAAAGAAATCATAGGTGTGCTGACAGTACCTTTCAGCACTGATGAGGAATGCCTGCAATCACACACAGAAGATGAGTAAGAGACTTGAGGCCATGTTCTGCTCCAGGTATGCAGAGATGTTGAAGAACAATAAAGTAGCGCAGTTTGCTTAGGCGTCTCTCAGAGCTGTGGGATGTTGGATAGGTGCCCCAATTCTTTTGGAAAGTAATAGCATTAAATCATGGAGGAGAGAAAGGAAGACATACAATCTTCTGAAAAATGGTCTGTTAAATCTGTTTTTTCCCCTTTCAGTCCAGAGAAAATATTGTGCAATGCAGGTGATGGATGTGTTGCATATACAAAATCAAAAGATGAAAAGTTGATTCTTGCAAAACTCAGACTCACGATGGTTGCCTAAGAAACAGACCTGGCACTGTACATTATCTGGTCATGAATAGAAAGTTGTACATGTGCTTCTAAGTTTCTATAGGTCAGGAGTTTGTAACAGATTATGTTCTGCCCCATCAAACTTTCAAACCATTAGCAGAATTAGAGGGCATGAGACAATTTCTGTCAAGAGGCTTTGGCAAACAGAGTGACCAGATGCTCTGGGCCTTGCAGCATCAGCCTGCGTGTTAGTGACAGGCAGAATTTTGATCTACAAAATTTGAAGTATTCAGGTTTGTGCACAATCTACATCTACTTGGAGTTTCTCAGCCCTTTCTCGCCAAAATCTGAAAATCTGATGCTCAGATTCTTATTGTTATTGCCTTACTGACAGAAGTATTTTTTTTTGCTCTCCCACTACAGATACCTGAAGAAAAAGCTATTTGTCTTTTCAGAAGATGCTTAAAACAGTTTACCTGGCTTATTTTGGATGGGCATTCACTCTGTTGAATAAAACACTGACTACACAGCCAGACCCAGAGAGTGGTAGTGAACGGAGCTAAATCCAGCTGGTGGCTGGTCACAGGTGGAGTCCCTTGGGGCTCAGTGTTGGAACCACTTCTGTTTAATATCTTTATCAATTACCTCAATGAGGAGGTAAAATGCGCCCTCAGTAAATTTGCAGACAACACCAAATTGGGTAGGAGTGTCGATCTGCTTGAGAGTAGGAAGGCTTTACAGAGGATGCTGGATGGGCTGAGGCAAATTGTATGACCTTCAACAAGGCCAAGTGCTGGGTCCTGCACTTGGGCCACAACAACCCCATGCAATGCTGCAGGCTTGGGGAAGAGTGGCTGGAAAGCTGCCTGGTGGACAGGGACATCAGGGTGTTGATTGACAAGCAGCTGAATAAGAGCCAGCAGTGTGCCCAGGTGGCCGAGAAGGCCAGTGGCATCCTGGCTTTTATTGGTGTTTCAAGCAGGTCTAGGGAAGTGATCTACCCCTGTACTCAGCACTGATGGGGCCCCACCTCGAGTACTGTGTTCAGTTTTGGGCACCTCAAAACAAGAAATACATTGAGGTGCTGGATTGGGTGCAGAGAAGAGCAACTAGGCTGGTGAAAGGCCTAGAGTTCCAGTCTTATGAAGAGCAGCTGAGGGAACTGGGGCTGTTTAGTCTAAAGAAAAGGAGGTTGAGGGGAGACTTATCGCTCTCTACAACTACATGAAAGGACATTGTAGAGAGGTAGCTGCTGGTCTGTTCTCACAAGTAAATAGTGATAGGACAAGAGGGAACAGCCTAAAGCTACACCAGGAGGGGTTGAGATTGGACATTTGAAACTTTTTTTCTCTGAAAGGGTTGTCAGGCATTGGAATAGGCTGCCCAGAGAGGTGGTTGAGTCACTATCCCTGGGTGTGTTTTAATGTTGTATAGATGTGGTGCATGGGGATACAGTTTAGGGGTGAACATGGTACAGTAGGGGTAAAGGTTGGACTTGATGATGTTAAGGGTATTTTCAACCTAAATGATTCTATGATTTTCATTTAAGCTGTTGTATTCATTTTATGTCTGGGTATGAGTTTTTTCTTCCCCTTAATTAGACCAGTTTGCAGTCTTGTCTTTATACCATAGTTTAAATCCTTTCAGTAAAATCTCAATAAAAGGCAAATACCATACCTTTTTATAAACATTATTATGGTTTTTTGGATCTGCAATGGAAGTACCAAAGTCTGAAGAGGTTCTGCCCACTATGCTATCAAACACATTTCTGTGGCAAAACTTACAGCACACTGAGTCTTTATTTGTAATAACTATCTCACATAAATTGCAGTAATGCCATCCTAAATACACTATTTTCAATGCAGAACTAACACAACTGCGTATCACCATTTTTTTTTCATTCAATTTCTAAAAATATGGCTGTTCTGTACCTACTAACAAGTACTGAAGAGTTTATAATCATGCTGTGCTGAAGGCCTGCTTTCACAGCCATAATGTTTATGAAGACATCCAAAAGGAGATGAGATCAGCACACATATGGAGGGTTGACTTTCCCTTTAATGCATAGCCAGTGGAGAGGGAAACCCAGCATGTAGATGTTTGGGGACAAGGTTTTTAAGTTATGGAAATCACTGCTACTCAGCAGATGTCAGTTAAGCTATGACAGCTCATTCCCCACACGGATCTGCCCCTTGGCTTCTGCAAATCGTGTTTGTGTGGGTAATGTGGGACAAGCTGAATGTGGCTATCAGCACTGACTAATATCCTTCCATGGGAATAGGACACCACTGTCAAAAACATTACTTTTGCAAACTGTGTGCTGCATAGCAACTGGTTTCTTTCTGGTAATGCAAAGCAAAGTAGGTGCAGCCTGCACTTAGAAAGACTCTGTTTCTTCCAATTATTAAAAGCTCTCAACCTACAGTAGTGGTAAAACTCCAGTTACCTGAGAGGAACTATGTGGCTAAACCAGGGTAAATTAAAAATTTTCAGCATATACTTTTAGAGGTAAGAAAATAAAATCTGCTTCTACCTTTCTAGGTGTCAGAACTGAAGACTCCAGTAGGTCTCCAGGTTTTGCTGATTCAGACCTCTAACAGGGACACCATTAAATAGGTTCAGGAAAGATTTCAGTATTCCTGCCCATCATTGCATCTTTACAGGGATTTACTGCTACTGGTGGTTTTTCTGCAGCAGATAATTTTGCCAGCAGTGTGCACATGTAAATGAATTTGGCTCTCAAAAAAGAAAGAAAGAAGAAAAAAAATCTTAGTTGTAAGCCAGCTCAACAAACAGTGAACTTGTAAAGAAAAATACTTTGCCATCCCTTCTTCAAAACAGTCTAATTTCTCTGCATGTATTCCTACACATTTTCTTGTCCCTGGTGGATATGATGTGAAGAAAGACTCAATGAAAGGGAGGAAAGACTTAAGCCAGGCATTAAAAGCAGAGATAGTGAAGTGCTGTGACAAATTGCCTGGAGAGGTTGTGGAATCCTCACTACTAGTGTTTGATGTCTGTCTTACCCTGTCTAAGATAAGAGAAGCATTTGTAGGGAATGACAGAGATAGTGATTTTGCCCTAAGAAAAAGAGTGGGTGACCTCTTGAAGTCTCTTCCAGGTTCCTGCCATCCTCTCCTTTCTCTGTGATTTACATTTCCTTGACATTGCTGCCTGGCCTCTCCTATTTTCTTAACTGTGTACTACGTAGAAATCATATATAATAGTAGGGTATTTGAGTGTAATAGCTGTTTTTTATTTTCTTTGATTTTCCAACTACATTTTAATTGTTACATGTCTGAAATAGCATATAATCTTGTTAAACCACACTTCAGTACACTGTAGTTCGGAACAAATAATGCAGTTTTGGATTTGGAGTTTGGCAAAGAATAAACCAATCTCATGCTACTGTTCTGCCAAAGAAAGATGTGGTATGCTTGAAGTGAAGGTCCTCAGAGGCCACTCTGAGGCCAGTGATCCATCTCTTCAACCACAAAGCATATGGGTTGGATCATAGGGAGGGTATTAAGCATAGAATCATCTGGGTGGTCTTCATCCCTCAGCTGGGCTGATATGCAGACTGTGCAAATCTTCACTTGACAGATGAGCAAGGGAAAAGACAGAAGAGTGCTTCTTTCCTCAGTAAGTAAACCACACATTTCATTCCATCTTCCAATTGTGTTGCTCAAAGCCAAGCTTCTGTTGATTCATGAAACCAAAGGGACGACTGTGTTCCCTGTGATGTTAAAAAGGTAAGACCCATCCTTCAAAAAATTGTTTTGCATGGAGACATTAAGGTGCCTTTTTCTGAAGAATTTTACAAAACCTCCAGAGTAGAATTTGAGAGTTATTATCTCTTTAATGCATATATGCATACATATATGGGAATATGGCCATGGCTAAATAAGCCTACATGCCAGGGCTGGCTACTGCTGCTTTTATGCAGCTAGTGGTCTGGCTTTGTTTTGAATAATTGCCACAGATTAAGCAAGAAGGCCTCAGAAAGTCTTACAGATCTTGACCCCATGCTTCCTATAGCCTGAAACAGCTTTACTTTTGAATGCAAAACGTCTGTGTGTTTTACCTTGCTGCAGTCACAAGTGACAAATGTCATTGCTGCAAGCAGAAAAGCAGTTGGACTGTGACATGGTTTTTCTTCTCTCAGCAAAGTTTGACTTGGTCAGTCTAAAAAAACTTCTACTACTTGATTGCCCACCCTCTGTATCTGGAGCACCCTTTGATGCTGACAGATACTGGTTTAACAGTATGAGTACCTGGGCTTAAGATAGCAGATGGTCCAAAGTATTGAATTTCATATCACAAAATTAACCTTAAGAATCAGCTATGGAAATAAGTCAAGGGTATATGTCAAAAAGAAAAAAAGGTGGAGAGACTTTGGGGCCACCCATCTTGTTGCCGTGAAGGAACGGATGACTGAAACTAGTGGTTGTATTCACAGAGAGCAAGTGTGAATGTGTGTGTATCGTGGGGTGTTCTTCTGCTAATACAGACCAGAATTCCTCTATAATTAGAGGGGGCAAGTGGTGAGGTCCTTCCACAACCATGTGTTCACTCTGTTTCCTCACTCAAAAAGAGGATCTGGTGAAGCAGGGAGATGTGTGTGGGGATGTCGCACGTTCTTGGGTTTGCACAAGGTATACCTCACATGGTACTGCCAAGCATGATTGATATCAGCTTGAAGCAAGCTGGGTTTTATTTTTTGCCTGCCTTTAATGAGACCTAAAAAGTAATAGCAGGCTGTGGCTTCAGCAACCAGCAGCGTGAGGCCAGCTAAGTTGTGTAGACTCCCACAAAAGGTGTCTTTCTTCCAGCAGATGTCCCAGACATCAGGCCAGTCAATCCCACCACAAAAATATTTGCGTAAAATATTATACATGGGGTCTGGCTTATAGTGATGGGACGGTTCTGCTTCTCTGGGTGGGTGGAAACATCCCACCAGGGCTGTGGCTTGTGTCCAGCGAGCCTTAACCTTCCATGGGGCAGTGAGGTACCTCTGTGCAAGAATGAGAACAGGAACAGATATGGAGTTTTCCCTTCCCAGTCGTGCTTTTAAAAACTGACACGCATTTTCCCTAACCAACTCTTGGCACCTAGCTTTGCTGCCAGGACAGATGGGAGAGGGAATGCAGCAGGGCTTAAGGTTTCTGACACATTTTGAGAGTGTTGTGCCTTCAGGAAAATAAGGACCTACAGCCAAACCCTCAGCTGGTGTCAACTGGCAGAGACAGGTGATCACAGTGCTGGGAAGCCAATTTACACCTGCTGGGGATCTGGCCCTGGTGAAAAAAGTATGAAGTAGAGTATTTTGCATTGCACAACATGAGGTGGTGAGGAGCCCTCACACTCAGGAGCATCATTAGTGTTGACACTGCTGTTGGTCTTCTTAAAGTCGCTTTCTCTTTTCAGTGTCGTGCACTTCCCACCTGTTGCCTTTTCCAGCCTGTCTGGGAGCAGAGTAGTGCCATTGCAGAATTCAAAGCTAGTAACTGCTACTGACTGCTGCAAACATGTATTTTTCAGAAAATTGTACCATCAAAACCATGTCACATCAAATGTGTTGCAGCCAGACATACTGCCCCAGATCTCTGCTGCCAATGGCTTGCACTGCTTGAGCATGCAAAACAGGTGTCAGCTTTTCTCACGTAGGCTGGAAAATGTCACTGTTGCTTGAGTCAAACATGAGTCATTTTACAAGCTGTAAAACAGTGGAAATTGAGCACTTGTACTCTCCTGCTTTTCATGAGTTGTCCTCTCTCAGTTTCTGGTGTCCAGGATTCTGATAATCGTGTTCAGTGTAGTTCCAAGTGTGAGCAGCTCTGGTTCCCATTTACAGCAGCACATGGCTTTTACAACTTTCCCAGCCTAAAAGAAGCAGTCTTTTGTGGTGTGCTGGCAGTTTGTTTATTTGTTTAAGAGGAAACTGCAACTGCAGTGTATTTTTTCATTTTCTAGGAGAAGCACTGTAGAACAAAAGTGGAAGAATGAGAACTGGGAGAAAATATAATAGCTTGATATCTCCCTAGGTCTGAAAAGCAAGAAAACTAAATTGACTATCAGTATGAAAATAAGCATACAGGATCAGAAGAAAAGTTCATCCACTCACATGTCATGTCTCTGGCATGTGCTCAAACCAGAACAGGCACATGCTTCTAAAGTATCCTCCAGTATAAAACTTCTGGCTACCAGTCAGGCTCAGAGATTTGTTGTCATGCTGGAGGTTGTTGCCTCTCTGTCATCAGTGGCCCTTTTAAGGACATTCTCTTCCTGGCTTTTCCTAATGGCTTTTTAAACATCTTTATATTTCTGCTACACAAAGCATCTCCTGGTTGTGATTTTCATGATTTTCACAATGAGGGGAAGCCATTTCACTGCCTGCTGGTAGACCATGGAAGCACAGAAAGCACAGGAAAACAGCAACCCCACCAGCTTGTGCCAGCACCCAGCACTGATGTGAAAATCACAGATGCTAGCTGGAATAGGAATTGTCTGTGCCATGGAGCAGCAACACCTAGTACCAAATGAATGTTCTTGGTAGCCTCCACCCAGGTTAGATAGATACACAGGGCAGGTGCCACATCCCCTGGTCTAGCTGGGTGAGTTCCTGACTGCTAGGGCATCAGTACTATTGATCAGTTTTATTGCAGAAGTGCCTAAAAGTCCTGACTTGGATCTGATACACATTTTCAAGATGCTGTAAACATTCAGCAGAAAGACAGCTCAGCTCCCAAGGGCTGGCCACTGAAATATTTAGCGAGCAAGAGCAGCCAGCAGCAGCAGCGGCGGCAGCAGCAGCAGCAACGACTGAGGTAAGCCCGAGGAGAGGGTTGGATTGCGCTGTGCAGCGTGGTTAAGGCGCTCAGGGACCCCCCGGCTCACAGCCCGACCCCCAGCGGGACCAGGCAGCCCGCGGCAGCCAGTCAGGCGCGGAACAGGCGTGGCCGGGAGCCGCGCAGGAGATTTAAACGCCCCTGGGGAGCGCGACGAAAGAACAGGAGCAGAGGAACAAATAGGAGCGGGCAAACAGAGGCGTGGCACGTCCGTGAGATGTGGCACGGCAGTTTGCGGTGGCAGGGCGAGTGGCAGGGCGAGTGGCAGGGCGCTGAGAAGCTGCGACCTAGGGAGGGGAGAGAAGAGCTGAGGTGTGGCAGGGAGAATCATCGGGCAGTTAGCAGTTGGGTGCCAGCAGTTAGCTAGTTGATTATCAGTTACCGAGGCAGAATATTTTCAGGCAGTTATATATATTTTATATTTCAGGCAGTGTATATACTGAAATATCTCTATATTTCATGGTGACCACGCGGTCAAAAGCCTTTGCTAGGACGAATGTGGGAACCCAAATGGAACTCCCTCACAGTCATGTAGCTGTCCAAGTGTCCAGCTGCAAGGAGTGCCTGAGCCTGGCACTAGTGCCAGAGGACAGCAGGAAGGAGGCTTGTGTGTGGTGTGAGCAGGTGAATGATCTGCTCAGTCGAGTGGCAGAACTGCAGGAGAAATTCAACAGGTGGAGGAGCATCAGGCAGTGTGAGAGAGAGATAGACTGGTGGAGCCACACTCTGGAACAAAGGCAGCAGACAGAGGCTCCTCAGGAAGCTAAGGATCCCCTCCCCTCCTGCCACCAGGCAGCAGCAGAAGAGCAAAGAGACGGGGGAGTCGAAGCAGGTCCCTTCTCAGCAGGGGGATGAACCCCCTCCTTGCCTCTCTCACCCTACCAGTTGCCCTTGCACAACAGGTAGGGGGCTCTGGAACTGGAGGGCCAGGCAAAGGAGGAAGTAGATGAAGGTCCATCCAGGCAGTTGCCTGGGATGACTCAGCCAGCCCCATGCGTTATGACTACTTGTGTTAGGAAAAAAAGGAGAGTAATTGTTGTAGGTGATTCCCTTCTGAGAGGAACAGAGGGCCCCATTTGCTGACCAGACCCATCCCATAGGGAAGTGTGCTGCCTCCCTGGGGCCTGGGTCAGAGATGTTACCAAGAACCTCCCTAGTGTGGTATGGCCTTCTGATTATTATTATCCATTACAGCATCCTGGCCTGCATCAGGAATAGTGTGGCCAGCAGAAGTAGAGAAGTGATCATGCCCATGTACTCGGCACTAGTGAGGCCACACCTTGAGTACTGTGTCCAGTTCCGGGCCCCTCACTACAAGAAGGACATAGAAGTGCTGGAGCGTGTCCAGAGAAGAGCTACCAAGCTGGTGAAAGGTCTGGAGAATAAGCCTTATGAGGAGAGGCTGAGGGAACTGGGATTGTTTAGTTTAAAGAAGATGAGGCTGAAGGGAGACCTCACTGCTCTCTACAACTATGTGAAAGGAGGTTGTAGGGAGGTGGGAGTTGGCCTCTTCTCCCAAGTGAATAATGACAGGACGAGAGCAAATGGCCTGAGGTTGTGCCAGGGGAGGTTTAGATTAGATATTAGAATGAATTTATTTACAGAAAGAGTGGTCAGGCACTGGAACGGGCTGCCCAGGGAGATGGTGGAGTCACCAGTCCTGGAAGTATTTAATAGAAATATACTGCTTAGGGACATGATTTAAATACTAAACAGGTAGATTAGGTTATGGTAGATGGATTTAGGTTACGGTTGGACTTGATGATCTTCAGCGTCCTTTCCAACCAAGATGATTCTACAAATTCTACAAAACTGAAACTCCCTTCTTGTCAACTCAGGCCAACAGAAGTGTGTATCTGCACATTAGCTAACACAACACTTCCCTTTGGAGGTGTTTTAAGGAAAGGGTGCACAGCTTCCTGTCTTTGCAATTTGCCTTTGCAAAGATGTTTGAAGTCTGAACCATTGCCTGACCTGACAGTGAAAAGACAGGCACTTCCTCTGCAAGCTGCAGTGTGTTTTGAAATAGGATGCCAGTTTCCTTAGTAGTGATAAAAACATAACCCCTCGGCAACCCCCCCCTTTTTTTTATTTTAATTACTAGATGATAATAGGACCAGATCTGTAGCTTTAAAGATCTGGTCTCCTAGACCATTCTTATATCTGCTCTTGGACTTTACAACCTGCTGTTAACCTAACAACTTTGTTTACTAAACAGGATGCAGTGAACTGATCAGTGAAGTAGGAAGTTCTAAAACAATGTAAATCCTCTTGTGTTGTTAAAGTCTGGTTGTGCTCAGTGCTTTTAGGTGCATTGTCTAAGTGATTTCTTTGCTTTTATGCCAGGCAAAGTAGAAGAGAAGGTAAAAGTATTGTGTGAGGACAGTGTAATATTAAAACTGCAGTTTGTCAAATCAGCCATTGTATTGCTTAGTATTTGCTCAGCAAATGAATAAGGTCAAGTATGTGCTTTTAAATGTTAGTTAAGCCATGGCCTTTATGGACTGATATTGAAGAATATTGCTTTTTGATAAAATAAGGTACAAAAATAACACTGGTAATTAGTCATTAATATTTTTTCTTCTTTTGCTTCAAGTTCAATTTTAAAAGCTTCAAATAGCATTCTCCGATTCAAACAGGACTGTGCAGCTGGTAGAAAAAGACTTGAACTATCATAGGAAAATGATGGGCCAACACCAGCTATGGTATAAATGAGAATATCTCAAGAAGCTCATTGCATTTGTTCATGAAAGTGCTAAGTGGCAAATGATGAGGAAGTCTGCCTATCCTATTTGTACTTGAATCATGGGCAGCATCTGCTGGTCAGAATGACAACACAAAACTGATGGGTTGCAAATACCTTTCGGTAAGGATTGAAGCAATTTAGCAGCTCAAGTTAGAATAAGTATCTAGAATTATTTTTCTCTCAAACATGTAAAAGTGATCTGACTGTTGAAAAAAACACCATGCAGTACGCTTGCTTTTTGTATGCAAGTATCTTAGCCTTAAAAAATGCTTTAATCTAATATTTGTTGTATCCCCCCCCCCCCATATAGTGTTTTGACATATTGCAGAAAAAAATAAGCAGCAACAACTGTGTACAATAAGTGTTCAGAAAGGATCTGTACCTTTTCAGATAGACTTCTAGATTGGAGTTGAAGAACTGCCAAGACACTTCTGCAGGCAGAAGTTGTTGGAGCAGTGTGCAAATGGTTCTAATCATTGAAAAAGGCCAAAGCAAGATAATTTATTCTAGATAATTGCATCAAATCAAGTTTGAGGAAAATGCAATTTTGCCTGTGGAGGGAGATAATATAATGTAGCTAATATCAAATAGGAAAACAGACTTCAGGAGCAAAATTAGTTCCTGATATAGCTTGAGTGGAATCTGTAGATGTTATGCTGGCAATGAATATGACTCACTATCATATAGAAAGGATATATACACGAATACGACCTTTTCAATATATATATGAAAATTGTCTGTGTAATATGTTAGCAATCTCTTTTAATAACGCAATTATTGAATGCCATATTTCCTAATGAGTTAGCTAGAGTGTTGTAAAAGCATTTATCTAAGATTTTTTTTAAGTCTTGAGAGAGGTTCCAAAAGTTGGCACATCTGCTTAGTGTTCCAGGATTTTCATGCAATACCATGGGCCATAATTTGCTCTCACATATATCAAGAAACTCCAATGTAATAGGAAAGCAGGACTTCTGGCCAAGGGGGACACATATTTATCCCAGATTAGTTAATTTGAGAGAGGATGGATATTCTGCTAATATTCCTATAATGAACAATAACTTCAAAACACAGCTGTAGTGTCCCTAAAATTAAGTTTTGTGCTCTGATCAGAATACATTGAGTAGACTTAGCATTTGATTTTCCTTTGTGTCTTTAAAAAGCCTTATTTTTTCCTTCTTTATGTTGTTGTTATTGTGACTGAGAAGATTCTTGAAATAAACTGTGCCAGTTTTGGGAAAAAAATGCTCACAAAATTTCATGAAAATAAATAAGCATTGTGTAAAACTGCTCAATCTAAAGCAACAAACTTCTACACAGAGGTGATGATCATGAGGTTCATCTAGACCATCAGAAGATTTCGTACTGATTTTACAGTCTAAAGAGAAAAGCAAAGGAATGAGGCATGTGAAGATCAATAATCAGGAAAGGGAGCTATACCAAAGCCATTCAAGTGGGAATGGTGCTTGGGGAGCAAAACTTCTTTAGCTGTGCAGCTAATCAGTTCCAGCCAACACTGTGAAATGGCGCTTGAAGAGAGCAGAAAGCTGTGCCTGAAACTTGCCGAGAGAACTGGCTTAACCTTCAGTTTATCTGTTCATGCACCTTTTCCAGTCCATGTCCTGCTACACACGTTAAACTGTAGGATAACATTTGTATAATATAAGGAACAGTACAAAGCTCTGAAGGGCAGTAGCGACACAGGTTGTATTTACCGTGTATCTGTACCAAACCCTGAGCAGGATTTTGCTTAGTGCCTCCATGAGCTGTCAGACCTTCTGTATGACTACTAGGCAGACTAATACTAGTACTGAGAAAAATGAAAAATGTTTAAGTACTCAGAATTTGAAGGGAGGGTAGTGAAAACTGACTATGTTTTCTACTTCTGCTGCAGCTCCCTCTAAACACAGAAAGATGATAGAGTGTATGTGGGGTTTCTGTTAAGTAGATAATAATGCGAAGTGTGAAAGGAATGCAGTCTGAAGCTGCTGCATGTTATCCTTGGCTCCTCCTGCACCTGTGCAGCCAGCCATGTGGACAGCCTGGCTTAGACAAGACCAGCATCTCCCATTGCAACAACCACAAAATGTCACCCACTGTAGATAAATTCCCATAAGAAGGACCATCCCACGCGTGTCCCCCCTAAAGCATGTATTTCCTGGACAGCTGCAAATTCAGACTGACTGCAGGACAAAGAAGAAATCATCAACTCTTCCTGTGCTGAGCCTCTGAAATGAGAGGAAAGTGTTTTCCATAGATAGAGAAGGAAGCTGATGTTTTTTGTAATTATCCATTTTTACTAGAGGGATATGCTCTGTAAGTTCAGTGGCTCAGCACAGTGGTGGATAATTTATTGATTTATTTCTGAGGGCTCTCTGTGGAGTCTGTGGCTTACCAAATACTCCAGAACAATGCAGAAATGTAGTTTTCCACATGTTGGTTTTCAGGTAGATGAAGAGAACTTTGAGTTCACATGGGCTAGATTGAGGCATACAAAAGAAAACTTGAGTGCATGATTATTAAATTTGTCCTAATTTACTCCTGTGAACAACAGTTTGATATGTATGTCCATAAAAGTTTTCCTGATTATGTATGTGTTTGTGTGCATGACATAATGAGATGCACTGAAGAACTGAAGACATTAAAAAAAAAGTCCCATAAAATATGTTTACACAGAACAGCTGCATGTCTGGTTTCTAGCTTTATGGTAATTTCTGACCAGTAACTCCAAATTTCTCAGAGCAAGATGCTACTTCTTTCAGCTATTCTGTAAAACTTCTCTTTTAAGACCAGGCACCAAAGTGTTGCTTTCTTTTCTCCTCTTTCCCCACACATCCACATCAGACAGATTATATTCTTTCAGTAAGAAAGCTGAAGTCACTGCCTTTTAAACTTTTACTATGTATTATATTATCCTACTTTAGTTTTTAATAAAACTTCGTTCTCCATCTACTCAGAGACCAGGAAAGGGACAATTTGACTGCAAAAGAACATGCTCTGAGGTCACACGGGGGCACTTGTGAAATAGGTACAGCTCCACATCTGAGTTTTGATTCAGCTTCATCCTCCATCATTTGGGGATTTCTGGGTCTAGCAGTAATCCAAGGAGGTTGTTTTGACAGCTTTGGAGTGTTCATACAGTAATTGGAATCTCACTGCTTTAATGTTTTCCTTGAAACAGTTTCTCTGATCATGGCTTTGAAAGGGAAGTGTTATGCTATGCATAGCTTTATGTGAAAAAAAAGAGATTTATGTGATTATGGCAATTGTTCATAACATCTAGCGAAGAATAATTTATTCATTTATTCATAACAGCAGAAGTTAATATTCTTGCTTACAAAAATGTCTCAGACATTAATATTTTTCCTGGATTTCTGCTATTTTGCAGAGCTAGTTTGCTTTGCTTCAGTATTAAAGATGGCCTATCTTATTTTTTTGTTCTTCTGAGTCTCTTCATAATACTGTTTTTCCTTAAATAAATAATGCTGGTTCCACGCAGATGGTATCAAAGCTGTCTTCCAACTTTCCTGCAGATTCATGTAAGTATTTGAACAGAACACTGAATTCCAGTCTTGGTTTTGCAGCTAAGCATTTTACTGGTAAAGAATGAATCATTACCCTGCAACTAAAGATTTAAGCAATTTAGCATATCCTTTCATAATTTGAGAATTTCCTTTTAATGGTGCATTTGCTTTGGGAGCAGGGGAATATTGTGTGTGTATCTGTTTAGCTGTTTTACTTACATTCTTTGAGTAGGATACAGCTTTTTCCTTTTTTTTTTTTTTCCCTCTCTGATCATCCTCCTCTATTACTTCAGTGTCTGTCTTATCTCAGAAGCCTCGACCTCCATAGATGTAGTTTTAAACTGACCTCATAAAGGACTGGCAACAGCTTCAAATACTGAACTATTTACTTGGGACTAAATTGTGTACTCTGTTGGCCTGACTTTGTCGAAACCCTTGCAGTTCAGAGCAGAATTTGTCATGTAGCCATGAGAGAATTGAAGAGCAAAGACCTTAGACACAGTGATAAAGATTAATCTCTGTATTAACTTCAGTCTGGAACATAATAAAACAATTTTGCTGTGTGATTTGTCAGTTATGTGCTATCATTCTAGAGAGTATCTCTTTACAGACCTGTCCTCCAGGTTAAATGAATTTAGTGATGGCAAACTGGCAGGTCACAAGAGATACTTTTCTTTAGAAAAGTCTGTGGGGTGTCTGTGGGGGAATTTGCAGCTCCTGGTGTTAGGCCCAATACCTTATCATGTTTTTATTGGGCTGCTGGAAATGCAGGAAAAATTGTTAATAAAACTGGCAGATGACAACTGGAACAGAGATCTGCTAGAGAAATGCTCGTATAGAGAAGGCAGGACATTTCAGAACAGCAATCTAGCCATTTGCTTTTTTCTTAATAGGGTGTGTTCACTAATAAAAACCCTGACCATAGGTACTCTGTGTGTGTGTGTTTGTGCATTACTTTTTTTTTCCTCTCAACTGAAATATAAGGGTGGAAATAACATGGTTCTATTTTTTGTCAAATGTCAATGACCTCTGGTGAGCTTCCTGCTCGCTCTACCTACAACGTGCACAGATGGAGAGGGGTCTTTGTTCTTGTGGTCAGGTGTGGCATGGATGAGACCACCCTTTAGGGCCATCCAGATCAAAAAGTGTGAGCCCCAGCCTCCCTGGCAATCCATGCAGGTTTGGAGACTTGGTTGGTTTGAGCTGTTATTCTTTATGGCTTTGCTGAGTTCATGGCTGGGGAGCGTTATCCCAAGAGCTTTAAGGGAAGTGACCTTTTGTTTTACTGTCACATGCAGACTGTGAAGAGCAGAAATAAGTAAGTTATTAGCATCACAGAAAAGATCTGAAGTGGTTTTGAGCTACAGGACAAAAAAAAAAAAAAAGAAGTGAACTCCTGATCTTGAATTTTATGGGCACTATGCTGCTCACTCTAAGAGAGTATTGCCTTCTTTCTGGGCCCTTTAGCTTTGCTTAATCACCTCCAGCTAAGTGTACATTTTTCAATTAAAAAAAAGTCACATGCTGTAACTAAAGGAGGAAAAAAAGTTCAGTTTCAAAAATACACTCTGCCACGGAAAAAAGACACTTTTCGTGGATATAAGAAACACCCTCCCCCTCCACTAGACGCACATTTGCTACACACATTGATCATTCCTGTCATGCATGACATCTAGTGCCTAACTTCTTCCCTGCTCTGCTTGCACAGTAAGACTGACATTCCTGCTGGAGAACAAAACAAGCTGCCTGCAGCAAGGGAAGAGGAAACAATTCATCGGGGTGATCAGCACTTGTCTAAAAGGCAGAAACCACCCTGCTACCAATGTTTTTTCTGAGTTTTGCATTGGCATCCTTAGTTTCTGCTCCTGGCTCAGCAGCAGCAAGTGGTACTTCAGAACTAGTATGCTGAATGGCTGTGCCAGGGCTGTGATGCTGTTGTCACCCTGGCATGGCGGAATGCCAGGCTGTGTTCCCCAACAGTGGTAGGATGTGGCACCAGGCACTTTTTTTGCCATTTCACCCTTGTCTGGGCCACCCTCCCTGCAGAAGCCTCTCAAGGCTGACAGCTTCCTGGTGCCCTTCACATGAGACCTGCCAAGGGGCAGAAAGGCTTCTCTAACAGGCAATGTAATTGGTGAAGATTTATGGTCAGCCCAACAGGAAGACCAAAGCCATGCAGAAGTGCAGGAGTGGTGAGCATGCAGCAGTATCTGGAAGGTTTTCTTCCTGGAATGGACAGAAGCTGGCCAAGATTACTCAGCTGCTTTGGGCTTGCTGTGACAAAGGGCAACACTGGAAAGCGCGTAACCGTTAATTAGTGGTGAACATAAAATATTTCTGAAATAATGGATATATATGCATGGTTCCATCTTGCTAAGGACAACTTAAGGAAAATAAAGAAATCAACCAATGAATGCACATTAATTTATTCTTACGTGGAGCACAAACACAAAAATGCCTTTTTTTAACAGTGCGCTATCATTGTGCTGCTACAAACACAGTATGATTTCCCAGGTGGAAGCTGAGCCTTATTGCTGGCCTGAACATCCCAGATTCAATTTGTTAGCTTATGAGTGCAAAACTGTGTTTCTCAATTTTATTTTTTTTATTTTTTTGTTTTTGCAGCTGAAGTGTGTTTTGTCTCTCCCCCATTCTACACCACCCTGCCTTTGGGAGTTACTGACTTCCTGACTTCCTGATAACCCCCAAAGCCATGTGGGCTCATCCCCTAGTCAAGACACAAGCATGCTGACAGCAGATCAGCTCCTCGAGGAAGGAGAAGTAAGGACTGGCTGGATTTACTCCTTATAGGGATAAAAGCCTCTTTGCTTTGCAGTACATGTCCCAGTGTGGATGACCTTACCAGAGTGATGCCTATGCTAGATGAACAGTGTGAGGTATTTGGTTTTTTGTCCCACAGTGGACTGAAGGTCCAATACCCCCCATAGCATTTGGACTATCACATCTCTGGTGACACAGGGTTGTCACCCCCTTCTTCTCCTCCCCTCCCCTTCCTCCCCTCTCCCCCAGCACTGCCTTGCAGTGGGCCTTCCCAGCTCTGTGACATGCATATGTGCTGGAGGGACAATCAGCCAGTGAGGCACAGGGTGGTTCCCTGGGGGTGGTTCTGAGTGCCCACTGACTCCAGGACAGTAGTGCAAGTGCCATCACTACCACCATCAGTGCCAGCTCACACAGGTAACCTTGGTCCACAACTTCCAGGGATGGAGGTGGAGGTGTCATGGTTTAAATATTAAAGGTGAATCCCAGACAACCAGAGGACAGAATTGCTCTCTATTACCCCCCACCTCCTCCCTCCCAAGGGAAGATAGAAAGGGGAATAAGAGAGACTTCAACTTTGGAAATTGAAACCAGAAACAAGTTTACTGTAACACAAGGAAAAGGGGTAAAACGGGGGGGGGGGGGGGGGGGGGGGAGTGAGAAAATGGAGGCAGGGGGAAGGGGATCTCAAGGATGGCAGGGATATGGGGAACGCAGGGCCGCTCCAGAAGAGGTCCATGGCTCCTCACAGCACCCGATGGAGTTGGATTCTGCAGCGAGCACGTGGGAAGCCGAAGGAAGCCAGCAGCACACCCGGCAGGGGACAAGGAGTAGGAAGAAAAGGGGGGCGGCTTCCGGTTCTGGTGGCTTTTATAGATTGTGACAGGAAGTGGGTGGGAATACTGACCCCTGCCAGTCTCTCAGGGTGCTAAGGACCCCCTCTCTCTCCGATAGGTGTCCAACACAGTGGCGGGGTCTCCCAAACCATAACAGGAGGGAAGGGCACTGGAAGGCCCGTGGCCAGGTCACCTGCAGGCCACCACTGCCCCATTCCTGCTCACAGCACACAGCCCCCTGGTACAAGCCTGCCTGATTTTTGCTCTAGAGATGCACATGCCCACACAAGATTTACATTAAATGGCAGCCTGCAAACAACCTTGAGACCCAGAGCCCTTGGGGGAACTACAAGGCTGTAGGACAGACTGGGTATTTCAGAAGGATTCAAGGGTGTCTCACAAGAAGCAGGAACTGGCTGCTCAGGTTGTGGTAGACTGATTTGCAGGCTGAGTGATGGTTTTATCTTCTCAGAGATCCCTGATAGTTGGTTGCAATGGTCTAAGTTGACCAGTAGCAGTAAATTGTCAGGAGCAGGACAACCCAATAGAAGGAGGAATTCAGGGAATGACGTGTGACAGGGAAAGATGGGGATAACTCCTTGGTGACAACTTGCAAGAAGATCTGTGAGATCTAGACACTCATCTGAGGCCTGGAAGAGAAATCTGGACTCTATCATAAAACAAGAAGCAAAGCATAAATGAGTGCATGTTCAGCAAATACAGCAGATGGTTCTCACCTCCTTCCCTGCCCACTTCTTTTCTCCACAGCAACAAGATGTCGGAAGTTGAAAACGCTTTCCATAAATTTGCAGTATATGGTGACACATCTGCCAGTGGCAATAAGATGACGGGGAAAAACTTCTCCAAGATGTGCAAAGAGTGTGGGGTGATGGATGGGAAAGCTGTGACCAGCACTGACATTGACATCGTATTCAACAAAGTCAAGTGAGTGCCACAGGGAGGCATGATGAGCAGCACAGCTGGGTGGGAGAGGTGAATGGCAGAAAGCAGGCAGGCTCTCATATGAGGGGCAGCCCTGGGTGTTTGCCAGCCTGCTGCCACCCAGCAGCAAGTTACCTTTCCTCTTGGTCACCCCTTGCCATAGGACCAAGGGTGCCTGCACCATCACCTTTGCTGAGTTCCAGCAGGCAATGAAGGAGATCTGCTGCAAGCGCTTCAAGGGCAAATCACTGGAGGAAGCGCTACAGGCTGTGTATGGCCTTATTGAAGGGAAGGAGCCCAGCAGCGTGGGTACCACGGTGAGTATGAGTTTCCTCACCTGCTGTGTACCTTGAGCTGCCATGGGACCATTCTTCCCTGCTGTAGGGATGCATGCTGTCCTGGCACGTGGGGGAGAGCTTGTTTGTGAGCTGTCTCCTAATGTCAGCTGCCTCTTGCTGGTCTCCTTTTGTGCAGAAAGCCACAAAGGTTGGTGGGGTCGAGAGGCTGACGGACACTAGGAAATACACTGGCAGCCACAAAGAGCGTTTTGATGAGAGTGGCAAAGGGAAGGGTCTTGCTGGACGCCAGGATCTGACAGACAACAGTGGCTACGTTGGAGCCTACAAGGGAGCTGGCACATACGACCAGACACACAAAAACTGAAACTGCTTAAGGAAATGAGGACGTTTCCCCTTGTGTAGGAGAGGCAAATAAACTTCTCATGCAACCAGCCTTCTGTGTCTGTGCACCTCAAATCCAATAGGGTGGGAATGTGCAGGGTGGGATCTGGGGGACTCTGAAGAGTGGTGCAGATTGCTCATCCAACCTTGCTTTGATTGCTTTGTGGTGGGGTTAAATTCAAGCACAAGCTAGCCTTCTGGAGGAAATTCTATGGGCCAGCTAGACCACTGGCATTACACTGCTATGCATTTCCAATCAAGGAAGGGCTGGAGAAAAGAAACCTCCCTGAGCAGGGGCAGGTACACGGAAAACACTGCAGGAGGTATGACTCTAAAGGGATTGCGGCTGGTGGAGAAGGCCATACCCAAACAGTGCAGAGAGAAACAAGCTAGCAAGAGATGAGGAACCACAGTGGCTGGCCCGGCCCCAATCTCATGGCCTCCTTGAAGGCACTGAGGGGATGGAAGACCAGGAAGGGGACAGGAAAGGTTTCTGGGGGAAAGCTGATGTATTTCCCCTCTGTGTTTGCTTATTGCTTGTCTTTATTTTTCAATACCAGAACTGATAATTTAAAGTTTATGTTAGTTGGCAGTAAACTGAAATTCAGACTGAAGACTGCTTCTTTGCCTTCAACAGTAGGAATGAGACGGGACAAATGGAAATAATAGCACTGGAACATATGTAAAAAATAGGCCTTATGCCTGCTTCTTAATTTTTTGTGTAACTCAGATCTTTAAAACACACGCTCAAGATGGCTGTCCTTAGCAATGTTTTGTTGGTATGTCATGTCCTGTACAACAGTTCAAGCAAAGCACTGGAGATGAAGAGATAACAGGATGTTGGACAAAAAAGAAAAACTAATGCACTCAGTAAAACAATGACAGAACATTCTCACATAGCTCTGCTTGGGTAGCATAGCATTCATTATTTAAATGCAGTCAACAGGTAAATGCAATAAATATTAATATTTCAGAGCTGTGATTGCTATTCCTGACACTTTCTCTTAGTAGTTGCTGGAGTGGCTCTATTAATCCTGTTGCTCATGAGATGGTCCTGTAAAAACATTGCTGAGAGGCTAAAGGACTGTATGATGGTGCCCCCAGACACAGCTCTTCAACTGTTTTCTGTGCTTTGGTCTGTAAGTCATAGTTTCCTGGTCTTCCCAGGTGAAGGGCTGACTGATTTCTTCCTCACAATAAAACAGTATATGGGGAACATAGCATGTGTGTGCCACAGTGTAATCGAAGAGGTGGGTTTGAGGTTCTCCAAGTATTTTCCATGTCACCTCATCCCCACTTACTGAGACGCATAGGGTATTAATCAGTACATTCCTGCTGATTACTAGTGGCCAAGCAGAAATGCATACCAGATCCATGGGCCCAGCAGAGTGCTACCACCAAATAATGCAGTTTTCAAGCAAAAGATGTAGGTACCAGCAGTCTCAAGAGCTGTATCAGTGTCCAGGCTTGGTGTGGAATCTGATGTCTCCATTTTTTCCATCTGCATTTCAAACACCTAGGGACCTGCTCATTTTGGGGGCTGGGAAGACAAGGACTGCTCTCAATAACCAAGCAAACCCTGAGTTCATTTCTTTGTTCCAGCCACAGTTTCCTTGTAATTAAATTACTCAAGAAATTGCCCACATAAAAGTTCTGCAAACAAACACAAGAATGGGTTCTGTTATTAGGTTTTTTAGGTTTGGTTTGTTGGTGGGGTTTGGTTTTGTTTTGTTTTGTTTTTAATTTTATTTTTATATAGCTGGCATGGAAAAAGCTGCAGGAGCTTCTGTGCTTGTATAGTGTGAGTTCTGGTTTGCATTAGCTTGAGTACAATGTGACACTGGAGGGTGAATTTCTGAGACATGATTCATTCTGTACTTCATCCTGTAATCTAACTTGTGTTGTACTCCAGCACCAACAAGAATCACTTCTGGTCCTGCCTCTTCCTTATAAGTAGAAACCACAAAAAGATGAGGAATGCCATGCTTACTCCCTATGGCAGCTACAGAGTGGACAGATAAAGGAAGTCATGGTTGACTTAAGAGTTTAAAAATAGTACCTGATTACTGCATGCCCCTGGGGAAGCAGTAATACCAATGGATGTAAGATTTTAAAATAGCCAAAGCTATGCATTAATGACAGAGTAAAAAAAAAAATTGCAAAAAGTAAAATAAAAAAAATTATGCTGTATTAAAAAAAATTAAAAAATTATGCATTGGGAGCCTGCATAAATTGAGGCAGCTCCCCAGTGCAAGGTGTGTGTCTGGATTCTGTTACACCACTGCCACCTGATAGTAAATATCTGTACCTTTTTCTATTTGCTCTCTTTGCTCTGTATTATCTAGAAAAGCAGTGATACTGGGAGAAAGAGCTTAGGAGTCTTTCTCTTGCTGGTGGTTAAAGTTCATTGTGCATCACTCCTCTGTGCTGTTCTTTGAGTGTCAGAGGGAGGAGGAAGACTTTGGGAGAGGGATAGCTTCTGGTGCTCCTATTGTAAACTAAGCACGTGTTCGCATATTAGTCAGAAGAATAAGGCCCTAGGAAGCTGCTAGAAGAGAAATGTAGCTGCACAAATATAAATGGTTCAGTTTGGGGACTTACCAGCAACAGTGAAAATCCTGATGAAACACAATGACATTGATAATCGAGGTATTTATACCAAGCTATGGCTAAGATGTGTCATAACTGCGGAAAATAGTGAAGCATTGCCTCCAAATTACACAGAAAAACAGAGAAAACAAACATCAAACCAAGCCAAACAGTCAATTTACAACTGCTCCAAAGCAGAGTGGACAAAAATACCTCGAAGTCCTGCTCTTTGGCAAGCTCAGTGAGCTTATTTCTCTGGTGCATCTCTTGATGTATCACTGACCCTAAAGCCATTCCCTTCCTTGCAGTTGCCTTACTTTGTCTTCTAGAAATACGAACCAAGTCCAACATTAGCAATTCTTTGCCAGCTGGTCATTGCTTCAGGTTACTGGAGGAGGGACCTGATCCCCCAGTCAGATGGAAAAGAATTTGGTAACATCGATGAAATCTGCACACAGAGCAAGATCTGCATAGTAACAACCGAGGCAGTAGGACAGGGTGTTACTGAACACAGGTAGGAAAAAATTACTGGAAACTGCATGTGTGTATGTGTGTATGTGTGTGTGTAATATTTTTAAAGCAAAATCTTGAAACTGTGCAAGAGACATTTATAAAAGGCCTCTGCTACCTGTTCTATCTCTCAGGCATGCCATTACAGTTTTGGAAATTTTGCTGTTGCTAAAGTGGGCACAATTTCACTTCATCAAAGCAGCAGGAAGAAAGAACAGATATTGATGTCAATGCAGCCACTGGCTGGTGGCAATGGGACAGGATGGACAAGCAAGTATCCATGCAAAGTAACACTTGTGCTGCAGCGTGGACTGATGGCTTATACTATTTTCTGTGGCATTTCTAACATGACAGATGCATGGGGAGCCTGGCACCCAGCTTACTGACCTGCTTTTGCACGGCCTATGCCAGGTGTCCAGCTGTAGCTGCACCCACACGGCAGTGGGACTTCTCCACAAGTACTTTGTTATGTTATGGTTAAGCAAGGATTTGACCTAACATGCTCTCACCCTGACAGTGGAAGGTAATTGTGATGGTAGGCAGATGTGGGGCGTTAATGATCTATGCACATTTATATTGGATTGGTCATCCAGGTGCTATTTACATTCAGAGTTATAAATTTAACGGACAGCATTGTAACACTTTCCCCAGCTGCCTCTTGTTTCCTCTGCTTCCCTGGCTATCGAGACATGTGCACATTTCCACTGCCTCAGGGAAGCAGTGGTTTATGCAGTGCAGTGTTAATTACATGCCAACGAACCCAGTGGGTATTCACCTCAATTAACACATATACGACAGAAAAGAAAAATACCCATTTGGAGATTGATGCACAGTGGCTTCTGAGAACTCCGCGTAGTTGGAGGACTGTTGTTTTCAGTTGGGTTTGTTCTACATCAGTGACTGTTGTTTCACAGGAATTCTTTGTGTAATACAAGCCTGAAGGAAGATGCGTAATGCCATAGGCTTGTCCCTTTATTCCAGCACTACTAATCAGTCTAGCAGGAGATGGTACCTTTTCATACACACTTTGTCTTTCTGATGGTTGCTGTGTGCTCCACCCTCATTCCTCCCCTCCTTTTCCAGCTGCAAACCTTCACGAGTTCCCTGACTGCCCCAGTAAAAGCATTTGCAGCTCAGCCCCCAACTGCCAGTAGCTACAGTAGGAGGCATTCAACCCCCCAGCCCTACAACCACTCCCTGCTACCAGTGGGCCCACAAGCTGCCCTGGAAGGGAAAGCCAGGTCCCACATGCAGTTGTGCCGCTGCCTTGTGTCACACTATGGCATGTAGCACTGGGACATGCTGCTGGGGAATAGTGATACTGATTCATGAGTTGAGTCTTTTACTTCTGAGTCTGTGATCACTCTAAGTCTGATACCGTTTTTCTCCACTGCCGTTTTTCTTCACTGTCAAGAATCATGGCACAATTTTTCCCCCCTTTCTTCTTTTTCTGCATGACTTACAGGATTTCTGTGCTCACTAAACTTAGGTGTGGTAATTACAATTGCTGACTTGATGTTCCCCTGTACAATTCAACCCAGATGCCACCCTCACTCCCTTCTATGCATGTGTGGGACATACTCTTTATCTGTCTGCCTGCAATCCCCCACTGCTGGTATCACTTGAAAAACAAGGGGACTTAAGAGTCTCAGAAGTCTTTGTTAATCATCCATAGCTAACCATCCACAATATAAATCCTTGACGATTTGTGGAACTTTGCTTCCCAGCAAGCAGCTAAGGGACCAACAATTCCTCTGCACCGCACAGGCAGACCAACAGCACGGGCGGAAGGGAGTGTCAGAACTGCTGTGACCAGTGCATCAGCCCAACAGTGTTCAAGTATTGCCACCTATTGGCAGGGCCAGGCCACACAGCTGTGCATCAGATGTGTACCTTATACCTGCAGTTCTGACTGTGACGATTTCAGAAGTGACAATTAGGGTACTCACCTTTTTGCATACTGTTTTAAGCAGGTGGAGCTTGCCCAAAATTAAGTACCTGCTTGAAGAGTTGTCTACCTTTTGGCCTTTGTTTTTTATCATTCAGAGTCACATTCAGTCTCACGCAGCAGAAGCTAAAGACAACGATCTCTCCATTGCTAATTCAGAATACCTAGAACAGTTGTCTATACCGTGTGACGTAATGTGACTTAAATCCTGCATAGCTGATACCTGTAATGCAGGAATCTCTGGTTAGCTGATATGCTGCATCAGCTCGTGAGACCTCTAACCTTCCAGATCCAGGACAGTATTTTTGAAAAGCAGTATCTTGGAAAGGCTGAAGTGTAATAAAAACATGCGTATTTGGAGAGATTTTCCTGCTAGTTCTGAATAGCTCTGGAAGCAGTCCAGGCTTCAGTGGGCTTATCTGTCATGCCAAGTAACTTTCATTGTCAATAGAATAATCTCTGTCTTCCACAATAATCACAGTAATTCAGTAAATATACACACTGTACATGGCATCAACATTTTTTTAGAAATCACATAAATATTAAAGACTCTTGTTAAAACAACATTTTTGATAAAACAGTGGTTTTAGTTTCAATTTTAAAACCTAATCCTTTTATTTCACAATACTTTATATTCTGATGGTAAACTTTTATTACATAATAATGAAGTTAAAAATAATAAAGTAACACCAGCAAGTGACATTCTCTGAGAAGAGAACAGAAGAAATATTCCTCCAGTTTTGCTGTATCAGGTAACACTTTGAGAGATACATATATATATATATATATGTATAAAAATAGAAAGAGAGATACCTCTCAAGGATATTGAGTACTGTCACTCACTGGCTAGTAGAGATTTGTGCAATTTGTTTATAACTAATATCCCCATGAATGCGGTAATTACACATATAGAGCTAACAACTTCTCAGCAACAGGATTAAAACAATGAAACACCTTCATATAACTATGGCTAACTACTACTCAAGCTCTTCTTGTAGAAAAATGTTTCCTAAAAACAAAATAAAAATGAAATAATTTTCAATGTAAGTAATGTTCGGTCACATTTGAAACATGGTCTATTGCACTCAGTATCTTTTACTAGTATGTGCTTTCTGGTGTCTTGCATCAGACACTCAAGATTAAACTATCAAAATCACCAGGTATTTCTTGAAAAATAGACCATAAACTTACTAAGAGAAAAAAAAATATTACACTAACTCCTACATTTATTTATAATAATCTCTTTTATGAAAATTATTTCACACTTTCTCACTGTAATTGGCCACACAGTGTCTTTGCAAGAAAAAAAATATCACTGCATCTTTAAGAATACTCTGTTCACACCACAATTCAACACCTATGTTCAAACTAGCCATATACAATAAATACATCTAATTCTAAATCTTTTTTAATATATACTTCTAAAATCTCTATATCTAGTAGAGGCAATGTATATAGACTCCTGAGATACATGTAAATGCCAGTAAAGTAACCGCTTGTGAATAATCAGTGACAGAAATTTTAACATCTGCAATATTTAAAATGAAATTGGAAAAACTAAGTGTAAGGGTAAAAATAGAAGTTGATTACATTGTTTGTTACAACCATTGCTATACTTGCACATTAATTGAGATGCTTGGTCCATTATGAAAGAGTGAGAAAAGAAACACCTCTTCTGGAGATGCTCACAGGCATTAATAATGGGACAAATACTAGTATTTAGGGCAGGACAAAAGTAAATTCGATGGCCATATGCCTGTTTAAAAATATTTAAACTAGCAGTGAAATTTAGCTTTAGAACCTAGAGAGCAAGCCTCTACATTTCCAGGTTTCACCAGGAAAAAAAAAAACCTCTGAGGGACAGCTGGGCTTCTATTTAAGATGAGGAAGGGGAGAAGCTGGTGACAATAAAAGGAGATTAAAATGTCAGAAATTCACATCTCCCAGTTCATACCTCTGCCTACACTACTACTGAGAAGAATACAACTTGGTTTTAAAGGGGTCTGGGGGTGAAAATCAAACATGTTCTCAGTCAAACCAACTGACACACTTTCACAGTTAATTTACTTCACAGTGAGAAATGTATATGCTGTCCTTCCTTGAGGATGGGGAAGTCTGGAACAACTCTTAATGCATTTGAGGGCTAAGAATATTAATAACAAGAATCTAAACTCCAATCCGCATTCAAGTTCAAGAGAGGAAGAGGGCTGAAAGATATTAAATAGCTTTTACATGACTGCAAAATGTAATGCCAATAAAGCTGTACATAAAATGAAATGGAATGTAGCAAAAGTATAAGCATCTGCTCTGACGTCCTTGCTTTGGGGCCTCTCCACTTTCAACACTATTTCAGGGTTGGATATTGCACAGAAGGCAAGAAAAGGCAACCCTACATGCACAGGGCTTAGCTCTGAGCTTTGCAGGGTGAAAGCAGCAGTACAAAAATCAAAGTCACTTGGTTTTGGAAACTGAACTGCTTCTCAGAGGGTGCTGGCTGGAGGCAAGGAAGCTGCTGTTCTTCGTGCTGTTACTGGGAAATGTCGTAATAGTAGTTACGTAATCTCAGCTCAACTGCAACAAATCCTGGTCGGTCATCAACACTGTGAAAAGACAACAAGCATCAGTGCATACGAAGGAGAAAGCTGTAAAGGTAGGTGGGCCTTGTAATGCTTGGGTCTTTACCTCAGTGATAGCTCATTTAAAGCTGCTTACAATATTTTAAGCCTACCAAAAAGATGTTACCAAATTAGTACCAAGTGCCAAGTATCACTACAGGGCATCCAGTCAGTGGATTTAGTATCATGCATGTTACTCTGTGGTTGATGAAGGTACTACAAGAAGTAAATGGTAAATGAGCTCCACTTAATTTTCTACTTTATTTAGTTCAGTAAGAATACAAAGCAAAGAATATTTACAGCGTAGTATCTGCCTTCAAATGGGTACTACAGTGGTAGTATGGGTAATACTTCAAATGGGTAATACAGAGTGGCTTAGCACCACTGAGACAAGCCTGGTCATACACTATAGGGCTGTCCTGTCTCTCTTATAATACTACTTACACACTGAGATAGTTACACTGCCTGACTTGAGCGTTCTTTTTTAGTTTTTTTCTTTTTCTTTCCAATATTAAAGATACGAGTACCAACAAATAACAAGCAGCATGCTTTATGATCACAGAATCGTAGACTAGTTTGGGTTGGAAGGGACCTTTAGAGTTTATCTAGTCAAACCTTGCAGTGTTGGCCCAGTCTATTAATACAAGGCTCCGTGGCTGGTGTCACTGCCACAATTTAGGGTTTTTCGATAATGGGGTAGGGCCTACACGACATCAGGCTTGCTGGAGTCAGATGGGATTCACCTCTCTCAAAGGGGGAAAAGGGTCTTTGCTCAGGAGCTTGCAGGGCTCATTGACAGAGGTTTAAACAGCACTTGAAGGGGAAGGGGGATACCAGGCTTCCCAGTGATAAGCTGCTGTAGGTTAGAGGGACAGGGTGCTTGCAGGGGCCCGCAGCCTGTTTCTTGGAGATGTGCTGGACACACTGCAGCACACCTGAAGTCTTACAGAGATGAGCCAGAGGCTCCTGAGGTAATTGGAACCAACAGGGAAGCACCGGAGAAATACCTCCAAGGAATTCCAGCCCCTCCAGCCAGTAAGTCAGCTTCAGGGGGGCCCAACTTAAATGCCTCTATAACAATGCATGTAGCATGGGCACTAAAGAAGAGGAATTAGAGACAAACACGTGCCTGCAGGGCCATGATGTTATTGGCATCACAGAGGCAAGGTGGGATGATTCCTATGACTGGAGTGTCAGAATGGGAGGTTACAGGCTCTGTAGGAAGGACAGGCAGGGGAGATAAGGAAGCACTGTTGCCTTCTACATCAGTGACCAGCTGGAGTCCATACAGCTCTGCATGGGGATAGATGAGGAGCTGACCAACAGCTTCGGAGTCAGGATTAAAGGCAGGGCAGGGACAGGGTACATTACAGTTGGGGTCTGCTACAGGCCAGCCAACCAGGAAGATTAAGCAGATGAGTCCCTTTATAGACAGATAGGAGTAGCCTCATGTTCACAAGCCCTGGTCCTCATGGGGGAGGGACTTCAACCACTCTGATATCTGTTGGAGGGACAACACAGCAGGGCATAAGCAAACCAGGAGGTCCCTGGAATGGGTTGATGATAACTTCCTTCTCCAAGGGATAGAGGAGCCAATGAGGAGAGGTGCTATGCTGGACCTTGTTCTCATCAACAAGGAGGGGCTGGTGGGGAGTGTGAAGCTCAAGGGCAGCCTTGGCTGCAGTGACCAATGCTGGAGTTATCCTTAGGGCAGTGAGGAGGGCACACAGAAGGCTCCTTCCTGCGGACTTCAGGAGAGCAGACTTTGGCCTCTTCAGCGATGTGCTTGGTAGAGTACTGTGGGATAAAGCCCTGGAGGGAAGAGGGGCCCAAGAAACCTGGTTAATATTCAGGGATCACCTCCTCCAAGCTCAAGAGTGATGCATCTCAACGAACAGGAAGTTAGGCAAAAATTCCAGGAGGCCTGTATGGACAAACAGGAGCTCCTGGACAAACTCAGGCATAAAAAGGAAGCCTACAGAGGGTGGAAGCAAGGACAGGTTGCCTGGGAGAAATACTGAGAAATTGTCCAAGAAGCCAGGGATCAGGTTAGGAAAGCTAAAGCTCTGATAGAATTAAATCTGTCCACGGACATCAAGGGCAACAAGATAAGGTTCTATAGCTATGTTGGTGCTAAAGGAAGACTAGGGAAAATGTGGGCACTCTCCCAAAGGAATGGAAGACTTCGCAGGATATGGAAAAGGCTGAGGTACCTAATGACTTTTTGTCTCAATCTTCACTGGCAAGTGCTTAGGCCACATGAGCATGGTCACAGAAGGCAAAGGCAGGGACTGGGAGAATGAAGAACCACCCACTGTAAGGGTAGATCAAGTTGGACACCAACTAAGGAACCTGAAGGTGCAGATCCTGAAGAAACTGGCAAATAAAGTTGCTAAGCCACTATCCATCATATTTGAGAAATTATGGCAGTCTGATGACATTCTCACTTACTGGAAAATGGGAAACACAACCTCCATTTTTTAAAAGGGAAAAAAGGAACTACAGGCCAGTCAGTTTCCCCCCTGTGCCTGGCAAGATCATACAGCAGTTCCTGCTGGAAATATACTAAGGCACATGAAAATTAAAGAGGTGATTGTTGACAGGCAAAATGGCTTCCCTAGGGGCAAATCCTTCCTGACAAATTTGGTGGCCTTCAATGACAGTTACAGTGACAGAGGACAAGGGAAAAGCAACCATCATCATCTACCTGGACTTGCACAAAGCATTTGGCACTGTCTCTCATGACATCCTTGTCTCTAAAGTGGAGAGACATGGACTTAATGGTGGATCATTTGGTGGATAAGGAACTGGCTGATTGGTTGCATTCAAAGAGTTGCAGTCAATGGTTCAGTGTCCAAGTAGAGATCAGTGATGAGTGGTGTTCCTCAGGGGTTGGTATCAGGACTGGTGCTGTTTAACATCTTTGTTGGTGAGATGGACAGTGGCATTGAGTGCACCCTCAGCAAATCTGCCGATGACACCAAGCTGTGTGGTGTGGTCAGCATGCCGGAGGGAAGGGACACCATCAGAGGGACCTTGAAAAGATTGAGAGGTGTGCTCGTGCTAACTGCATGAAGTTCAACAAGCCAAGTGCAAGGTTCCGCACCTAGGCTGGGGCAATCTCAAGCACAAATGCAAGCTTGGTGGAGAATGGATCTAAAACAGCCCAGAGGAGAAGGACTTGAGGGTGAGAAGCTCAGCATGAGCCAGCAATGTGTGCTTGCAGCCCAGAAAGCCAACCATATCCTGTGCTGGATCAAAATAAGTGCAGCCAGAAGGTCAGGGAAGGTGATTCTCCCCCTCTGCTCTGCTCTTGTGAGACCCCACCTGGAGTACGTTGTCCAGTTCTGTTTGGAGCAAGTCCAGAGGAGGGCCATGAAGATGATCAGAGAGCTGGAGCACCTCACCTATGAAGACAGGCTGAAAGAGTAGGGCTTGTTCAGCCTGGAGAAGAGAAGGCTCCAGGGAGACCTCACTGCGGCCTTCCAGAATCTGAATGGGGCCTACAGGAAAGTTGAGGAGGGAGCTTTTACAAGGGCTTATAGTGAGAGAGGGTAGATTTAGGTTAGACATTAGTAAGGAATTATTTAGTGTGAGGGTGGTGAGACAATGGGACAGGTTGCCTAGAGAAGTTGTGGCTGCCTCATCCCTGGAAGTGTTCCACACCAGGCTGGATGGAGCTTTGAGCAACCTGGTCTAGTGGAAGGTGTCCTTGGCTATGGAAGGGACAATGGAACTAGGTGATATTCAAGGTCCCTTTCAGCCCAAAACATCCCATGAAAAATATCTGCTTAATTTCAAATCTCAAAAATACATCAGACTGACCTTTTTGTGGCGTTATATTTTTTTTATGATAACCCACGTTTTTGTACAAAAGTGTTCCTATAAAATCAGCTGTGCAAAATCAGCATCTTGTAGTACCCTCAATAGTTCAAATTATTTTCTCTTGAAAATGCAACTAACTCCTTAGTTTGGAGGTTGGTTTTAAGCTGAACACCAGCTGATATGACCTGTTTCAAAATATCCTTTCCCCTACTTTTCTGACTATTAACTAAGTAGATTAAAATATACTTCTGTTAAACAAGACAGCATCACACTCACTTGTATGTCCAACACAATTTCATTAGATCATAGACTTCTGTTGGACAGACTTCAGGACGTTCCATTCGTTCTCCTCTTTCAATCATCTGTGCAACTTCACCACCTTTCATTCCCTGGAACAGGGTGACCAGAACAGTCATCTGGGTTGCAAATGATTACAGCACACATTCTACTATGGAACAAAGGCCTCGAGTTTATTTTTGGGCTATCCTTTGCTTAATTTTTTGCAACAGATGGGGCCCTGAGGCTTGCTTTGGCTTGCAATAACCCTTTTTAGGTAGGAAAAGGCATTGGTTCAAATTTGCTCTGAATTTTTACAGAAAAAAAAAATGCCAGATAGATCTGCTCACCTTATATGGTTTTTGCCCATATGAGAAAGCTTCCCACATTAAAACCCCAAAGCTCCAGACATCACTCTTGCTAGAAAATTTGTAGAAATTCATGCATTCTGGAGCGTACCACTTGACTGGCCATTTTCCATGACTTTGTGCCTAAAATAGATTGTAACAGAAATGAAAAAAAGCAGGCTACAGACAGTAGTAAGTAGTAAACAACCTCAAAATTCATAAAAGCCAACTTACCTTAGATCTGCACGCTTTCATACTAAGTACCATAGTATTTCTAATGTAGTTGGCATTAGAGAGAACAGATAGCAGCTTTTTCAAAAGTGTTACAAAATTGTTCCTAATCGTTCATTTTCAAAATAATAACCTGAAGTGAAATCTATGGTAAAGCAAATCTTAGCTAAGTGACCCGGAGTCATGTTTTTAGTGGAATTAAATTTCAAGTTTCTCTTTAAAAGTAAGATTTTTTCATCTAGGTTCCCCCGAGAGGGTAAGAGATACAAACTCTATTTCACTGAGTCTCATAATTACTTGAAGCTCATGTTCCATTTCAAAGCACACTGCCTTGTGTCAATGTGACTCCCTTATGGCAAACTGCAGTTCAACTAAATTATACCATAACCAAGTGTTACAACAATGCAAGTGTCAAGCTATCCCAGCACAGTGCTAGATCTAGTGAAAGAATCCCACTGTATTTTGTGGAGTTATAAAGGGAATGGGCCTTTGATACCAATTCTCAAACCTCTGACAAACAGCTCTGGCTAGGCTAGTGGCAGTGATATAAGATGTTACTGCCTTTTCTAGCAGCATTTACTAGTCCTATAGGAAGGTCATCAGAAGAGAGCATGTGCTTTCTCCTCCTCTGCAGCATTTCACTGTTCGGTGCATCAGTTTTAAACAGTGGATGGAAGGGGATAGGCAGAAAGAAAAAAAAATTGAAATGCAAGAGCAACATTTCAGAAAAAAAGATGCAGATGTGATGAGAGCCTTTGTCTCTTAAACATCTTTTCATGTTATTAAATGTGGCAATTATTTCAGTCCTTTTAGCTGTAAAGAGATCCAATGAATTTAAAACAATGCTAAACACATTCTGCTTAGATCAAATGCTTATTTTCCAATGGTAAATTGATAAATTTCGAAAACCTCCCCAAATTCACCTCTGTTAGTCAACAATACAGAATGTTAGTGTGAATTGCCCTTGGACATGATGAAAACCGTAAGAGCCTAAAAGTTTCTATCTGCAACAAAGGCATTTCCCCTCTTTTTTTTAAGGAGGTATCTAATTTCCATCATAAATTGTCAGTCTTCTAGTAACAAGTCTACCAAAAGTAAATGAAGGAACTAAGTAAATAAATGAAGGGACTAGCTTTTTACTTTCTACACATCTCCTAATGTTGACCACACATTTTGAAAATCACTGACTTACTATGAGGCTATAAAATAATGGATTATACATATTATTTATAATTTTCAACTTTTATAAACAGCTGCAGTTAAAATGAAAATAAACTTATTAAGCTATGGTACTACACAGATTTCATGTCTTGTGCAAACCTTACCTTATAATAATTTTCATCAGCACTAAGAGCTTTAGAAAGTCCGAAGTCACTAATTTTGGCATAATGTTGGGTGACTAATAGCACGTTCCTTGCAGCCAGATCCCTATGAACAAAGTTATTCTCCTCCAGGTATTTCATCCCCATGGAAACCTGATGTACCAGCTCTGTTATATTCTTTTCTGTGACATGCCTGAAAATGATTAATTGAATTTTTAAAAGGTCAGGAGTTCATTGTAATGAATTTTCGTGGAGTTAAAATATAAATCCTTACTATTAACTTCCCCACATCGTATTAGGAACCTGACCCATTTATCCTCAGCTAAGCTTTAATTAGAACAGGCAGCATAAGAATATCCTGAGAAGATGAGGTGTGACCATGTCAATAAATAAGCAATTGAAGAACATGTGAAAATTCTTTCATTTATTCAAAATGCACTATTTGACCAGAAATACTTGACAGTTGGGAGACATGTACAACATAATCATGTAAATCATAAAAAGTAACTACAATCATTAATTATTACATTACCAACATGTTAATTTAAAATTGCCCTTAAAGAAAAAAAAAAAAAAAGATGTGTATCTTTTCTCCCCTTTGGATAAATTCTATTAAATGGAATCAAAGCTTACATACCTATTTTTTTGCAAAAATTTATTCAATGGCCCAAGTTCAGCCATTTCCATTACTAACATCCAGGCTTCAGCTTCACATATGCCTATCATTCGGACAATATATGGGTTATCCAGTTGCTGCATTACATTTGCTTCTCTCAGTAATTCATCCTTTATGGCTGGATCATTGCTCTCATTCTTAAGAATTTTCACAGCCACTGGCTTGGCACCCCTATGAAAAAGAATCCAGTTCTGGATTAGCTGCTGAAAAATCTGTGCACAAATGCACACAATCTTCATGTGATGTTTCTGCACACATATTACAAACTGTGACAAAAGACAGAGTTGGCACTCAGAGAGGAAAAAACCCAACTGTAACAGGAACATCTATCAAATACTCAAAAGACAGCTAAGCAAAAGAAAGTTACAGGAAAGAACCTGAGAAAATTATAAATAATAATTCAAATGTCTTAAGAAGCCTGAAAAAAAATATAATGGACAAAATTTTCTTGCTAATTCTGGCAAGAACACCATAAAGCTTTTCTGACAGGAAAAGCTGTAAAGGCCTTTCTAAGCACCAAAGTGTTTTGGAGGTGAGACTAGAGTATGCAGCATTGCAAGGCAAGCACCAAGGCAGTGCTCTGAAATCCTGACAAACTAAGCCTACTCGTGCAACCTTCAGTTATTACAACTAAGGGAGAGAGTGACTGTTGAGATACACAGAGCTCAAGTGTGAAACAAGATTAGCAAATACACAAGCTGGGACCATAGCGCTCCAAATCCCAGTGCCGCCAGTATAAACAGGGTTCCTACTGTGATTACATGATAAAAACGGTCACAACATTTCTGTCTCCTTGAAAATCAACATTCGAGCTTCATGAAACAGGTATTTATCATCCTTATTTTAGGTGAAAATCTCTGGTGGTATAGGTCAGCTGTCTGTGCCACTCTATTTCTCAAAGCAAGGTTGTGCAGATGGGAAACATTGAGTAGCATTACTGCCAATACGAACACTGGAGGAAGGCAGCAGACTTCCCACTGCACTACCCTTGACAGGGGAGAAAATGGCCATAAGGGACATTTGCCTTCTTTACAGACAAAATTAATGGCTGAGAGGTGACTATGCTGCAGGCAAAGAGATGTCTGTAAACAGAGGAAGAGAAAATGAGTGTATGTACCAAGAGAGAAACTGGTGAATGTTAGCCCAAATTACTTAGGTACAGTCTGTCACCCCAAATGAAATGCAAAGATTATGGCTGCTCTGCAAAATAAAGGCTAGAGACTTTATTTATGTTAAAATCCATGAAAATAAATGGAAACACTTACTTTTTCATCTTATAGAACCCTTTCTTTACAGTACCAAAGTTGCCAGATCCAAGTTCTCCTTCCTCCAAGGTTAACAATTTCCTGTCAAGAGTGACATTTTTTGGTTTAATTTCATCTGGATCAGCATATGGACTTTCATAGACTTCCGTATCCATGGGTAAGGCCTCTCTCTGATCACCTGCAGTTCAATGAAAAAATTAGATATCACGTGAGACATTTTTGCTGCCACAGCTAGTACATTTCACCCTTTCTATGGTCAGCATCATCAGTGCTTTTGACTTAGGACATTCTAATGAAAACGCATGCAGTTCAACTACAGGCACTTTACAACACCCTGAAAGAGAGTGACCACCTGGTAACATGTTCTAACTAAAAAGCATCTGCATAATGTGAAACCAGGAGGTTCTTTGTCAGAAGGAGGGTTAAAAGCTGGCCTTCCAGTGTAGCACTTTCCATTAGTTACCTGAGACAACTCTTCATTCAGAATGCTGCCTTATATGTAGTTCATTCTTAGGCACTCATCTTCGCTTGCGTTTTACAGAAAGCCAGAGCACCAACTTGGCACCATGGATGGAACAGGGCACAATTATTTTTATGAAGTGCAGGGATGCAGCTTTTAGAGTCAATGAAGTAAAAATCTCTCACTTCAACATGGAGGAAGAGATTTCTGCTACATGACACTTATTACAGATGGTGACATCTGGCAGTTTCAACTACCAGGCTTGACCTATGACAGTGGCTATATCAATACACAACATGGTGTGAAATACATGCAAGAAAAAAAGTAATATGGGTTGAGGAGAGATCTCTGGAATAAAGAAGGAAATTGTATTAATGACATAAATTACTCTGCCTACCTCTTTCTGCTCCTGTAAGATCTCTCTTCCTTTGCAGCACATAAGGATTAAAAGGTGCTTCATCAGGTGGGTGACCAATAGTTGGCTGAAACTGTAGCACAAAATAGAGTTTTTATGTTTAGCAATGGACAGACAAGTTAATTTTTTTTTTTCCCCTGAGGATTATTGCATAATGATTGCAAGAGACACATAGGCAAGAATCAGAAAGTAAGAAAGGGATATAACAAAGTTTATTTCCTTCTGGAAGTTACTGCTTGAGTAAATATGCAGGCCAAATGAAACACACACTGCTAAAGCATGAAAAGCTACTGCAAATATTGCAGAGCATTTCATCTGAGAGAATTAACTGTAATGGGTCATGCACAAATCTTATTCTGCAGATATTAAATTTACATGCTCTTTCAAATCTGCCCTGTAACACAAGTAGTTATAAAGATTTATCTTTAATCTAGTCTTTCAAAGTTATCTCTCTTCACATCTAGGCCATTGAGAAATTCCTAGCACAAATGAAAACAAACAATACTTCCCTGTTTCACTTATGGATGATACAGTGATTCCACTTGGAACAAAATGGGGTAAAAAGTAGTAATTTGAATAGGCTTGTGTAATGTCATGGACAAACATCCTAGACCAGATACTATGCCAGTCTGTCTGCTCTGAGGAGGGAGAAAATTACCTTATTCTTGAACATCTCATTCAAATACAATCCCTCTGCCTTTACTTTTTGCCAGAAGAATACGGTGGAGCTCACAAATGACCCCAGCAGAAGTGTTCTGGAGCTCCTAGGCCGAAAGGTGAGTCTGGTACAATAAAGTATAGATAAGAGAAATTTCTAATCTGCTCCCTTGTGTCTTTGAACTGTCAGGAACAGGGAGTCACCAAACTTATTTCTGCAGTTTAGTCCCTTTTCTTTCTCAATGAAGAAACTTCACTCCACTCATGAGTGACCTCATCCTTCTGAGTGTTTTAAAACCAGAAATTTAAACATCAACATGAGTTTTCTCAGCTCAAATAAGAAAAAAAGGTATATTATACTTGCAAACAATGGATAGGGCTATTTTGCAAATGAGTATAAAAGTATTCTTTTTACTAACTGAAGCTTTCAGTGGCATTAGTTCCTGCCTGATATAGTTGTGGTTTCCGAGTAAAGAGACCTTGAGAAATGTCCAGGCGTGAATTACTGGGTGCAACAGAAGTTTTATCACTTGGAGGCCATGCAGAGGAACCTTGACAGGATTGAGAGGTGGGCTCATGCCAACTGCATGAAGTTCAACAAGGCCAAGTGCAAGGTTCTCCACCTGGGCTGGGGCAATCCCAAACACAAATACAGGCTGGGTGCAGAATGGATTGAGAACAGCCCTGAGGAGAAGGCCTTTGGGGTGTTGGTTGATGAGAAGCTAAACATGAGCCAACAATGTGTGCTTGCAGCACAGAAAGCCAACCATGTCCTGTGCTGGATCAAAAGAAGCATGGCCAGCAGGTCAGGGAAGGTGATTTTCCCCCTCTACTCTACTCTTTTGAGATGCTACCTGGAGTACTGTGTCCAGTTCTGGAGCCCCCAATATAAGAAGGACATGGAGCTGCTGGAGAAAGTCCAGAGGAGGGCCATGAAGATAAACGGAGGGCTGGAGCACCTCTGCTCTGAAGACAGGCTGAGTGAGTTGGGGTTGCTCAGCCTGGATTACAAAAGGCTCCCAGGAGACCTTATAGTGGCCTTCCAGTACCTTTAGGGGGTCTGCAGGAAAGCTGGAGAGGTAGATTTTACCAATGCATTTAGCAATAGGATGCAGGGGAATAATTTCAAGCTGAATGAGGGTAGATTTGGATTGGATATTAGTAAGAAATCATTTAGTGTGAGGGTGGCAAGACACTGGAACAGGCTGCCCAGGGAACTTGTGGCTGTTCCCTCCCTGGAAGTGTTCAAGGCCAGATTGGATGGGGCTCTGGCAACCTGATCTAGTGGAAGGTATCCCTGTGGCAGGGGAGTTGAAACTAGATGATTTTTAAGGTGCCTCCCAATACAAACCATGTATGATTCTATTATATGAAACTGCGTTTTGTAGGAAAAATGCCTGACCATTTTACAGCAAACCCTGAGTAGGAAGTCAGTGCTCAGTAAAATCATGGCCTAGGGGGATGGGCATGGTGGCATCACGAATGGTAAAGGTAATGTTTCGGAATTGAATTGCTCAGTCTTGTGGAACAGTGTTGAAAGGCCATTTGCTGTCAGGGGAAGCCAAAAGAGCCCTGCAATAGCTCTGAGATAAGGCAGGGCTGCCAGTCTCAATAACAAAGAAGCAAATTAATGGTATAAAACAAGATCCTCAGCTCTAGTTTTCTTTTTCTAGCCTGTTACACCTTGCCAGGACTGCAAGTTAAGAACTGTATTTCCAAGACCTGTTTCACACATAGGCCTTTCTCTAACTGAAAACACTGAGATTGAACTCAACCCTAAACCTCACAAGTGATGGGCCAGCAGTTTCACTGTGAACACTCAGGACGGTCCTTCCCTACACTTCATCAGGATGTATAAGGAAATGCTTATGTTCAGTCAAAAATATTATAATATTTTGGAGCACAAAACCAAATCAGATGGAATTATACTTACTGGGACCACAGCGATTTTATGCATTTCATATATCCCATATTGCTTCACGACACATCAAGAATATTCAAGTTTTTTATCCTATTGCTAGTTACTATGACCCATTCAGTCTCATGATTAAGAAGTGATTATAGTTCCAGTGGATAGTTTCCTGGATGTATTCTTGATTCCTATGTTAACTATACTTGTATTTTAAAAGGTAGATAATTTTACATTCCAAAAGGTAATTGAAATAAATTAACTGTGTGGATACAAAGCAATAGGGACTGACATTAATACCTGACAAATACAAGTACAAAGGAAGCAGGTGATAATCACCACATTGCTCAGATTTTAGGGAAGCCTCTCATTAAAACTTCCTGGCCAAGGGGTCCAAAAGTAGAATGGGAAAAAAAAAGTTAAAAATATGGTGACTACCTGAGAAAGGGACTGAGATGCTGAGTCTTCAGTGGCAGTTTCCAGACTACAGGAAGGAAGTTAGGAAATACTTGGGAATGAGGCAATCACAGTTTCAAAGCATATATTTTGTGCACTTTGCCCTTAGAATAATCTTTCTGATAAACTTCCAAGTGTTCAGAAAATGACATCTAGAAAAGACTGCATTGCTCTGGGACTCGCTTTCTGAAAGCTTTGATAGGACTATTACTTCTCCTCTGTTCACTGTGGGGAGCACCTCCCCTGTGCACCAAAAAGTGTAGTGGGAATATCTGAACCCAAGCCTTGAAACATCCCACAGCACACTCCTCATTAAAGCACTGAAACTTCTTCTGTAGTCACAATTAGGTAAAGTCACATGGCTGCAGCTGCAGCTCCAAGCTAACCTATGAAGTATAGCAGCTCTGTTTTCTTTCTTTCCTCAAAAAGTCAAGTGCTGGAGAGAGTTTGTGCAGTTGCTGTTAATAACAATATCAATTCAGCTCACTGAAGGATCCAAATTTGGTAGATGTTCCTCATTTTTAGATGAGTAGAAAGATTGTGTACCACTTTTCCTCACAGTAACCCAAGCTTACGAGAAATGAGATAGAAGAACTTTGGGAAATGCCTTTGAAAATTAGAAGCTCAAGATTTCAAATTGACTTGAAATTATTGTTTGAAGAAGTGATTTTTTTTGATGGCAATGTACCCCTGGAGGCTGAATCATAATGATTGAAATTACCAACTCCAATGCAACATCTTGTATAGGTCTGACAGGTAAGCTTAATCTGATTGTTGCTGAGCAACAGGGGAAAAAACATTAAGAAATACTCAGCATATCCAGTATATTCATAACAGATAATTCCGTAAATGTCTCATGATTAGTATTAGTTGTAGCCTAGAGAGGTAGATAAATATCCCCAATTCTAGGTCTCAAGTGTATGAACTGGCACACTTTGGACTGGCCAAACCTAACTAGTGTATACTGCATTCATACATCTTAACAACCCATTCACCAGTGCAGAACAGCTGGCAAAAAAACAGCTCTGGCCATCATACAGGTGACTCCTCAAATGGGACATCTAAAGATGTTTCTGCTCTTCGCAATTCAGGAACAAACTAAAATAATCAGAAAGGACTGGATGCTCTTGTTCAGAAACTGCATTAAAAAAAGAAAAGGCACTCCTGTGCTTGTGGATAAAACTCTGCAGCTGTGAATTGGAAATCACACAGTGACACCAAATCTATCAGTGGGTTCTCTTTCTCAGAGAGCTGCTCATGTTTAAGATAAGTGATTAAGTCTTTCATAGCCTCAGTGTTACCTCATTTAACTAATCTATATTTATGTGTGGAATGATATTCCCCATTGTCACAGTTGGATTAAACAGCTTAATATTTTTCATTAATATTTCCTCTTGAATTGCAACTTGATGTTTTGCAGGCACCTCTTCAGCTCATATTGGTAACATGGGAATCCTGTGCAGCACTAAGAAAACCTCAAATATTTTTCTTCCGTTCCACCAGTTACGTACTTGTGGCATGTAGCACCCTGCATGCCTTTGAATAGGATTTTCTAGCAGAAAGGCTGGAATTTTTCTAAGTCAAGTAAGGCAACTAGAAATGATGCAGAAGTATGTATCATTGCATGTAGAGCGGTCTGCACAATAGTACAACAAAATGTCCTTTTTAACTGTCATTTAAATACAGCGTCCTTTCTGCCCTACACTTTAAAAACAGCACATTTAATTCTCCAGAACTTTTTCTGACAAAGAAAGCTTTGTCCTAGTGCAGCCAAGGTACAGGGTAGGATATTACTCCTTATACTCTTAGAAGAAGTAGAGAATGGGCAAAATGGTCATGGATTTGGTCATTCAGTAAAAAGAGTCCACTAAAGAAGCCTGTTAAAAATCACTTGACATCTTGTGGTATGTACAAGGCAGGCTGTTATTTTATGTTCTCATACTAGGAAGCTGTTGTGAGCCTGTCCTGTTTTCATATCAACTTCCCCAACCCGGAGTTTAATTTTCATTGGTTAAAATTCGAGGTACTCATAATTAAGCTAATCTAAATGTGCCATTATTGGGGACTGGCAATAATAGTGTGGCATTTTTATAGTAATATAGCCACATCCACAATGAGAAGAAAGCAGGACACAGAGTTTGCACTGACCCGAAGATATCTTTCCAGTAAAAAGATTGCCACTTTCTATGCATGGATAAGGCCTTAGAAGGATAACACGTAAGCAGGGCTGATAGCATCTAGTTAATGCAACGAGAACAGGACCCACTTACTGTTTGCTTTAAAACATGAATAAAACGCCTCCAACTACTCTAAGTCTGACTTCACGGTCAAGATTATAATTTTATAGTAAAGAATATACTTATGAAGGCAACCAGTACAACAAGTGTAATTTATTTTCCTGTTAATAATTCTGATTTTCAAAAAGAAAATGTATATGCAGGACTATAAAGTCGTCTTATTTTGCTAAACAAAACTTCATAGTAAAATACTGCCCGACAAAGACAAATCCTAAATGAGCTTTGGCTAAGACATCTTAGTCACCACTAGGTGGCACGTGTTCACTTAAATTGTCGCCTAAATTGCCAATTTTGCATTAGTGAGTAAAAACAGCTTGAAAGATTTTTACTTCAGTGCTAATACTACATACAAATAACGAATCTGTGAAATTAAAAAAAAAAAACAAAAACCCAATACTTTCAAAGACTGAATAAATATAACAGTGTAAATTTTCCATTTTACTGTCTGAAAGTTTTTGAGAAAAGAGAGGTAACTGCCTAATTAACCAAGTCTAAAGTAAATCCTGCATATTAGAGTTACGGAAGTGTTCAGAACAGGACTTGAGTTTAGAGTCCAAAATTTGGCAGTATGATTAATTTGTGAATTTGTTAAGTACATGAAAATGGCAAACAAATCAGATTTCTGAAATTATTTTCTTAAACTGTTGTCCTTTCTCTGACAGTATGCTTCAGTTTGTACTCCGTGTATGTTCCTCAGAAAGCAGGAAATAGGTATGTGACTGCTAAAAGCAGCCAAAAAGAAGCACAGTTTTCCAAGATGAACAGAGAGCAGAGTGACCAAGGCCATTTCTAGAGAATTCAGATCCCATAGACACTTTTCTAAGCGAAACCAAAATAGTTCTCTTGTCTAATGTGTCCTAGTATGGCATTCTTTTTCAGAGGGCTTTAGAACATCTCCTGACACTGTGTATGTATTTTGTACAAGATGACAGCACACCAAAAAAGAGTTATAGGTCCTGTAAGGGCATGCAGAGCACAACAGCTACTGGTACTTCAGTATAAAAGTGAACTGAAGTTATAAAAAAAATAAAATTGCTGTGTTTCCAGGTTATCAAATACAGTGTATCTCATTTCACTCTAAACAGCAGCTTATCACTAGCACTTTTTATGCCTGCTCATTTTTGTTGAACACCAACTGGAAATAAATAAATAAACGGATAAACAAACAAACAAACAAAAAGAGAGACTCATGGGTGGAACAGGGGTACATGTTATTCTCAGCATGCAAAGCTCATAACCACATGCTTCACTACTACATCAATTACTGGGCAGCATAATTTTCTGGCCATGCAGCAGCATTTTCATTAGTACAGGGCTGGGTTCCCTCCCCTTGACACCCTGACACCTTTACCATGCTCCTTGGTCTTCTGACATATTACACTGACCCAAATGTAATTAACATCAATGCATAACAAGATTTGTGCACACAGTTTCTGTAAGAATACATTTAGTGGTTGTTATTAACAAATTGTTCCCTAAATGTACTCACTAATAGCACTACGTAACCCAGCCAATTTTCTGATTAGGAATGACAGTTCAAAGTAGAAATAAGATTTACTTCTGTTATAAGTAACCGTTTTTTGAAAAAACATTTTATCATTCACATTTTATTTGCAGAAATGTGGAGATCTCCACTAATGTTCTGAGATGTGTCAAAAATTCTTAAGAATAGTCCCTTTTTAAAAACATCAAAACCATGGCTTTAGTTATAAAATCGAGGCCATCATTATGCAGACGATTAGGAAAGAAGCAGAAAGCTTACAAAATCTTCACCATCTGATTGTTAATAGCCAAGACACACATTTAGTATCAGCAAGCCAAAAGAGGGGAAAATGAGTGAAGAGTCAAGTGTAAGCCCTTTTAACTCAGTCAAAAAACTAAAAAGACTATACAAGGCACCTTTTTGCTGCCAGCCTTTGGAAAGGTGTACGATTTGAGTCTTGAGATAATTCCACCTCCTGCCCAACTCTGGAAACCACAATGTCAAAGAGGAACATTAATGTGCCAGGAAAACAGCTTAAGGTATTTTACAAAACAGATGTAGCATACAAGAACAAAACATGCCCAACCCCTTGTGTGAGCCTCCAAGTACACATATTATGCATCAAAAAAACGTAATATAGGAAATCTTTCAACTATATTACTCCCAAACCATCTTGAATCTGTAGATAGTAGGTAGTTTTAAAATTCAAGCACATTGTCCTTTCCCCAGATCTTTTGCATAACATGTTTCTCCTGCCTGTTACTAAGCTTTAGCCACCACCCCCAACATATTCAGGAATGTAAATCAGTTGGTGACTTTAGTGTCCTGAAGTATGACTAATGCATCAAGCAGGATTTGAAGCACACCTTGGTCTCACAACAAACAATATGGTTATTGAATCAAAAAAGCACACAAACAAAAATGAACAGGCTTTAGATTTCATATGTACACTTACATTCTGTATAAAGACACTTTTAAAATAAATGCAAATGTTTTACAAGACTACATTAATTTAATTAAAGTTACTAATTAGCATTTCTAAGGGTCACTGAAAGACCATTTGTGCTTAATTAAAACTGTGGTGCAATATTTACTGACCAAGCATACAGGCTGATACTGAAGTTGAAACAATAATCTGAACCACCTTCTTGGCCCCTTTGAACAGCCTTTGAACAAACTTGTACTTCCATGTTCTGAACTTCTAAATAATCCAGTTGGACTTTTTCTGAAAAAGCATCTTTTCTAATGGCTCGGATTGGTATTTTTCTTAGCTTTTTTAAAAAAAAAGTTTGATTTCACATAAAAAGGTATTTTTACGATTTCACATAAAAAAGTATAGCCATGCAGTCCCTAATCCTGCTGGAAGAACTAAAAAGATTTTAATACTTGACAGTCTTCGTAGCTGTGATACACAGAAATTCAGTTACTGTATATTGAAAAAGCTCACTGAATCTGCTGTTTTACCTCACAAAATTATCTTTACATATTTGAAAGAAATGAAACCTACAACATTTCTTACATATAGTTTTGCAACAGATAAATTCTCTAAGACTGTAAGTGCTCTTTTGCATATGGTGAGCATGTTTTATTATACTTTTCTGACAAAGAGTGGCTCCAAGTACTTGATAAGCAGCCACCTGTAGTGCCTTGATGGTAACACTGCTTAACTCAAATGTTTTTATTGGACATACATATGCATACTAAGAATACTTAATCAGGGACAGCAGCAGTAGTTCTCTAAAGTTAGGCTGCATTCTAAAGGTTTAGATCTGTTATCACTATCTGATAAAGTGTGGCTAAACAAAATAATGAAAAAGTTTAAGGGGATAATTTGGGAAGTGGCCAGAAGTCAGGAGCTTCACTGTGAAGTCCACAACTGATTTTAGGCTCATATCAAAAGCTCCTCTGCATGTTTAAATATATGTTGGGATGATTTCCAGGGAGAAAAAAGTAATTTACAAAGTCGAAGGGGATCACAATCACTTTAAATCTAGTTACGGAGCCTCTGGTGAAAGGCAAGAAAAGTTCTAGCTCACATATGTGCTGAGAGAAGTAATGGACAAGTTTCCATATTCTGCATGGAGACATTAACTCCAATGCAGACTTTTCAGCAAAAAGTCCATCCTCTTGCAGGTGATGCATATTAGCATCACTAAACAGGAGATGTCCAGATTACAGAAGAGGGGACAAGAAAGACAAGAAACAGTACCAGTTTGTTACTCTTAACTTCGTTCTTGGAGCATTAGCAAATACTGTACAAACCCCTCCCCTGATGTTGTAAATTCTACCCCAAGCCCTGACATACCAACAGTTGGCAGTTAAATTAGTTGGCCAATCTGCCTTGCCTATCAGCCAGCCAATCTTTCTACAGTGGCCATGCACTCTTAGCTTCCAAGCAACTTGAGATGTAGGCATGCTCTCCTCTAAGGCTTTGCAATCTCCCCAACGTGTTTCAGGCATCAATATACATAAAAATAAAAAAATATTGAAAAATTGGTCTGGATGGGAAGACCAGTATTAGTTTGTCCTTCAGAACAGGCCATTCCTCAGCTTCCTTCATGTGTTAATCATGTTCTGTCCCTATACTCTCTTTTGCTTCTTCAATGTAAGAAATACTTTTTTCACAAGTCACGATCATTCCTTTTGCTTTGCTCTGGATTATCTCTGGTTGGACAACATTCTTCAGTGCAGTGCCAAAAACTGGTGAAAGTATTCCAGCTGAGACCTCACTCTTGATGTTTCTCTTTTGTCTACCACCATGATGGCTGCTGGTCCTTGTTCCTGTTCTGACCCATTATAGGCATCACATCTTCTGAAAAACTGTTACTGCTTCCCATCCTGTGTTCTATAGCTGACTATTGGAAGTATTATCTTGCACTAGTTTCTACTAAACTTCACTCTGTTTTTTTCCAGGGAAATTCCTCCAGTTTATCACAATTATTTTGAGTTCCAATTCAAACATTCACAATCCCAAATCATGTATTTTGGCAATACATTTGGTAATAGAAAAAAGATGCAGAACTCCAGAAATGCCAGAAACATTTAAGCTTAAATCTTAATTATGATGGAGTAAGTAATGTAGAAAAAGATTGTACATCCTCTACATAAGACTTTGTTACTATATTTGTTCTTTTCAGGATGTCCTTTTTTTTTTTTTTGCAAGCTGAATTCATTGTACTTCAGGATCTATGTATAAAAATAGCTATGTCAGTGGTCTTCAGTGAGTT